>OY796674.1:37965060-38565060 GCA_963680715.1 Tetragnatha montana | reverse complement strand
AAAAAATAATAACTACCCCTATAGGCTAAGATATACCCCATTGAATTTGGTGAAATCAATGTTCATTCATTGTATTTTTTTTATTTAATTTGAAATTTAATTTAATTTGTCTTTCTTTTCCTTTTTTTGTGCTGTAAACTAAGCCAAAATAAAATTTGAAGTGTTTTTAGCTTTTTATCCATTGAATGTTTAACTCCATTGATAACTCAGTTTCATAAGATTCTTTTAATATTTTATTTGTTAGTCTTTCTATTTTTCGATTTTGTACTGTGAAATAAGCAGAAATATAATTTAATTGTCAATTTAAGTAGCTTTTAATCAGCTTATATTTCATAAAAAAAAGGGGATAAGTCCGTCATATTTTTTCAGCTGTAAAATATTTTTAAATATACTTTTATTTTTTCGATGATTGTTTTGTATTTTAAATAGGGTCCTGAATTTTCGTTTAAAAAAATAGATGATTAGGTATACTAGGAAAATTCCATTACTTATAAAGTTTTTTTTCGTATTTCTCAAATCTTTTTTTTTTTTTTTTACTAATTCCCTTTTTCAAACTCACGATTCATCTGACATTATGTCTAAGCTAAATTAAAGAGAGTTACCAGTTGAAACCTAAGTAAATGAAAATATATTTGTTTTTTAATCTTTAACTGTGGTAAAAAAAAATTAAAGGACGAGGCAATTAGATAAACTTAAGTACGTAATGGTTTATTAATTTAAAATATAAACGATTAGACAAGCAAAATAGTTACAATTAAAAATAGGTAATAATCATTATATTGTAGAAAGTATGATTTCAAAGTTTAACTTCATGGTTAAGAGTATTTTAATAAATATTTTTAAAAATTAATGCAGGTTTAGATAAATATATAATCTTTAAACTATTGAAATCATAATGATAAATTTCATCGGCATGGTAAAAGTATAATATTTTACTCAAAATTCAAAAGAACTTTTAAACATTAAAACCCAATTCTTTAAGCAAAATGTAATTTCCATGTTCAGCCACACATGTGTTTTGTCAACACCGGTTTATGAATACACTAATAAATAAATTTTAAAACTTATAAAATGGAAAAAAAGTAAAATAATATTTCTAAATGGAAGACTGCTAAAACTAAACTTGTAATAATTTAACGAAATTTAAAGAAATAATTAAAAATACATTCCAATTCAATCAGTTCTGATTGAAACTGTTGCTTGTTATCACTGCAACCACATCCATATCTTTTCATCATGCACACAATTTTAAGACTAAGAAATTATTTTAAAATCCTATGAAAATTTATCTTTTCTGTAATTAGAAAATGTTCACCGGATATGGTCGGCGGAACTATTTTTTATAGCAGAAAATATTAATATGAAATAGAACACCTACTTATTTATTTTCCTTCCTTCAAAATTATCTTTAAAAAATAATGGAGAATACAACCCCAATCTGATCTTCCAAGTTCATGCTTAGAAGTGTTACGTGGCGAGATCACCCATGGTAACTTTCTTCATCTCACGGTTATTTTTTGTGAACTGTTTTTGTGAACACCGACCGCTTGACACATCATATGCCATGCCACACGTGCTCTAGAATCGACTCTGCAGTTATCATAACACTTAATAGTTAGCACTGAGCAATCACATTCGAGAGTACATAAGCCAATAATAAAATCAACGTAGTATAAATCCACTGATCATTTTTGAAATATCCGAAGTTGTCTTTCTGCAAACCTCCGCAACTCCTCCTTACCACAGCTGATTTCAGTAAATTACGCAGATTTTTCAGCAACTGAAATAATCCATTGAATAATAGCTAGATGTATCCTTTTCTGTTTTGTCATTTTATGTATCGAACTCCTTCCTTTGCTCAGTCTTAACTCTCTTTCATGGCTCCATTTGCAATACTCAGAAGAATTTGTAAAAAAACCTTCACTTTTCATCAAAGTTACCTGAAATCTGAACTTATCTCTTCGGTTATTCAGAAAACCTCCAAAAACTGTTTCGGTTTCGTTTAATTCGAGGTTCTCGAGTGCCTGTATTGGAAGCTTAAACGAGAACTCCACGACATCCAAGACGGTAATAGCATTACGAGATATGGAAGAAGTACCTCTTTGCTTTTTCATCCAAACGACCCATCGCAGTGTTAAAGCATCTTTTTCACAGATTCCATTTATCTTCGTATTAGCGATTTCTTCGAACTTGGGCCCAGGAGGTAATTCGATTGGTTCTCTTTTTGTCAACCGTATACTTGTGATTTCGTCGGTCCATAGGTGGGATTCGTCTGCACCTATGTAAGACAGTCTACACCCACAAGACGCGAGATTTATCTTGGAGCGAAGGCACACATTAAGATGATCTCCATCGGAGTCAAAGCCTTTGGGATATAATTCTAAACAACACCACGAGTTTCCGAAATGACTAACTAATCGGTTTCCATGACATTCACTGTTCCAAAAGGTGAAGTTCTCGATTCTCCACGTGAAAATGAACTCGTGCCTCCCTTCGTCGGTTGCACTAGCCATATTTTAGAACAAAAGGCGTTTTTTTTTTTAAAATAAAAGTCTCGTGATAAGAAGTTTCGATATTCTCTATCATTTCAGTTCTGTCATGATAATGCATTTATTCTTTTACAGTTCCGAAGTTCATAGATAATAAAGCCTGTTTAGATAATTACCGTGTTAATGTTACAGTGGCGCTCATAAGTGGTTGGACACATTTTTCAGGATTTCAGGGAAATGTCAACTGTTTTAATAATTTACGGCATTAGAAATACACGGAAAGAGAAGTAATTTGTATCAAAATTTGCTTCTGCACAACGAGAACTTACTTTTTCAAAATACTTTTGAATGCAATTGTGTACATTTTTAAGTCCACAATTAAAAAAAATACTAGATTTAAATATTTTAGAGAGTAGGTAGATAAAGATAATTAGTTTGAGATACAATGTTAAACTTACGGAACAATGACTGCTTATAACCAGCAAAACCCAATTATAATGATAATTTCTTAACTTGCGTGCATTCTTCTGTGTAAATTTCTTTTTGCTGATTTATACTCACAGCAAAATGACTACCTTTCCATCTGTAACAAATAAAAAAAGTGTTTAAATTCAGTTAATTATAATTGTTTGCTCTTTTAGTATCAGGACTTGAAATGTCGCAATGTCGGTAACATTAGTAATTATAGAAACACGTTAAGCTTTGAAATTTGAAGTCAAATGTCATAAAAATCACCACTCTCCTATCTTTGAACCTATTTAACCCGCACGAACGGTGATTTCATTGACAGGAAGCGTTGAGTTAATTTCCTCGAGGACTTCTCCGAACTCCGAAAAAAGCATTGGAGTTCCTGGACATTGGGGTTACATGTTATCAATCGGATGATTTCATTGATTTCATTGACAGGAAGCGTTGAGTTAATTTCCTCGAGGACTCCTCCGAACTCCGAAAAAAGCATTGGAGTTCCTGGACATTGGGGTTACATGTTATCAATCGGATGATTATGTGTAAAAAAATGGCAAAATGTATCGTTTCATATGATTAATGTATCGCTTAATGCTATCAAAATCTGGTGAAATGCCTTAAAAACCTCCTTTTTCGACCTCCTCTCCTCCTTTGAAGGCCAATTTTAATACATAAACATACAAAATGAATCATTAATTCATTAGTGTTATATGTTCCACTCTCATATTTTTCTATAAGAATGTAAAAATACATGCTAGGTAATCGTTTTAAATACTTCAATTAGGTTTACATAGTTGTGATTTTAAAGCTAACACTCGAGTTACACTGTTTGAAACTTTCTAGTATCGAACCGCTTATTATTATCAAATACAAATACAAATACAAAACTGACGACCAGCTACAGGCTCATAGCCCAACAAGGCTGGTCCTATGATTATGAATTCCCCAATTCCCACAGCCTATCCAGTTGCCTCTTAAACTCAAACACTCCCTTTGAATAAACTATATTTTCTGGCAACGCGTTCCATATGTCAATTACCCTATTGAAGTAGTAGTACTTCCTTAAATCCCGATTGACATGTGTCTTATTTAGTTTATACCCATGGCCCCTTGTTCTGTTATCCTTGCTGAAACTTAAGCCCTCCGTATCCCCTTGCTTTACCAACTTGAATAGCTGAATCAAATCCCCCCTCTCTCTTCTTTTTTCCAGTGAATACATATTGAGCCTGCTCAAACGTTCATTATAATCCAGATGTGTTATCCCCTTAATTATTTTTGTAGCTCTGTGCTGTACCTTTTCAATTACCTCTATATCCTTCCTCATGTATGGAGCCCAGAATTGTACTGCATATTCAAGATGAGGTCTTACTAATCCCTTGTATAAAGGCAATATTATATTCTTATCCCTTGAAGTTACAGTCCTTTTTATGTACCCTAATAACCTATTTGCCTTTTTACCCGCAGCTGTACATTGATGACCCATTTTAAAGTCCCTATGTATTAATACCCCTAGATCCTTGACTGATTCTTCCTTCTTTACCTTTACTCCTTGTAGACAGTACTCAGCTTCACTATTCCTGTAACCCATATGCAGTAGAGTGATATGCAGTACTTGACATTTTCCTAAATTGAAAGACATGCCCCATTTTTCAGCCCAATCAGATATCATATCTAGATCACCTTGTAAATTCTCTATCTGTATCTTGGTATCCACCTTCCGAATATTGTTGTCATTCTACTCTTGGACAAAAGTGATCACATTAAGCGGAGTCGACTGTATATCTGAATGAATTAATTGGGACCGGTCTCGATTCGGATAATCAAATATCCCAATGAAGATATTTTAATGTGAAAAAAGCGTGTTCTTAAAAAAACCTTACACAAAAAGTGTAGTTGGGCAGAATTATTTAGCTTGAGTGAATTGTATTAGTTTTAAAGACTAAAGAACAGTGTTGTCTAAATTTTTTACGACGTATGCAGTCCTACAATTTGCAGGTGTACCATATACTTTAGTTAAATAGTATTTTTTATAAAATGAGAAATAGTTATAAGTTTTAATAATAGCTTGGAATTCGAATAAATGGGGTTCCTTAATATATTTCCTCCGTAAATTTCAAAGTAAGCCAGATCAGGGGCAAACAAATCTATGAAATTACATTCGACATGTATGATAAAAACTTAAGCCATAAATTAATGTAAAATGCCGTATTATTTGTGTTCGATATTGATTCTTTTGATTAGTAAACTTGTTCAATAATTAAAATCTTTCGTTTTAGGTTCAACACGTCCATTTGGAGCCACATCACGTAGTTCGGAAAAGAAGTATATCTCAACCTCTTAGAATAAAAGTATTTTATGATAAAAGCGTGTACAAGTAAGCAACTTTTTTTTAACCTTTGAATTGTTTATACAAAAAATATTATCGTTACATAAAAAATAAAAAATATACATGTTTTTAAAAATTGATTATTTTATTTGTCAAATCTTGTACCAATATTTTAGTATAATAAATTCGAATATGTGATTCGTATAGGTTTTGTTTTCTTGCTAATTAACAGCACTTAAGAAGTCGTTTATGTTTTTATTAATGGATAATTTATGTAAGCACTCTTGAAACAATTATTTGTGAATACTAATTATGATCAATAATATTACATTTTACGTAATAAAATCCTATGTACCTATTAATGTTTAGTTTGTAAATATGTTAATAAAAATTTTAAACCCTATTTGTCCCTAAATTGCGTAAGGTTTTACCTGTACTGAAAATTTTTAACCTTTTAGATTACCTACTGAAAAATTTCAAGTGATAAATGTAAGTTAGGTTGTTTGTACCTTTTTCTCATTCTTGACTTTTTTTATTAATAGCTACAAAAATATTAAAATTTTATGTAATTTTTTCTTTATAGCTTACAATATTGCCTCAAGCATTAGATTATTGGCAGAAAACTTTGCTTGTAAGGCCAATGGGTGTTCCAATTAGACTTAATAGGTAACACCATTTCTATTTCAATTCTGTTCAAAAGAATCCTTTACATGTAAAATTTATGTGAGAAATGTATTTTAGATGTAATTTTTTGGATAATTTATTTCTTAAATATTTGTGTATTATTTCTGAAAAAATTTCAAACACTGCGCTGATTTCATGAGAATGAATTTCAATCCACACCAATATTATATCATATCTCTATATGCATGTGTTTCATCCTTAAAGTAAGTTGAAACTTAAGAGTCGTGATCATATTTTAGAAAATGTCCGAATAACCAAGCCTTCTTTCCCACCGACGTGTTTGAGCAACATTGCAAAGAACGCTGCGAAAATATTACAACTTGTGGTGAAGTAATAGTTCCTGAGGAACACTTAGAGGTACTTTTTCTTTTGAGAAGTTATTAACAGCTTTTGAGAAGATGTTCTGTAAGTGCAAGAATTTCATTTTTTTGCAGCCCTGTCGTATTTGTACTAGTTCGGGGCATTTCTGCAAGTCTTCTATACCCGAAGGCCCTGGAATACAGGATGCCGATTTTGTATTTTATGTGTCTGCTATGCAGACTGACCGGTGTCACAAGGGCCAAACTGTTGCGTATGCAGCTCACTGTCAACAAGAAGCTGCTCTAGACAGGTATTAATCTCATTTAATACCTTCAATTTTATTTTAAAGAGTTGCAAAACAAAGAACGGAGGAGTCCAGGAAATCGAGTAATTTAAAAAAGTAAAGGATAATGCTTAGTTAAAAGTATTAGGTTTTTGTCCTAATCGTAGACCCAAATACTGCTGTTTGATGCAACATTTTCCCCCCGTCATTTTATAAAAATTTAGTTTTGTGTTAGAAAAAGCACTAAAACTTGGAGTATCAAAAATGGAAATTCAAAATTGTTTTTAACGTAATTCTTGAATGAAAATTTCAGATTTAGAACAGTTTGTGACAATTATAGTGATTTTTCCTGAATTTTTCCCTATTGCTCGTCTTTTTTTAGAGATAATAAGTATAAGATTTGAATTATTATTTTGCTTTTTTCAAAACAATTAGGTTATAAATTAATTTTTGTTATGCATCAAATTCTAATTGTATAATCCTACTACTAATTTCCCTCTCTTAAAAATATGTTTTGTATCGTTTCAGGCCTATTGCCGGTCATGCCAACCTATGCCCTAGCTCTATTTCTACAAAACCACAAGATTTGGATACTTTATTATCTACTGTAAAACACGAAATTTTACATGCACTAGTAAGTTCAAAATATTTTAATGCTCTGTTTTTTAAAAAATAGTGTGTTTGAGGTTTGATGGTATCTTTCTTTATATCCAAATAATAATTTTAGTTAAAAAATTGTGAAATAATGTAGTTTTTACTAATGTGTAGATATTTTCTTAAGGATTCATGCTTTGAATAAAATTCCTTGTACCCCATCAAACACTGGGCTTATTTATGAGACTTAAAATTTCCAAATTTCTTTGAATTAAACTCATCAGAAACGGTTACAATAGAAGAATTCCATCAATTTTTGTGTTCCCAAGTTAGTTAAAGGGGCGAGGGTCTTAATTAATCAAATACTGGTTACTTCTCACTATTTGGAAATGTATTGAGATTATTATTCTTGAATGTTTTATGCTAGAGGGAGTTCTCTTTTCTAGGGATTTTCTGTTAGTTTATATGCATATTTTCGAGATAGATATGGGAAACCTCTCACGCCAAGAGGAAGAAATGGAAAACCGATGGTAAACAAAGTGTAAGTGCCTTTTTTCTGTCTTGATTCAGGGAAAACAGTTTTGCATGTGGTATGGCTTTGTAGATCTCATCTCTTTTGTGATTGGCCTAAATTGTCTTCATTTCTTCCTATTCCCATCCTTATGTTAGGTAATTTACTAAAAATATGCACATTGACAAAAAGTATGAAGTCTCAAACAGGTGTTGATCCAGGATTGACTGTAGGGAGAAGAAAAGCAGAATTTTTGAAATATCTTTCACACATAAAAAGTGTTTCACAATATTGAAGAATACTGCTTTTAGGATTTAAATGCTCCAAGATACATAAAGATATTTATTTAAGCAGTCATTTAATCCAATGCATATTTTTTTTTAAGAAAGCATATGCCATGTCACCTCCTAAATTCGTTTCTAATCATGAAAAGCTTAATTGGCGAATTGCTCCTGAGGAAAATTTTTTTCCTCTTAAAAAAAAAACTTTGCTTATGAAAATTACGAGTGTTTAGTTGGTTTTCAATTGTAATTATAATTTATTAATGCCTTTATTTTCTTTTAACCACTTTTAAAAAGCGTTTTTTAAAGAAAAAATATCATAAATGAATGGTAAAAACTTTCTTTCATAAATTCATACCAAATGTTTGTTTCAATGAGATATCGCGTTTTTCTTGAGAATGATAATTACGATATAATCATGATCTATATCTTTATTTGAGAACAGTTGTTTCAATGAAAAAAAAAATATTTTAGAATTCAAGCCCATCAGTGGAGTGATAGAGTGATTCGGGAAGTAGAAAGAAGAGACTGGAAAGTGAGAGGAAACGTCACAAAGAAAACTGTAAAAATTGTCGTTACTCCTCGCGTGCAGGTCGGTGAAAATAACATCTGTCCTTTTTAAATCAAAGTAAATCTTTGCAGTTTGGTTTTTTATGTGAAATTTGCGACATCTTTTTCACAGGAAGAAATTCGAAGGCATTTCAACTGTGTGTATCTGGAAGGTGCTGAACTGGAAGACCAAGGTGAAGATGGAACAGTTTTGACTCACTGGGAAAAGCGGCTCTTTGAGGTATGATCTCAATTTATCTGCTTCTTAAAGCAAGGAGGTAAATTTGGGCTCCTAAGAACGATAACTGTGTAAGTCCACCTGATTTAGTTTGAAAGTTTTCTAATTCCTGTGGAGAAACCGTTTTTCTTTACATATTCTATTTTGGACTTATGCCTCTATTATTCTGAGCTGCTGAATTGAGGTCTGTTGCGGCTTCTAAACTTTAATGCTGTGAATTTTCTGAAACTAAACTGAAAAATTCAGAATTAAATTAGTTTATTTTACCTTTGCTTTTCAGAAACTGTATTCCATTAGTATATTTATTTTTGTAGAATGAGGCCATGACAGGAACTCATACTCAAAATCCAGTGTATTCTAGGATCACACTTGCTCTTATGGAGGACACAGGGTATGTCTCTATATAAGAAACTATTTTCTTTGGCATAATTTGCTTAATTTGTGTTTCTTTACTAATGAATTCAGATCTTATTATTTTTCTCTACATCCCTTTTAAACATGCATCTTTTATGCATCAGAAACAAGATGTGTGAAGTTTTCCTTGTTATTAAAGAAAACTATTTCAAAATTTTAAAAACTAATTGTATAAAAATTGTAGGGTTTTTTTTGTAGATGTAGTAAGAAGAAAGACCAAGCATTTATTTTAAATATTTCATCAATTTATCATGAAATTTTATTGTGTTATTGATATTGATGAACTTAGATAAAATTTCTTCAAAGAATGTTTAAGGTCTTAAAATTTTTTACTAAGATAACTAAGCTATATTGATTGCATGAACACATTTCAGATGGTATGTGCCAAACTATTCCATGGCTCAGGAACTGAAATGGGGCAAGAACTTAGGTTGTGATTTTGCCTTCAAAAGTTGCAAGGACTGGATTGATACAAGAAGATCAAGGTATTAAATGGGAAATGGTCTCTCTAAAAATAATTACATTAATTTTATTTTACCAATATATTTTGTAATTATTCAGTAATTATTCTAAATAATGCTTCAATTGGTTGATTTTATTATGATATTTATTTTACTTTAAAAGATATTTTTTGTAGTGTTTTTAGAATATTGTGTGATAATTAAATAAGGGAAGTAGTAAGAGTTGAAAATAAATACAAACTAATTAAATTGTGTACTGTAGAACCATAATCAAACAAAACTAACTAAAATTTCAATATTTGCTCGTATGTGATTTTGGCACGGCAATTTATTAGTCCAATGCTTGAGTAAAGGTTTTCCCTTGTATGAACCTTGTATTAAAAAGCATGTTAAAGTTTCTCTCCGTTAATAAATTATGATTTGTTACAGATATTAAACTTTTTCTCAATATTTTAGAGGAGAAAGTATACACCCTTACTGTGATAAAGTGAAAAAAGATCCCTTAGAAACAGAATGTACTGATAGCAGGGATTCTGTAGCTTTATGTAATCTAGTAGAGTATCCCAAAGATTTACCTCCAGTTTTTCAAGTAAGTGATTTAAAAAAATCAAATTATTTTTAAGCAATCTGTATTATTATTGTTTTTAAAATGTTTATATGTTGAGTTCCAAAACTGCAAACTTTTTTAAAACAACTTTATTGTTAATAAGTCTTCATGAGTCACACCTTTTGAATTGAATTTTTAAATTTAATTATAATATGAAATTGCTTTCCCATTTAAAGCTTTAATTTAGTTCTAATTAAGAATAATCTAAGAATAAATTGTTAAGTAAAAGAAATCAACTTAAGTTGCATAATTGTTTCCACTGTTGTAAAATTAGCTATTTATGGTTTTTTTTTAACTTTTGTTCAATTTAAAAATTTTGTGTTTTTCTAACTCTCTATTGGGTACACTTTTCAGAATTTTGATTCTATACCTGGTGTATCACCTTCAGAGATTGGTCATTATGGTGGATCTGTTAGTTTAGCTGATTACTGCCCTTATATACAAGTAAGTAAAAGTTATCTCCTGTTAAATGTTTTCATATTAAGGCTTTTTTTTCCCTAAAAAATGATTTTTCTGGTTATTTCTAAAGAAAACTATTCCAAAAACTACATAGGAAAGTTATATATTTACCATAGGCTTTTTTTTAACCCGTAACTTAGATTGTAAAAAAATCAAAAATCAAATTAGACTATAAAAATAATTTATACATATAACTAGAGTTGTTTATGCAGTTTAAATATTTTTAATAGTTGATGAATTGGGTTATGATTGTATCATTTTTTCTCTTTCAGGAGTTTACATGGAAGTCTAATAATATAGTAGTGAGAGGTTCCCAGTGCCAATTCCCAGAAAATATGCCACGTAAATTACCTTTTACTTTTATCCTTTATATTTTCCCCTTTTCATTTAATTTATTGTCTTTTTTAAATATTTAGGTCTATATTATATCCAAAATAAATGTTACATTGTAGAATTGACATAACTTATTATAACCTTATGATAATGCAGTTAGTATTACGGCTTCAGCTTATATTTCATAAGAATTAAATACTAAATCTTCTTAACTAAGCCTTTTGTATGAAAATATTGGGTGTGTTAAAAAAAAATTACAAGAAATTTAGGAGCATTTATTTTCAGGTAACCTACATTTACTTCATTTAGTTAAATTTCACTTATGTATGAAATTAACCTAATTTTTCTTATGATAGAGGCAGAAAAGAATTTTGCCCTTGAATATTATGGACCAGGCTCCAAGTGCTTCAACCATAATAAAGACATGTGGGAAGAGCGGACATGTCAACAGGTTCGACAGTGGCAACATTGGGGTAGTGGATGTTACAGAGTAAGTAATATTATTCATTGTTACTAAGAATTTCTTACTGTTAATACCATTAAAATAGTTTGGTTCTTTAATGCATTCAAATATTAAATAGGATGATAATTGCAATTCTATGACTAACATAAGCATTTTTATTATCTTAAATATCTGGTTAATGCATTATATTCTTCCCAACCAGTTGTCTATTTTTTTTTTCATAATAAAAACTGTTTTAATCCATTACAAACTTGCTTAATTTATCAAAGTTCCTGATATTAGATTGCTTTTTAAGGCTACCAGAAATACCTGACTACTTCAAAAACCTTTTTTTTAATGCCACAATAATAATTTTTACTGTTAAAACTTTTTTAAATTTACCTATGTTTAAAGCAGAAGAATCTTCTCTTACATAACTCATTAAAACTGCTTTAGTGTTAAATTGTTAAAATAAGTGTATGGGCAGCTTATAGAAATTGTTAGTAAATTTTGACTTATAATTCAAAACCATGTTAATTGTTAGTCAGTACAAGTTAGCCACACAGGTTTGACTTTGCCTAACTCAAAATATCCTTATATAGAATTTTTGTATTGAAGAAGTAAATATATATATTTAAGAAGTAAATGTGTGTGTGTGAATACATAGTCAATTTGATAACAAAAATATATGTTTTAAATCAAAATCCATCTTTTATTTTAATTCTTATGTTTCACTTGATTCAACAAAATTTCAATAATTTATGGTTATTTATAAATTTCCCTGTAGTTTCAAAATGCATTATAAAAACTAAGTTGAATTCAGATAAAATAAACCTTTCACTAAATAGTTCAGGTTATTTTTGTGGAATAAAAGTTAGCAGTAAATGGCACCCCACATTCAATGAAAGCAGTGAGTGAACCAAAATGGTGTTCATAGATGAACAAAGAGCTTTTTATGTCTGAATTTGTCAAATCAGAAATAGTGTTTTGTAATGGATTTCATACAAAATATTGGACACAGGAAATCACTGACTAGACAAACTTGAGCTGCAAACTTCATTTGAACAAGTGTTTTCTGATACTTTTGTTTCTTCCATTAGTATGAATGTGCATCAGGGCATTTGAATGTGATTGTGGCCAACCATACTTACACGTGCTTCCACACTGGCCAACAATTGAAGATACAGATATTTTTTCAAGGCTGGTTGCATATTGGAACAATAGTGTGTCCACCCTGCCATGAGATTTGTGGAGTAAGTATTGTAATTCTTTGGATACATTTCTAGAATTAAACTAAAATTGAATTCCAGTTGTTTTTATTCAAATTCAACTGGATAAAACTTTGTGGCTTTGACAGCAATTTACCCTTGAAATCCAATGTAAATGTTTACACCAGTTTATTCTAAATCTTTGCATTTTTTTTGCAGGAGAATGATGTGAACTGCCAGCCCGATTCAGTTAAATCCTACTATGCGTCCCCAGACAAACAATATTACTATGATGAACTTCCCTGCCACAGCACAAGCCTCTCTTCCAACAGACTGGCTGTTATGATTCTCGTCATTCTGTTGTGGTACAGGGGGAGATGAAACTAAAGTATAATTAGAGTGTAATTTTTACCCATGGTGCTTTCTCAAACTATCTGGGTATTCCAGATAAAAGGACAAAGAATCAGCATTCCAAGCACAAAGCTTTATGCATGAAAAGAATGTGTGGATGTCAAACACTATTCCATTCATGTGTTCAATTGGCTGCAAATGGTTTTCCAAAATCAACCATGTGGCTTTCAAAAGTACTTTTTTAAATCATGCCTCTCTCATTTGTGAAACCAAATCAAATTTTTGTGTTTATGTTCAGTGAAAGACGGAGAGACAATTTTTAAAGACAAACTTTTCCCTCTTGTGACATTTTTAAAGGGTTTTTTTTTTGCTTCCACCACCATTCTCTTTACATTGTACCAGGGTGGTCTAATAGTAAGGATACAAAAAAAAGTATGATCTATCATAATTCAAGACTATATTTAAATATCTTACAAACATAATCATAATAAATATTGAGATATAAACCCATTATGTGTCAGTTTGAAATCCCCTTTTGGGTGTATGTACTGTTTTACAAGCTACATGCACCATGCCAGAGCAATATGTTGCAAATCCTCATGATTTGTGGAGAGTTTCCTAGCTGGTTAAAGAAAATGGTTAACCCTTTTCATGCAGATCCTCCCAGACTACTGATGAGAACAGTATCACAAGCATCTTCTGCAATACATTACCAACATAGAATACATCCTTTTCATGGTTGCTGACTCTGTGGTGTGTGGACAGTTGTACCCTGCAATTTCGTTGCTTTTAAGAATTTTAATAAATATGAGCAACCTGGCTTGGCTGTATCACCTAAGTCATTAGTAAAAATAACAAGTTTCAATAAGAGATCTTTGACTTGGGTAATTTTACCATCTCTGTGACATGACATGGATAATGAAAAGGGAGGGATTAAAAGCAGGAAAATAAAAAGGGCATGTAATTATTGTGAGTGTGGTTCCTGTACAGTTAGTTCCCAAGAGCATTGGATTAATAGGTCCAAATGAGTGGAAATGTAAGAGGAATTTTCATCATAACTAAAAATTGGATGTTGATGCAAATTTTGTTTTGATAAGGTCTTGCTTCATTATTCAGAAGTTCAACTCCCTATTTTGTACATCAATACATTTTCTTTTCTAAGACTGTATCAAATTAGCAGTTCTCATAATATTTAATAATTTTTACAAAAGTATTATAAGTTTGTATATACCACTGATTTGACATGCTTTAATGTTTAGCTTTTCATGAGCTTTATTACTATCTGAACACAACTCAAATTAGAAGTGATTCAGACCAATTATGTAACTGCTTTCTTTCTATTTCTGTCAAATGTACTCTTATTATCAGACTACCCTGTATATATTTTATTCAGATGATCACAGATCTAAATGTTATTATTCTTTGTGTATTAAATTTATATCCGCTTCAATTTATCAATTTTATTATAATTATGTTTGTTCATTTTTTTTGCTTTACAAAAGGCCATTTTATATATTCTTGCAAATACAATTTTATTTTACCCTTATATTTAGTTGATAAGATTTAATGAACTTGAGCTAGTTTTGTGAACGTGCGTAAGTTTGTGTACAATATAATTTGGAGCTAAGTTCAAATTTACAATGTTTTTTTTAGTTACCTTAAGAGGTAAAATGAACTCATTTAGGGTAACTACAGTATATAAACTTCTTTTGTTCCTTGACTAACATGATTTTATGTAAATGTATTGGAATGTCTTTTTGTTTTTTATAACTTGTTTATGAATCTTAGATTTATTTATGAACTAGTTCAAATTTTGAATTTGTAGTTTTTTTTAGATAGATAGGTTTTGTTTTTTTTAAAGTTCTGTGCATAAGTAAAATAAGAGGCAAGATTTTTAGTTCAATAATTTGCTGAAACAAAAATGTGAAGTATACTGAGAAGAATTAAAGTAACAAAAAGAAGTCTTAAAACAACAAATTATGCTTCACTAATTTATTAAGAGTAATGTTTTTGGTTTGTTTTTAGCCTATATATGTATTTTTTATTGTTATTTTTCAAAAAAAACCTAGGGATGCTGATGATTTTTGAGTATTTCTCAGGATAATCTACACAGTTTCTGTAATTAATAAAAGAAAAATACTCTTAAGGTAAAAATTTAATTGCTTTTAATTAGGAAAAATGCTTAGAAATGGGCTTCCAGACAATGAAATAGGAATGTTAATGAGGAAATACATATGATGTATTAATTAGCTTAATAATTTAGAGTTTTGGTTGATATTTACCCACATTTTTTATATTTAGTTTTATTTTTAATTATGTATTCTCATTGGTAAAATTGTAAATATACCTAGTCTAAAATTAATACACTGATATAGATGTAACCCAGCTTAAGTATTAAGATTTTACAAATGATAACAGAAATGATGAGCTTCATTTATAAAATCATCACTGCCCTTTTTTGTGTCTTCTTTAATGCAATATTTTTTCTCTTATATTTAGCTTCAGTGTGTTAATCTTCAAAAAGTATTGTCTTTGCCAATTAAAATTAATTAATCTATTTATGTACTAAAGCTTTATGATTTCCAAAAAAGTTTATGGGAAATTCTTCTTCCAACCCTTTAAAATTATGTTTCATTTTAAGTTGTATCATATAGCTGAAATCTGATATGTTTGTGCATTTATACATAATTGTCTTACTTTATGTGGTCAAAAGATTATCTATTATGATGTTCTGAAACTTTACTCTGTGTGTGGTTTGTTATTTAAATATTGTTTGTGCATAATAGTATTATTTTTCAAGAAAGGTATTATTTATTAAGAAAATTTATTCATAAGGTTTTTTTTGTTTCTTGTACATTTTAACCTGTAGTTAATTTATTATTAATACTAAATTCATGTTATAAGCATTACATGTTTTGAAACTTTAGTCAAAAAGGAAAAGTGTTATTTTCCCATTTAGCATAGAAGTCAAATTATTTTTACATGTGTTTACTTAACTTTAAAGCTAAACATAAGTATTTTATCAGTTTTTCAAAAGTGTTAAATTTATTACTTTTCTTGCATTTTCGCTATTAATTGAACTTATGTTAACGCAAGGCACTTAGTTTTCTTTTGCACTTGCATGAGATTTTATGCATAATTGTTTAGCTAAATTTAGATTATTTTGACCTAAGAAAAGATTTATTTTCAAAATCCTTTGAAGTAGTTAATTTGAATTGCAGAGCTCCCTGCATACTAAATAGGAGGATCAACATTGTCCTTTAATTAAGAAATTGATTTCACAAATTTCAATAGCTAATCTTTATTTTTACTAGGATCAACTTTGTAAAAAAGTCACATGATATCATCAACACCTTGATTTCTACAAATATATAGATGTCTTTCAATATTGAACTCCTGCCACTTAAAGCTGCATTTAACTGTAAACTAATTCTTATAGTAAACCAAATATTCATCCTTAATTTTTAAAGTCACTTGCAAGTCTCCTTCAGCTAGAAAAAGGTAAGTCAGTGTGATTCTGTTGTGGGGATTTTCACCTAATTTAAATCTATAAAGTTTAAATTTTCACTTAAAAAGTGACTGAAAGGCTTTGGAGAAAGTGGTTAGGAATTAAGTTGGCATCATTTAAATTAGGGAACAGGTCACCACATGACATTTAAGGATCCTCCAATAAATGTCTAATTTTTTTTCCATTCTCTCTCAAAAATTAGCTATTGAGTAAAAATCATTAACATTGTGGGAGGTGTTTCCTACCATGGATGGACACCACCAGTGATTAATAAAATAACATAATTGGGATTATAATTTTAAATCAAATTAATAACTGAAAATTTGTTTTTCAATAAAGGAGGGGTTTTTTTTTATGTTCACATTTATACAAGATTTCTTTTGACTGGGCCAGTTGCATTTTCAGGCATGTTGGTATTTTAGGATTAGCTGGGCACTTATCTCACCAATTAGACTTTATTGGCAATGTTTTACAAATTACACATATAAAAATATTAACAGCAACACTGCTAGATATTCTAAATGTTATTTATTTTGATATTCACTCTTGTTTTTGGCAATTTATCAGTACACTTGCTCCCAGATAATCCTAAAGTACAGGCATATTTTTGAAAATATTTATTGAAAAACTGGGGTTTCTTTTAAATAAAAAACTAGGTTTTAATTTTTTGGAAGGATGCATTCATACACCTTTTCTTTCCCAGAACAATTTGAATGTGTGAAATAAAAGGCAATTGCTGTACACATATCTGGTTCTTCAAAAGTGACTACGACTGAAATTTGGAGCTCAAAAACAATTATCTTTAATCACTTGATGGTTGGCAAATAATTATATTTATATGTAATATATTATTAGCAATATATAAATGGTTTAAAAAATTCTATGTGATGTTTCTAACAATTTATCAAACATTATTTATAAATAAACTTCTCATTAAAGAAAAAGCACTTTGTTTATTTCATGCAATTTGTTCACATAATGTAAGGTAAAAATTTCATTATGAAGGACATTTTAATTTACACTTATATGCTTTAGAAATCAATTTAATCATCATTGATTGTTATGGCAAATGATAAAAATATCTGGTATCAGACTCAACAAAAATGATTTTAAAACCACAAAAATCATGATTTTTGGGAAAAGTCTGTGAATTTCGATTCAAAAGTACATAGACTAGTCCAGAGGTTCTCAAACTGTGGGCCGCTACCCATCGGTGGGTTGCCAGTCAGTTTTTGGTGGTACGCGACAAGATTTTGAATTTTTCAGAAAACAAGATTCACAACAAGTGTCCCATAAATGTTGGGTCACACTTCTAGGGGGGATAGTAGACACCTAGACGAGTCAGAATCACATAGGATTTGGGGGTCCCAGACCAAATACCAGGGAATTAAAAATGGAGCGACACCCCCAAAAAATTATTGAAAAATTCAATTTGAAGAAGAACTCTAGTATTGGTAAAAATTTAATTTTTGTCTCAAATTTTATGGTTTAATATGATGGTTAATTATCTTAAAAGTTTTCACTTTAAATTTTTTTATAACAAAAAATTCAAAAAACCACAAAAAAAATGAGACTGTTATACTATTTACATCCAGCGGTACGGTCGAAAGGAAGTGGAGTTATACTGTTACGATGAATTGGTGTGTTAGTGCACCAGTATCCCATCCCAAAACCCCTCAGATCGAATCTGAGCCCCTCCCAGAGTACAGCAAAGCTCAAAATGCAGCTGGGCATTTTTATAAGTATTAGTTCCTTAATCAAGAGGGTTATTTAGCGTGACCTAAAATTTTTTTTTTTTTTGGGGGGGGGGCAATATTTAAAATTTTTTTTTTTTTGGGGGGGGGCAATATTTAAAATTTTTTCAAGACCCAATTTGCATTTGAACCTTACAAACGGCCTCGCGATATAGAAAAAAACTTCAGATAACCACAGGTCAAAGAACTAATGGTTCTGTTTTATCAGATCGTACTTTACTCTTATGACAACGTCATTTCTTCCAAATAACTTTTTGCTTGCAACTTTTCTTTTGATAATGCTTTCTCAAAAGCAAGAAGCGGGGGTCTGAGCAGTAGCGGATTTCTAAATAGGCTAGTTAGGCTGAAGCCTACGGCGGCAAATTTTTGACGGTGGAATTTTTTTTTCCGGAAAAAAAAAAAGAAGAGAAAGGAAACACAAGCACTGGAAAGACGAAGAACGCTCTTTTCAAGTAACCAAAATCCCAACCCCCACCCAGAAGTTTTGAGTAGTTTGATTCAGCAAAGTAACAAATCTATTATTCTATGCTTTCTTTAGACCACATATGGGCATCAACCTCCAGCCCGCCTCTCCATTTGTTTCGGTCCGCGGAACATATAAAAAATTGTCATGGAGAAGAGTCAAAAGAAAGACTTCAAAAAGTGTCAAAAGGACTTAAAACACAATTTTGAGGATCAAATTTCAATTTTTTTTTTTTGAGGGAGAACCCCCAAACCCCCTCCACAATTTGGAAGTCTGTTACATAGTGTTTTTCCTTTGGAAATTCTGCCGCTTACAAGAAACAGTTCCCTTTGCGTGTTCCCCAAAGTGGTTTCAAATGAGATAAAACACTAGTTTAAAGGGGAAAATTTTAAAAATTTTCCTGGCGGTGGACCCCCAGCCCCCTCGAAATTTTGACGTCTGTTTATAATTTTTTTTACCTTGAAAATTGTGCGGCTTATAAGGAACCGTTCTCTTCAAATGTTACCCAAAGGGTCTCAAAATCAACTAAATCACTATACTTTTATAGGCCAATTTAAAAAAAAAAATCTGGAGCTGACCCACAGACCCCCATTTTTACTTGCAGCTAAGATTGTAAAATTTTGACATTATGCGCACACTGTAAAAAAATCCCGTAAAATTTACGATTTTTAACTGGCAGATGGGTTGGTTGTGGAAAACCGTAAAAATTACGAAGTAAATCCATAAAAACAACGGTATTTTACATTGTAAAACAAAAAACATGGATTAAAATGGTAAAACACCATTGTTTTTATGGATTTACTTCGTAATTTTTACGGTTTTCACCCAAGGTTTGTAGAGAGAGAAGGTTGGCTCATCCGTGACGTCACCACATGGGAAGAGGGGTCTGTCTACAAACCTTGGTTTTCCCCAACCAACCCAGCTGCCAGTTTAAAACCGTAAATTTAACGGGAATTTTTTACAGTGAATAGGCGGCAATTTTTGGTTCAGCCTATAAGCGGCACATTTTGAAATCCGCCACTGGGTCTGAGGGTCCTCCCCCAGAAAATTTTGTTAATTTTGGCTTCAAATAGTAGATTTTTTACTCATTTTTGCACCTTGATACCTTTTGGATTACACCTAAAGAGGATAACGTCGTGTGTATATTCTTTAGAATTTTTAAGAGAAACAGTATGTAAGTAACTATGAGAATTTCGGAGGGATTTATTTGTACTTAATGATATATACTGTCAAAAGGGGTGAATCGGATCACTATGAAAATAAAACTGCTGCCAAAAATTTCCCAATAAAGATTTTGGAGTGCTTTAAAAAGAATATTTCGAGTCCTAATTAATACTTTTAGAACTTGTTGAAAAAATTCAATTACTTTGAACGGTTAATTTTATACATAATTTTAAATGTCGTAATCCGATTTACCATGATTCGGGCTGAATCAGATCACTGCCAGTTTTTTTGTCGAAAAAAATTCAATTTTGACGTTATTAAGTAATATAGGATCCTAAAATTAGGCTGTAAATAGTCTAATAAGGAAAAATGAATAAATTTTACTAAAATTAATGAAATTTTTTAAAAAGTAAAATACATGCATCATACGAATTATGTTTTTCCTATTCAAAATACGAAAATAATTTCGAAAAGATATTAGTAAGGGGAATTGTGCTCGCTTATAGCCCCTATTATATCGAATCATGACTGGCACTAATAGAAACTAATTAGTTAATAGTTAGTTAATTAATAGAAACTTTTTATGACTGATCCGATTCACTCCGCATCAGTAGTTCGAATGGACTTACTAAACAAATTCAGTAAAAACCGTGATCATAATTCATTTGAAATTTGATTGCAAAGAAATTTTTGAGAAAATTGGGAGGCACCATGAATTGAATTTATTTTCTTGGTGAAATTAACTTAGTTTTGACAGCTAGGTTTTTGGGATTTTTTTTTTGCATTCAACTTCAAAAACAATGTGAAGAATTGGCCAGAGTTCATCCTGATTCTACAGGGTGTTTCAGATAAATGTTTCATAACTTCTAGGGGAGGTAGGGTACATCAAGACGAACAAGAATCGGTATAGAAAGGGGTGTCACAAGTGGGGTCTAAGGGGTGAAAATTAGCAAAAAAAAACTCGCATATCTGGGCAGAAAGCGATACAATTGTTCGATTCCAGTATTTCTTACATTCAACCAATTCAAATTTTTCATGTAAAAACGAGATGCAAGTGTTTATTCTAATCAAAAACAGAACAATAATTGAATGAGGGATGCGTTGTAGGTAGATTAAGGTTACATTTGTCCCTTGGTCAGACATTAGTTCTTTTCGCCACATAACTCTAACCAACCAAACAACCAACAAAACTCTAATATTAAGATATTTTTGTCGTGACACTTTCTATTGCAGTATATCAACTTACAACGTATGCCTGTTTCATTTATTGGTCTGATTTTGATTAGAATAAACACTTGCATCTCGTTTTTACATGAAAAATTTGAATTGGTTGAATGTAAGAAATACTGGAATCGAACAATTGTATCGCTTTCTGCCCAGATATGCGAGGTTTTATTGCTAATTTTCACCCGTGATTTTCACCCCTTAGACCCCACTTGCGACCCCCCTTTCTATACCGATTCTTGTTCGTCTTGATGTACCCTACCTCCCCTAGAAGTTATGAAACATTTATCTGAAACACCCTGTATAACTCTAATGCAAGGGGAGTTATGATGTTTTAAAAAACTTTCCCCGACAGTGATCCGATTCACCCCGTTTTACGGTACATAAAGGTTTAGATCTTTTCAAAGTAGCATTCGAATTGTGTCTTACATAATGTAAATATTTTACAATTTGAGCTCAAAATAAAAAAAGGGTCACCTCCAGAAAATTTTTGAAAATTTGCCTCTAAAAGTAAAGTTCCAGCTTATTTTGAAACCTAAAATTTAAAAGGGAAGTATCATAAATATACGCTAAATTTTCAAAGGGGGCTGATGGGGATCCTCCCTCAGAATTTTTTTTTTAATTATTCCTTTTTAAACTATATATAGTGTTTTAGCTATTTTGAAACCTTTTGGAGAACACCCCAAAAAAAACCGTTTCTTCAAAACTTCAGAATTTTCAAAGGAAAAACACTATAGAACAAACAGGTGATAAAATTTTAAAGGGGGTTTGGGAGTTCTCCCCTAGAAAAATTAAAATTATCATTAAAAAAAGTGTTTTTTAAGCTATCTGTTAGGGTTTCTCGGGGGGTGGGAAACCCAGACCCCCCTGGACCCGCCTGGCTTCTATAACTTTAAACGCCATGAAAAATGAATGACAGTTTTATTACCTCAAAGAGCTTTAAATCTTAAAAGATCTGGAATAAAGAAACTTGAAAATTTACGTTTTTAGCTTTCTAATTTTTTGGGGATAACCTAGTGTTCTGGAGCGTCTTGCTAGGAATCAGAAAGTTCTAGGTTCAAACACTACCTGCTGTGTAGCATTTCAATGTAATTTCTGAACTTTTTTTATCAACTTTAAATTTATTAGAGAACCTGGTGAAGTGTCGGGACGAATGGTATGGTTGGTTAATGCACTGGTATGCCGTTCGGCAGGTTCAGGGTTCGGTCCCAGGATTCTGTAACATTTTCTCTTTTTTTTATTGTTGATGAATCAACTTCAAATTAATTAGAAGAACATACCGGCTGCAGGAATGGATGGCTTGGTGCGTTAGTGCACCAGTATCCCATCCCAAAGGCCCTCAGACCGAATCTGAGACTCCCTGGGTATTATTTTATTAAACTTTCTTAAAACAGCGTCCACACGCATTCGGATCGGACTATGTAGTAAATAGGTGCTCGTAAAACATAGAATAAATAATAAAATTATGTGCAGTAGACGCGGCGCAGCAGCTTAACCTCTATGCGTCATACGATGCTGCCGCCATCTATACTCTTAGAAGTAAAATAAAATGTTTAACTTGGTGGAATATCAACATCAAATTAATTAGAAGAACTGACTAGGTGCAGGAACGGATGGCTTGGTGGGTTCGCCCGCCAGTATCCCATCCAAAAGGCCCTCAGATCGAATCTGAGCCTTCTCAGCGGGTATAGCACTCGGAAATAAATACAGTTGGGTATTTATAAATTTAGTTCCTGCTCATTCAAGGGGGGTCTTAACGTTTTTTCTCCGGCCCCTAACTGTAACCGTATCAGTAAGATTCTTTGAAAATATTACGATTTTTTTTAGATTTTTATGTTTTTTTTTTAATATTTCAAGACTTTATCTCTTTTGCCTACGACGGAAACTGGACGAATATAAGAGTCTTAGAATAATGGCTGAAGAATTCCCGCCACAACACCCCGGCCACCAACCCCTGCGGTTTCATTTTACTTGTTAAATTTTTCTCAATTTTTTTAGTGGTGATTTTGAAATATTTTTAAAAACAATCCCATGGGCATCCTGAAGACCCTATATTGATTTTATAATAACTTTTCAATCGACTGTAACCAACGAGAAGAACAGTTTCAGATTAGATGACAGCGCGGTACCGTTAAGCAGTGAGGGAAATCTTTTCTTTCGCCTACTATTAATTGTGATTATAGAGAAATTATAGCAAATCCATAGGCTACCATGTTGATAACTACCTCGTCGATATTGCTATCTATCCGGTAGAGCCATTACGGTTTCAGAAGGGTTACCTGCCCAGAAGCCGTTAGGCTTAGTAGAGAAGATCGATTAACTTGTAATATGTTTCCTTATTTTAAAAGCGGTGACTAAAATGCTTCAAGTATACACCCTTAAGCTAACTTCGCAATAAGGAATAATCCCGTTCCTAACATGACATTTCATCCAATAAGGGAAAAAACAGTCACGATATATAATAGAGATAATGAATGCTTAATATTTTCCCTAATTTTGAAAAAGATGACAATGAAAAGCTCAAAAAAAAAAAATCCATAAACTGGTTTGCAATAGAAAAAACAACTTCAGATTCAGCAAACATTATAGAAAAGTTTCAATTTTCGTTTCAATATTATAGTATTTGCTTATATATATATTTGATTTCAAATAATATTTATTCATATAAAAACACAAATATAGATAGTTACATCAATGGGAGCATTGGCTTTGCAAGTTTGCATGCCTTTTGAAAGTTTGATTAAATCTGGCTTATAACTTGTTGTTTTAAGTTTCAAGCAGGGCTCTAGATTTTATTTTGTTAGTCGACTTCTAACTTTACTTTTTGTTATATTCATGTGCAAGAGAAAGCTTGCTCGCACGAATATGTCGGCCTGAAGATCGTCAGCACTCCATATACCAACTTCTTCTGCATTTCTGGGCCTCCAACTCTTTTAACTTGCTCTTGAGTTCTGTGAACTTGCCACTCCACAAGTCTTTGGTTTTCAAATCTATAGCAATTGCATTTGAAGCGATCCAGCATCAATTCCGAATGGCTCAAAATTGATCTCAACAAAACAATGGTTCCGATTTGTAATTTCATTTAGTGTTTGGATTCATCTTCTTATGCCTGTAAAATTTTTGACCATTTCTGTGAGTTTAGCCTGATTGTTTCCTTGTTATTGTGGAGAACTCAAGTACCGTTAGGTGGAAAGGAAAGATGCTTAACTTTAAAAACTTTTAATTAATTATTTAAGCGATGACTGGGAATTTCTTCAGAAAAATTCGTTTGAGTGAAATTCTCAAGCATGTATATTGTATAACCACCTCATTGAAAATGAAAAGGTTAAGAACCACTATACAATACTAAACTGCAACGTTACTTGATCCTGGAAAAACAAAACAAACAAAGTAGTTCCCTGCCCGGTGTCTGAATTTTGAGTGAAATTAAGAATTTCAATTTAGAAATATGATTAGTTTGTTAAACACACGTATACGTATATAGCGTCTTATTATAACGATTTGCGTTACCAAAACTCCTCCTAGCAACCCAACAGGCTTTCTATTTACTCACTTTTTCCTTACACGTAGTGATGTCATAGGGTCACAAGAAACATTGCAACCAAGTATAGGCGAGAAATGTAGAGAAAGCATCAAATTCTTAAATGAACTGGCTTCGTTTTCTCTGAAGCAGTTTAAATGGGCCAATAGAAAAAGGTTCATCAAATGCACGCCAAGTGGAATAACTGAATGAGTTCGGAAACTCAGAACCCAATTTTTTCTCGCCATTAATTTAATCTTCTCCTTTTTCACGATATAAGTGTTTTGATTAATCTTCTTATGACCGTACAATTTTAGTCAATTTCTGTGAGTTTAGCCTGATCGTTTCCTTGTCAGAAAACTGAACCCAAAAGTACCGTTAGGTGGAAAGGAAAGATGCTTGACTTAAGAACTTTTGATTGATTATTTAAGCGGTGACTGGGAATTTCTTCAGAAAAATTCGTTTGAGTAAAATTATCCTTACCTTTATAATTTTTTAAAAGTTAATTTAACCTCCATTACACGCATGTAATTTATTATCGTAACAAAATAGTTGGTGAACCACTCGGACAAAGCAAAAGTCTTGTAGGGGGCATGGGAAAATTAACTGAGATGAGGTGGGTCACGTTAGATTTTGTTCATAAAAAGTGGGTCGCGATGTTCAGAAGTTTGAGAACCCCTGGACTAGTCTATCACCCAGTGTGAACACAAGACAAGTCAACAAAAAGTGTTAACAGGGTTGAAAAGGATATATAAATATGGAAAATGGTAAATTAAATGACAAGAAATTAAATTCAAAACTACTATTTCTTAATCAGGGTGCACAGAAATGTAAACAAGTGTATTGATATCTAGTTTCACTGCTAGGTTAATTTAATAATTGAATTGAAAATTTTTTAAAAAAAAGGTTGAAGCTAAAAATGCTCTAGCAATTTTATTTTCTAATACTGTGGGTTGAAGGAAATTATATCCGAAAATCACTTGCGTACTAATAATAGATAAAGCTGAATTCTGAGAATGGAATGATAAAATGATGCAGGACGTTTTTTCATGGATTAGAAACAGAGGGGGAGAAAAATGAGTATTCTGAAGATTTTCAGAAAAACTGAAGAAAATGTTTCACTAAAACCTTCTAGACAAAGGGCCACTGCGTGGGTACTACTTCAGAAAAATCAACTAGAAACGGTGATCGGTAAGATGGGATCATACACCCTTTCGGATATACCCCCTACATTTTCCAGCACATGACAATCGTAGAGGGTTGTTATAGGTAGAGGGTGTTATAGGAGGAGGGTAAAATATAGGGACTGTATCTGTGTCAATAGTGTTCAATAGGAATCCTGCTGTGGTAGCTTTTTTCGCAATTCTTCGTTTTAAAAAAAATTGTGTGTGCTATGGGGGAATAAATTTTATTTAAATGTTTATTCGAACTGTAAAATACCTCCTAATCCAATTGTGTTCCAAAAATTTTTAAAAATATAGGAACGAAAATAATAATGGTGAATAATATTAATATACAAAAATAGTAATAATGAAGGACAGTTAGGAAACTCATTTTGAAAAAGCAGGTGTCATATACTACATAAACTTCATTACCGATAAAATTAATTTTTGCCTTGATTTAAATGAATTTAAAACGAGGGTTTTTTTAACCAGACGGCAATAAATATATTAATGTGTTTTCAAAGAAAATATTCTGTCAGAAAAAGCAGAAAAGTTCAATATGTATATGGAAGTTTTAAAATGGCTAAATTGTTTTTCCTGCAATATACCTGTTATAGAGGAAAAACATGTTTTACAGGCACCAAATGCTATGTAGTAGAAACAACATATTGAATCGAGAGGTCAAAGTTTTATCGAAAATAAGATAACATTTTCAAGTGAATTTGCTTGGATGGGTACACTGAAATCAAAACGTACTACCCTTCATTATAGAACACTAAGTTATCTATCATCATGAATTGAGAGAGCTCAAATTAAGACTGATATCCATAGGGATCATTATTATTATTATTATTACATCCTATTTATAAATAAATACATTTATTTATTTATTTCTTGAGTATTTGATGTATACACTGCCTAGGGGACGAATTGGTGGCCTTGGGGGTTAGGGATGGACGCACCCTAGTCGCCAAAGGCTCTAGGGGCATAGTGGACAAGGGTCCGTTGGGGAGCCGGTTTTTCTATTTTAATTTTTGAAAAAAGAATTGTTAACTGTGACCGTAACTGTCAGAGTTACGGTTGCGATTTTTTGCTAAGCTTAACCCCTTTTTCGTACTATTGAAATCGATTTTACAAAAGATACTGACGTGATGGAGAAAAATAGTGGTCATTTTAGAAATTAGTATACCAAATAACATAAAAATCCCCTAAAACTTCCTTTTATATTTTTCAAAAAATTAAATTTCGCAGGCTTGTGTAATTATGTATTTTAATTTTTAAAATTTTAATAGAAAAACAGCAAAATCGAACCTAGAACAGGAGCACGCAAGCCACACATGCATCCACTGAGCCACTGACTCACTCAATAGCAGAAGCAAATAATAATTATGTATTTTAATTTTTAAATAAAAAAACTGTGTAAACGAAAATGGGACTGCAGCGCGCAAGCCTCACATTAGGGTGTCCCAAAAACAAATATTTTGTTTTAAATCTTCTTACCCACTTACCCTCTAAAAATGTCCTTTCTGGGAATGTAAGACACTCATAGGCGTAGCGTGACCTAAAATGTTGGGGGGGCATTGCTGAAAAGTTTTCAAAGACTCGAATTTGCATTTGAACCTAATAAACGGCCTATCGATGTAGAAAAAACTCTAGTCTTAACCACAGGTAAAAGAACTACTATAGTTGCAGTGGCGTATATATAGAAATTTATTTCGGGAGGGGCCCAAAATATCCTAAAAGAAATTTTTTTTAAAAAGCCAACTGCTAGAAGTTTGCACCGGGGGAGAGGACCCCAAAATATTCCTAAGCCCCCCACCATGCACATTTAATAGATTCAATGTATTCTTTGTTAACATATTTGCAGGTATGATTTGCATCTTGAGGAAGTTAATATTTAAAAATTGTGAATAATATAGTTCCAAGCACAAAAGGGGGGCCTGGGGGTCCTCCCCCAGAAAATTTTTGGAAATTTGACCCTTAAAAACAGGGTTTCAACTCATTTTAGTACACCTAGTCAGAATTTCGGGGGGGGGGGGCGGCCACGACTAGTTGCAGTAAATATATAGAAATACTTAGTGCAAACTAAATCTGATGTAAAAACAAGCATATAATAAGCACAAATAAAATGGAGGTGAAAGCTGGAATACTGCTGTTTCGGAGACACCAAGCATCTCCTTCGTCTGTACCTAGAAATTCGGGTCAGCTTCTTTGCCCCCCCCTCTTATATACACCCTTAGTACCAAGAGATATACTATCATTACCGCCGAACTCAATTGTTATAGCTCTTTCATAAATTCTTATGACAGTTTTACCTCCTCAAAGAGCTTAAAAGATCTGAAATGAAGGAACTTGAAAATTAACGTTTTTAGCATTCTGATTTTTCGTTGATTTCAGAATTTTTAGTAGACCGACCGGTTGGGGGGGCACATGCCCCCCTGTGCCCCCCCCCCGACGTTACGCCTATGAAGACACTATGAATTTTTTTCAGAATTTTTAAAAAATATTTAGAGGTCCCTCAAGGTCACCAAAGTTTCATAAAAAGGGTCAAGTATTTTTCAAAGGGTAAGTTATTTTTCACCTGTGGGAATTTTCTGTGTTATAACAGTCTACAAAAATACAATTATCTACAATTAAAAGTTAATATGAATAAGTTAATGAAATATTGTGTGAATGGGTAAATAAACACTGTAAATCATTATAAATTCTTCCTCACTGGTTTAACAACAATTTTAAGGTAGATTTTACCTTGGTTCACTTTTTGTACCAAAAGGTAAAGATGTCTAAAAATCATATTTTTCTTAATTTCTATAATATTTTACGATTCTCCCTACTCAGATAATTAATACAGAATTGGTTTAAACAATATTTAAGTAGCTTTCATAAATGAAAATAATGTACTTTTAAGATTATAAGTTGGTAAAAAGCAAATAAAAAAATCCGCATTTTACACTATTTTGACCCTTTTTATGAAACTTTGGTGACCTTGAAGGACCTCTAAATATTTTTTTAAAAATTCTGAAAACATTCATAGTGTCTTACATTCCCAGAAAAAACATTTTTGGAGGGTAAGACATGGGATTTAAAAAAAAAATATTTCTTTGGGACACCCTACCTCACATGCATCCACTGACTCACACAACAGTGGGAGCAAATAATAATTATTACGTATTTTAATTTTTAAAATTTAAATAGAAAAACAGTAGAAACAAACCTGGGACTGGAGAGCAGGCATTTTTACACAACAAAACCGAACTCAATACTATCATGTTTTGGGAATCATTCTATATAATAGTGCTTCGCAACGAATTGGTCTCTTGAAAAATGCTCCGCGACATAAAAAGTTTGGGGACCCCTGCTCTAGAGCAAACTGCATTCATATTTAACTTCAAATTCTAATAAATTCACATTTAAAGGGGATTTGTCCACTTATTTATTAAATTTTAAAAATTGTTGTTTTTTCCTACAATGAGATTTATTAAAATAATTTATATGTTGCATTTTTGGTCACTGGGTAATGCACTAAGCTCTTGAGTTTTTGGACTTAAGTATTTGTTCCTGTTCATAGACATCGACTTTAGGAAAATATTGTGAGGGCTCAATACTAAGACAAGAGACAATAAAGAATATAAGATACTAAAATTTGGAAAAAAAAAATTAATTACCTACTTCTTTTGCAACTATTTTGAGGTTTAGTGGCTGCCCACACCGAACTCGTCGTGCGCACTGTCCCATTAAGATCGTTATCTTGACAGGCGGACTCAGGTTCCCCATTCAGCCTTCCCAATAGAAGAGAGGGGGTTGAGAGTGTCTTGTTTACTCGACTGTCCAGGAGGTCAATTAACGTTATCTTGTATTGCGAAGGCTGCGAGGGCCAAGGGGTCAAGATTTATTTATTTTATTGCTCTGGAGTGGCTTCCTTGGTGTGGGCAGCCCCTTAGGCGCTACCCACACCGAGCTCGTCGTGCGTACTGTGCAATAAAGATCGTTATCTTGACAGGCGGACTCAGGTTCCCCATTCAGCCTTCCCAATAGAAGAGAGGGGGTTGAGAGTGTCTTGTTTACTCGACTGTCCAGGAGGTCAATTAACGTTATCTTGTATTGCGAAGGCTGCGAGGGCCAAGGGGTCAAGATTGATTTATTTTATTGCTCTGGAGTGGCGAGCTCGGTGTGGGTAGCGCCTTAGATCGATTTTTGAACTTTTTCAATGGCCTATTATTTAAAATTAATTTTTAATTGATATTTTCCCCAAATAAATGGAATATTAATATTTAGCATTGAAATATAGCCTGTAAATAAGCATCAAGTCCCCATTATTGTTATTTGATTTTTTTGCAAATTTTTGTCGATTGTTACGATTTGGAATGTAGTGTGAATATAAAAAATTAAATTTAACTAGATATTTAGCGTAAAGAATTTATTGACAGCGGAGCATATTACGCCTGCCTCACTGGAAGAGATCGAAAGGGGATCTGGTGGAAGGGATTGGGAAATTTAGAGAGCCTAGGGAAAGAGGCGCACGCGTCTCTGAACCGAAACCTAAACTATAGCAGCGGCAGCGATTGGTCCAAAAAGCACGGCGGGTGATCTGGAAATATTTCAGGGAGGCACAAATGGCACTCGGGTCCCTCTTTGAAATATCTCCGAGAGGCCTGCTACAGGATCATTTCTTTAATCTGGAAAAAAAATCATGCACCGATTTTTAATATGTTATATTATAAGATTATTCATTTCCAAGTTAAAACTGTTGAAAACCTTCTATTACAATTTTTTTTTCCAGTTTTGACCCTTTTTTTTCTCTAGTAGATTTACTGGATTATACAGACTAATCCACTCATAAAACTGAATGGAGAAAAATGGAGTCGACGCGTTGTCGCACTAATTAAAACAACCGCAACTTAAGATTATTTTAGTTTTAATTCATATCTTTGGAATTTTAAAATTCAATTTTAATTAAATTAAACATCAAATTTTACATTGAAAAAAAATACGAATTTTTTTTACCACCCGACTCAAATCATCGTAAAACTTCTTGTTGACACACCTTTAATGTTAAATTTGATGCATCTGGAGAGTTTAGCAGGAAGCTTTAAAAAAGGGCTTAGGGACCAAAAATTTAAAGAAAAGAGATTTGAGGACTTTTTATTACTTCAAGTCTACTACAAAAAAGTTACATTACTTTCGATAGTGGCCGCGGCGCGCAAGGGCGGTTCCAGACCAGATTTTCGGGGGGGGCCATGTCAAAGTCGGAGGGTATTACATTCGAAATTTTCAGTGCCTCCAGAAAATGTTTTGAAGAGTGCTTGCTTTCAAGCAGCTTTTTAGGGGTTTATAGTAACTAGAGGATATCCAGGGCCCGCGCCATTGTTTTAGAAAGTGGCGGGGTGAAACATTTTTGTAAGGCCATAATAATACTTGTGTTCGCGAGGTGTTAGGCTCCCAAATTTCCAAGTATAACATAAATAAAATGCGAAACTTTGTTAAAGTTATAAAGGTTTCTTCAGATAATGCTAGCTCGAAAGCAAATGTGGGGGGGTCTGGGGGTCCTCCCCCAGAAAATTTTGTGAAATTTGGCTTCAAATAGAAGTTTTTCTACTCATTTTTGTACATTTGGTATCCATTGGATAACACCTAAAGAGGGTAACTTCTTGTATACTCCTAAAAGGAGAGGAGAGAAACAAGTTCAAGGAGAAAACAGTAAATAAGTAACCATGAGAAATTAATAGGGGGTCTGGGGGGTGCCCCCTAGAAAAGTTTTGAAAATTTGCCTCTAAAAATAAAGTTTCAGCTCATTTTAAAAGCATGTAAACCAAAGAATTTTCAAGGATGAAATTATAAATAATAGATGCCCAATTTTGAAAAGGGCCGGGGGTCGGGTCCTCTTCTGAAAATTTTTGCAAATACGCCCATTTAAACTATAGTATTACCGGTTTGAGAGGGCTTGAGCCCCATCCAATGTTAGCTGAAGGGGGGCTAAGCCCCCCCCCCCAATATTTTGTGATGTTTGGATATTTTCTAGTTTGGAATCCCCTTTCAAGAGCGGTTATTTGGGGAGAGGGTAACCCACAAAAGGTCTCAGAATGTGTTAAAAATTTCTTTTAAGGGTCAAATTTTAAAAATTTTCTTGGGGAGAGCCCCCAAACTTTGGAATTAAGCTGAAATGCTACTTTTAACAGAGAAATTTCTAAAATTTTTCTGGGAGAGATCCCCCAGACCCCCATCTTATTTCGAGCTCGCATTATTACACAAAACTTTTACATTAAATGCACCTCAAAATATTACACCTTGACGATATTCAAAGGGACATGTAACGAAATTTAATCTATACATCTGATACAAAATTAGGTAATTAGGCACGTAAACTTAATGGTTGTTTCTTTTAATTTTATGTTTTTTAATGTCTTGTACTGGCCCTCCCCCCCAACATTTTATAAAAGTTGGCGCCTATGGATGTCAAAATATTAAAGGGGGGTTTGGGGGTTCTCCCCCAAAATTTTTTTTGAATTTTAACATTAAGAAAGTGTTTTTTAAGCTATTTGTTAGGGTTTCTCGGGGGGGGCCATGGCCCCCAGGGCCCCCCCCCTGGACCCGCCCCTGGCGGCGCGGTGGTGTAGTGGTTAGCGCTAAGGCTAATGAAACGGAGATGGGCACCGCCTCATAGGCTACTAAGCCTGGACAGAATTTGATTGATACTTTTGATTTAAGATACATCCAATGATCTACTTATGGCAAAATTGTGGAGGGGGCGACATCTATCATCCGAGGCTTAAGTCGGACTCCTGTCATTTCATGGGCCTCACTTTTAAGGAGCCGCACCTCCTTTGCCTTAATATACGCCTTGCGGATGGAGCTTGGATATTTCAAGTGGCGTAAGACAACAATGATCTACTTGAAGTATTTTGCCTTGAGCCATATTTTGAAATTTACATAAAATTCGTTAGAAATATAATAAAAAAAAATATTTTTCACCAGAGGAACTAAAATATGTATTTTCATTTTCAAAATTGGTGAAGATTTTTAAAGTATTGGGATTTCTACAATTGGGTGCTATTAATTAACTATTAAAAATGCCTGCATGAGCAAGATATTAGAACACCTTTTTGTTTTTATAAAGTTTTTTTTTAAATAAAAAAATGGCTCAATATTTAACCATTCCCCTATATGAAAAACTTGTTTGGCACAAAAATTTTGGACACTATAAAAATCCAACCAACACCCTTTGGGAAAAACGTTTTGATAAATCAAGATTCTTATTCCACCTTTTAACAGTTTTCAAAGTTCTCTTAATTTTTCAACCAATTTTTGAAATTCTGGAAAACAGGTAAAATGTGATATGATTGTGCAAGATGTAGTAAATAGTGCATGTTTAATTTGCTTTTATTTTACTTTTTATGGGCTAGAAAAGTAAAAAAAGAACGATATTATTTATAACTATTTTTTTTCACTTTCTATTATCATACAAATGCAAACAAAAAACGTGCTAATATCTCATTTCTAAACTTTTTAGCATTAAAAACGTTTAAGATAATTTTTTTAGAAAAACAACCTTAATTCAGCAAATTATAGAATAATCCAAAGTGTTACGGAGCTTAGATGCAAACCACCTTTAAATCTACTTTACATGAATTTAATTTTGGTTTATTATAAATTTTATTGAATTTTAAGACTGCATAATAAGAACATTTTTAGGAGCATTATTGATCATCAGAATTTAGCAGTCAACATAAGAACAAAAGTGCATCGAAAATTCACTGAGCCAAAGAAAATTTTATGTTTTATTATCTTATACAAATTATACAATAACTGTTGAGACAAATTCTGACATTTCTTGTGTGTCACAACCCTAGAGCTAATCACTTAAACATAAACCTCTTGAGAAAGAGAGGAGCCGTTTCTCGAGTATGTTTGGAGGTACAGTTGAATATCTTTGAAGACACGGTCTGGTGCAGAAGTTTGTCTCGGATGTCGCATTGTTGGAGTGTAGTTATTTGTTACCCAAAAAACAATTTGCTCTATTGCGAACAATTAATACACTGATACGAGGTACTTTGTACATGGACTTCAAAATATAAAACATGGCTTACTTTTTTAAAACTAACTGGCTTTTAGCCATCCTGTACATACTAAACAAGCAGACGAAGAAAGCCACAACGAATCAAACTCACTAGGTGAGTGCACATAAAATGCAATTATTGCATGTCACATAAAACACAGAATGCCGCACACTTCCACTACAACGAAACTGGAATTTTCTACATCCCCCGACGCTGAAAATCCAAGAGGCAACATTTAAGTAAGAGCAGGAAGCGAAAACATAAGCAGGCATTCACCCTTCCTATACAGAAACCTTTTATAATTTATTGCAGAATTTTCCAAATTCTGGACAAAAAAAAAAAGGAAATTTTAGATAAATTACTAATGTTGCCTTGAATTTGTATTAACACAGGTATTTGTATTAACTCCTAAGTCAGGAGTCTGTCCAAGTAAAATTTACAATCTTTAAAGGTACTAACACAAATTCACTATTTGATAAATAGATACTTTCACAAATTCAGGAAATTTAGAAAAAAGGTACCTTTACATAAATACATTTTTAAAATGAAATATTCTCTAAAAAGCTTTATCTGAAACTCAAAATTAATAAGACATTCTAAACAAAGTTTAAGTCAATTTTTGAAGTTTTAAAAACTATACAATGTTTATGTTAATTTTTTATAAGCTATATATTTTGACTTTCTCAATTTTATTGAAAAGATAATTTAAAAAAAAACTACTAGACAGACCCCCTGTAAGAAGCATTTACAATCAACAGGGAATTTGTAGCTAAAATCCATTAGAGCAATAACTTAAAAGTATGTTTAAATTAATTTTGATCTGAAAATACATATACCCAAATAAGACAATCAGTTAGTTTACTTGGATTTCCCTGCTTATAAAGAGATAGGGAACATTGGAAATTTAGTATCTAGCTTCTGTATAGAAAGAGCAATATTTTTAAGATAATAATTCAACCCTGTAATGAGATACATACAAAATGAAAATGAAAGACCAATTTTTAAGCAGATAAAATAATCTCAGGGTGCATAATGTCATTTTACTAAAATGTCATAGAAATATTTAACAAGCAAAACAAAGAACATTAACAGATGTATGGCAGTATAAAAATAAACTAAATGTAACAGAAAATTGCAAGAATCATTATGATCTCAGTAAAAGCAAACTCATTCAAACTGTTATAATATGCAGCTCTAAAATCTTTTCCTGAGTTACAAATACGTTTCCAAACAGTTATATGTACAAGAGCGAGACTAAAAATTGAGAGTTGCAAACAAGGTCTTAAGTATTTGAAAGTAAAGATAATACAAGCTTTTAAAATGTAATTTTCTTAGTTCTATGCACATGTAGCTTACAAAATACACACAGACTTTTTAAAATTAACAGATTATACAAGTTCCAATGAAATATTGGATTAAAGCTGTTTTTCATGAGACAAAATATTTTGAATGAGCATGCACTGTATATAATGAGTTTTCTTTTCAATGCAATATTTGTGACATCACCGGGGAACTGACACAGCTTTTTGAAATGCTGAAGAACGGTCATGACTCAACGAGTCACTGCAAAATGAGTTATGACTCAACGAGTCTATGCAAAACGACAGAGGAGTGAAAACACTGCAATGAAAGATTCCACTAAAGTTGTCTCCCTAAGTAATTCAAAAGCTTGGAAAAGAAATTTTGGGCATATTGATTTTGTCTCGAGACTAAGCCAAGATGAACCCGTAAAAATTCTCAACCTCCACTTTTATCCTATTTAAATTATGAATATATTTATGTAAACGGCAAAAATGCTTAGAATTTTCACTCTAGTCCTTTGAGTACATTGGTTTGCTTTTAAGGCAGCAACAGCCTTGAGATGGAATTATACTTATAAAGCATTTAACAATTTCCCTGAAAATATGTGTCATGAGAGCGAGTTGGACAAACACTGTCTAAAATCAATCGAAGTATACTGAAAATGTTGAGTATGTAAAAGTTCAACACGAAACGAATCACACCAGCCAGGGAGCAACAGCCATCACGATTAAGGACCAAAAACATGTTCTTTGAGCAATCTTGAACAAACTGAATGAAGGGAGAGGGACTCCTGGCACACAATTCGAAGGGATAAAGTAAAACGCTTTACAAAATCGTGAAAAAATAGTTTACAATTGTTCTAAAAATACAAACAAATGGACAAAAATACACAGTGGAAAAAGGAGAAGTACACAGATTGATTTAAATTAGCATAAATTAAGTGATGAACATGTGAGTGGATGATTACAATGCCTTTTAAACACGTCCAGTGTTTGTGCGACTTGATATATATAATATATATATATAAAAATGAAAGTACAATGAGTTTACAGATGTGCATCCACCTGCAGTGTTCTATACAGGCACTTTGACATGGTCAGAGAGCAGCATTCGGATTCCAACACCTTTTGGGATTTTGAGGGGATCGTTCTATCACGTGCTGCAGAGTTCCGACCACCGGGTTTCAAAGAACGCACGCATGGAGTGGCCCGCCAGGCCCACAGGGGACTCGTCCTCGTTGAACGTCTCGCAGTTGTCGAAAATGATGCGGGCATCCGCCGCAAATTCCTCACGGTTCTTATACCTGAGACACAAAATGGCTTTCAAATACAAGCATCTTTTAAAACAGGGAGTTAGAATCATCACTTGTTTGACTTTGCAAAAATTAAGGTGGTTTGGTTTACTTGAGTATAATACAACATACTTTTGGCGAACTACTGGATTTCTACCTACAATCATTAGTTAAAGACTTTTGTAAACAATTTTAGAGGATCCCTAACATCAATGCCCAAGGCTTGAGAGTCCTCAGGGGTTCTGAAGGGATTTAAAAATTTCTTGAATATCTCCCTAAACAGTTAATTACTATAACTTTGAAACTTTCTAATCAGGTTGTTCAAATGCAGCATAATAAATATGGAACACAGAAAATATATATGTATATTTTACTTACTGTCCAGCATCAAGCCTATTCCTGATAGTAGCCATATCCATCGGTTTCTTTATAATTTTGCGGTATGTGGGAAATTGTTTGGTATTGACTGGTGTCAAAAACGGCCAAGCATCTTCATGGTTCTGCATTTCTTCAATAATAGTACTGGAAAAAGAAGAGAAATCTATTGAGATTTAACTAAAACAGCATCTGGATAGAATAACATAATTTAAAAAGAATATAGATAAGAAATGAGCTTCTATTAAAACAGCAAAGCTACTGTTCAATAGTGTTGAAGTTATTGATGGTTTTACTAGTTCACTCTCCTGAACAACTTGCAACTAACTCGTGCTTGTGCAGCACGTTTTGCTTTACTTTTAAATCTGTTAGTTATCTGAAAGATATTATAAAAACTTGTCTGTCTAAATTGTCATTAAACTTAATTTTACTTTATATGGTTATTTTCTCTGCCTTAAATCTCCAATAGGTTATGGGCCCAGCAGAGTAGAATTAAGTTAACTTATCAGGAGAAAATTTTTTGTTTTGTTTGAATTGAGTGAGTTTAGTGACAGACCGCAACATGGCTATTCCAATACTCCCGAGTAATGTACCAGCGAACTTCAAGAAGCTGAAGGGACGAGAAAATTTCGACGAGTGGAAGTTCACCATAAAATACCACTTAGAGGATCGAGAATTGTATGATGCTTGTACGTATGAAGACGGAGATGAAGTCGATGCGACTCTGGATCGAAAAGCAAGATCGGCAATCGTAAGTAGTTTGAGCTCTAATGTAATAAAAGAGATTTTGAACTGTGAAAGTGCCAAGGAAATGTGGGAAAAATTATCCACTTTGTTCGCTGACAACAATCCTAATAGATTTGTATCTTTAAATCAGGAGATGTTTTCTACAAAATTTGAAAACTGTAAGGATATGGTCGAGTATATTGATAAGATGAGGTCAATAGGAATTAAAATGAGAACTATTCTACCTACTTATCCAGACCAAGCTGTAGCTGCTAATATTTTGACAAATTTGCCCAGTTATTTTAGACCACTTACTATGGCTTTAGAAAATAGCGTCCAAACTTTAACGACTGATTTAGTATGTGAGAAATTAATGAGCGAATATGCAAAATCAGGTGAAGGTAGTGGTGATTCATCTCTCAATGCTTTCTCAACCAAGTGGAAGGACCATAGTCGAAAATTTAATGGGAAATGTTATCATTGTGGCGAGTTAGGTCATACAAGTAAATTTTGTTGGCTAAAGAAGAATAAGACAAGTAGTAACTGGAATAGGAGTGAAGAATCAGCCGAACAACAGTCAAGTTTTAGGGAAGCGTGGATGGTAAAGAATAAAGATGTCTTATCCAATTGTAATAGTAATGAGTCCTGGATAATAGACTCAGGCAGTGATCGGCACATGACGTCTCATAGAGAATGGTTTGTTGATTACCATGATATCTCTCCGTGTCCTATTCAGACAGCTGGAGCTACACTTCACAGTGTGGGAGAGGGTTCTGTGATTCTGCATATCAACAGAAAAGGTGAAGATGTTGAGGTTATCCTTAAGGACGTGTTATATGTTCCAGGATTGGAAGCTAATTTAATATCTGTGAGATATCTTACCTCAAAATTGGGTTTGATAGCACAGTTTGAAGGGAAGAAATGTAAACTTGTTAAAAAGGGTCCAGGTAAAATTCTTGCAACCGCTACTTCTAAACATAACAGTTTATATTACCTTGATGAGTCAAGATCGTTAGTGATGGTTTCGAGATCTACTCGACAACAAAAATTGCCGTCGTATTTGAAAGAATATGAACTAAATAAGGAAAGTTCTTATCAGTGTCATATCGCATTTAGAAGGATCGAGGATGCATCAAGAAAACCCCCAAAGTTATGTAGAGAAATTGAAGCTGTGAGATGGAAAGGGGCTATGAAGGAAGAATATAAGTCCCGTGAACGAAGTAATGCAGGTGAAATGGAACTTATTCCACCTGATAGAAGGCCAGTTAAATGTAAACAGGTGAAAAAGAAAACACAGGGAAAATCAGAAAGAAGTAAAGCCAGACTTGTGGTCAAGGGTTGTTCACAGAAGGCTGGTATTCAAGAAGATACTAATGAGAAAAATTTTACGGATATTCCCGAAGGCTTTAAAGTCGACAAAGAAAGGGGTAAAGAAAGATGTGTTTGTCGCCTTGAAAAGCAAAGTAAAAAAAAAAAGGCTACAGTTGCAAGCTGAACCATCGAACCCGAAAAAGATTGATCTTGCTTGGTGCTCCAACATGATGGGTGTGTTACAGCAGATGAGTATTAGGAACTGTAAAACCAGGGGGAGTGTTGAAGTTATTGATGGTTTTACTAGTTCACTCTCCTGATACAACTTGCAACTAACTCGTGCTTGTGCAGCACGTTTTGCTTTACTTTTAAATCTGTTAGTTATCTGAAAGATATTATAAAAACTTGTCTGTCTAAATTGTCATTAAACTTAATTTTACTTTATATGGTTATTTTCTCTGCCTTAAATCTCCAATAAATAGGATATACGAAAAAATCGTTCAATACAAAAATTGTTCAGTAAAAAACAAATTTATTACATGTGTAAAGTTTTTTGTTTTGTTGAACGGTTTTCGTCTGAACGATTTTTGCATTGAACGGTTTTTTCGCGACACCGTTCAATATAAATGGATGTTTTTACTAGTATCATTTTGATAGCTAATAAGAGATTAATTTACCAGCAAGGAGCTAAATCTTTGTTCCCAGAAACTTCCGGCTCCTTCTTTTTCTCCTCAGCAGCTACTGCTGAAGAAGCTGCAGCCGCCGCTGCTGCTGCCGCTGCAGCAGTAGCAGCAGCTGATTTCTTTTTCTTTTCGCTGCCCTTTGATTTGGAAGGAGTGGACTCTTTCTTGGGAGCCTTTTCTGGGGTTTCCTTTACATCTTTAGCAGCTTCCTTTTCTTTATTTGCATTGCTCTTCTTTGTGGACTTTTTGGGCTAAAGAAATAAAAGCATTTTCAATGAGTACCCATTAAAAAGAAATAAAACTTGAAATGAGTTGGAAATATTAAAAGAAAAAAAACTTACCCTTGTCAAATTACAACCAGAGCAGTACCATTTCCCTTTTGGCATCCTAGAAAAGATTTAGAGAAGAAGTACATTTAAAGCATGCTCTTTTTAAAACTTGATAAATTGAAGGCTGTGTTTCTTAGGTTTCCTGCTAGTTAATAGCTATGGGGTAAATGCTTTTTAAGTATTTTGAAAAATTTTCATTAGCATAATTTTTAAGATTAGGTTTTACAATTAATAATATAGTTAAAACAAAGGGTGGAGAATATTTTTGAATGATTTAAAGTAATGAAACCTACTTGGCTAAAGGTGGATCTAAGCAGGTAAGATGAAACGTTTTAGGACAAGTCTCACACTCCACTAGCTTTCCTTTAGTACCACAGATAACACAAACATTGTCTCCAGTAGCCTGAAATAAAAAAAAATATACATTTAAATAATAAAACAAATAATAGGAAAGCTTTAAAAAGTACTAGAATGTTTTACATTTATATTCAATTTATTTAAACATATTTCATTTCTAACATTTCTTTTAATAAATTTTGCATAAATAATAATGTTAGTAGTGGTAAATTTCACTCAAAACTTGTCAATATGAAATTAACCTAATTAGAAGTTATTAATAGCTTTTAAACTCATAACTGAGAACTGGAATATTATTTTTTATATAAATTCCCAGTAGTAGCATAATCTTAAGTTATGAAACTAAACAATTGGTATCCTAATAGGAATTGCACTGAAGAACTTTAAAAAACATTACTTGCCTTGTTTAGACACTCAAAGCAATACCAGTCTCCATCTGGTATAGTTTCCATAACAGGCTATGAAGAAAAAATGAGGTTACTCAATTACACTAGTTTATTTATACTAAAAGGTTTTAGGAAAACAATATTTACAATAAAAAATAAACAACTAATGTACCTTTGCTCTTAAAGTATTTTTAGTATGATGAAATAGGGAAATTTACCTTAAAACAATACGTATGATACCCCTTATCACAGCCATCACAAAGCAGCAATTTCTCTTCATTGTCTCCACTGTGACAAAATTGACAACTCTGGAAAAGAAAAGTTTCAATAAAATGTGTAAATTTTTTTAATTAGAAAGTAATCACAACCTATTCTACACACAAATGTACTTATAAATGTTAGATGTCTTATATAAACCATCACACATTATTAACATGGTGTAAGTTGATTAAAACAATTATTTACAGTTTTGGAAAGGAAAGTAAAATCACTTTGTTGTGGTTATGGAAATTTTATATTTGTAGGCATAACGTATTTTCAAACTATTCAAACTATATTTGTAGGCATAAAGTATTTTTAAAGATAATCAACGGTCTATCAGAGGGATTCCTTCAAAGAATGACTATCAAACACTGTAAATTTTGAACAAATGCAGTTAAAATATAGCCTTCATTACATAGTGTACTATGGAAAATGGATAACACAAAAATATATATGTATATTGTAGCAAACATTTATTTTGTTAAAGCAATTAATTTTGGGTCAAAACTATTATGATTCAAGTCTTAGCATAAGGTAAAAAATCGGGGATTCATTGAATGTTATCAGGAATTAAAATGTTAAATTATGTAAATCAGTACTAGTTAAAATAAGTTAAGCATTGAATAAATTCTTTAGAAGATCATTCTATTTTACTCACTGCCCGCATTATAGATTTGTCCCAAGCTGTGCAAGCTTCAAGGTAATTTAAGCACATTGCCAACTGAGCTGCTGATCGACAATTCTCAACAGCATTCCTCCATTTCACCAGACCAACTGGAATATTTTCTTCGTCTGAGTTTTCAACTGGGGGAGGATTATTGCTGGTTCCACTGCCAGAGATTGTTGTCCTATTAATCAAAGTAAGAAAAGGTTATTAAATAGAGTACTGATCAAAACACTCAATAGACATACTTAATCCATTTAAATAAACATTCAAATAACCAAATATTATTACAAAATTAACTAAGGTCTTATATTTGCAATAGCAAGCCCTGTCAAACAATAGAAAAAGATGTCAATTCAAACCTTGTGCCAAGAGGAGGACGCAGATATCGCCTTTCGATTGCAGCCTCTACTTTCAGGAGTCGCTTTTTGGCTTCCTCCACAGGATTCAGCTTACCAGGTGGCAGGGATATAAAATCACTCTCTGGTTTATTTCCTTCATCTATTGCAAGCTTCTCTGGGTCTTCGGGAACAGTCTCTGTGGGTTCCACACCCTCAGTGTCTATGATTGTGTCGCCAGCATCTTCATCTGGCTTCTTTTCCACATCCACTTCGCAGGGTTCTGGCTCCTGTTCTTTCTTGGCGGGCTTTTTCTTGCTCTTTGAGCTCTTCTTGGCACTCTTGCGCTGCTGCTTTTCCTTTATGGCGTCATAGATTTCATCCGCAGTCCTGTGCACATATTGTTTGCAGGCGACCACAAATTTGGTTATGGGCTCTGTGGAGAGTTTTGGTGGAGGTTTCCAACACTGAAATACATAAAATATACCATTAATGAAGAAAGCTATTGGTAGGACTTCATTTTGACTGTAAGCATTAATAAATTAGGTGTTCAGAAATAGAAAAACCTAAAAGAGATGGAAAATTATGTGAAAATAGGGATAAAATTAAAAAGAATTGGTACTTTTCCTTTTGCTGGTCAACAATGTGTCAGAAGTGTAACTTTACCTTTAATGTATGGAGTATTAATATCTTCAACCGATAAGAGAAGCTAAATGAATCTAATGAGTGTTCATAGCAACAGGGAAATGTATAATAATATAGAGGGGATGCAGGGAAATTATGGGCCTCCCTGTATTAATACATCTACAGAAACAAACATCCATGCCTGAATGAGGATTCAAACCCCTTGACACTCAGCTTTGTAATCAGAATCCTTTAACCACTATGCCAAAATGGTAGTATTTTAGAAAATAAGAAAACAAATATGATTGTAAAATCACTCACTTTTACTTGCATACTTGACCCATCCACCTTTTCTTCCAAGTTTTCAACTTGTTCTAGGATTCCCATGTCCACCCTCAGAGCTATGTCTTCATACCAGAAATCGGAAGACACAGCATCTGGAGCACCTCCAAGACAGCGGGACACCTCCTTGTCACGGTCAGTAATTTCCAAATCGGTTTCTGAAATGCACAGGTTGCAGAAAACATAGTGTTAACACATAATTACAATTAAAGTTTCATGGGACATCACTATACAAAACAGGTATTAAAAATAAATTCAACGATATTGAGAAACTAACCTTTTCCTTGTCCCTGAGAACAAGATGTACATGCAAACGTGAAGTGTTTTTGGAGTTGTTTTTGAAACATTTTTTCCCTGATTCCACGATGATGAAGAGCACTGATTACTTGTTTTAATTGGGTTGAATCTGTGATTCGCCACCACCCTCTTTGCAGCTCTGAAGAAAGCAAGAAAATTTATTTTAGAGATTGACAATGTTCATGAAAAAATGTAATCTTGCGTTCATGACAAACATTCCTCAGCTGTGATAAGCTCAATTACAAAAATGTACAATGGCAATGAGACAAAATATGATTGGATATAGAGAAATATGAATCTTTATAAGGAACAAAATTACAAGAATAAAAAATATACAACACTGTGAGCAGACTTGCCAACCTCTGAAAGTCAAAAATCAGGAGATTTTCCATAGAAATCAGGAGAAATTTTTATCGATGTATAGCCCATCGCAAACCAATTATAAAGAGATATTATGTGCTCAAAATAAAAATTTAACTGGTTTAAAATTACACAACCATGCTTTTTCGCAATCGCACTGTGCGGGGACATTTTTCTGAAGAGAGCTCCGGAATGGTCCTCTACACTGATCGGTAAATTATGCTCCAATAAGAATGCTGTAAAAAGGCATTCAGCATTAATTACCGCCTGATCATTCTGTATTACAGAAATCCTTTGGTTATTTTCCACACATTTCGCATTTTCCTTATGCATATTTCGAAAAAAACAGGAATTCCGAAAAAAAGCGGGAGAAAACCGAGAAAGCGGGAGATTTTCGGGGAAAATCCGGAGGGCGGGAGGAGAGAGTGAAAATCCGGAGTCTCCCGCCAAAATCCGGAGAGTTGGCAAGTATGTGTGAGATATACATGAGAACCAAGAATTTTCCATAAACAACCTCTTGGGTTTTCAAAAGGTCGTTACTGGCTATTTTGTCTAGTAACAGATATTTTAAGTAATAAGATTTAGTTACATTTAATCCCTTTATTTTCTTTGCATATAAAAACTACCTGTAAACTTTGGGGTTTACTAATGCTGAAACTTTAGGTCACATAGATGCCTATTTCCGAATACTCGGACAGAAAGAAAAATTTTGAATGGTTAGTATTATGAAAAGTTACTACAGACTAAATATCTCACCAGCTGGAATGGGTTGAGGTGCTTCAAATTCCTGAGTCATCTTCTCCATCATGAGGCGTTTGGCGAAGCAAGGCGACGGCGAATCCCTTGAGGTAGGCGTGGCACAGCCATGCGAGGTAGGTCCCGGAGTGGCACTCGGTGTCGGGATGGAGTTGGGAGTAGATGCCGGCGGAGGGCGGCCAAAGTTCAGGTTGAAGTCCGGCATGGGCGTGGAATGGTGCGAGGCACAGGACACCTGGGGAGTGGATTGGTACGTGGGGCCAAACTGAGGGGGAAGGAACGGGTGGAGGAAGAACCCTGGTGGCACCACTCCATTCATCAACTCCATCTGCAGGTTGGAGAGGGCGTTTGCGACGTGCCCCGGAGAGGGGTTCTGAGCACCCCGAGAGGAGCGCATGTCCCCACACATGCTCGCTGCCTGGGAGAGGAGAGCTGCGTTGTTCCTGGACTGCTGCTCCAGGAGGCTCTCGTCGCAGGGCATGCGGGGGAGGATGCTGAACCAGGGCTTCTGGTTGGCCGGCTTCTCCCGCAGGGACTTGAAGATCTGCTCGGCGGACAGCATGCCCGGCTGAAGCCCCAGGAAGGGGCCGAAGGGGTTGTTGGAGTCGTTCTTGGGCAGGTTGAAGTAGGTCCCGTTCATGTCCCGCTGGGACATCATCGGCCCGTTGAACAGCATGTTCCCGGCCAGGATGGAGGCGAAAAGTGGGGAGTTGAAGAGCCAGTTCTGGTCAGGGGGGATGGACGGGTTGGGGTTGTGCGGTTGCTGCTGCTGCTGCCTGCTTTCCGAGCTGTTGTGCAACTGCTTGGGAGGAGTGCCGAGGTCTAGATTGATGCTACTATCACATAGGTTTGGCATGAAAATGTTCACGTTTGGCTTTTTCTCGTCCTTCATGTCTTTCTCAGAGAGCTTGTTGTCTCCTTCTTTACTACGACTCTCTCTCTTCCTTTTGGAACTTTTGGGGGCAGCCTCGGGGTCCATAGCAAGCTTATCAGGTTGCCAAGTTTTCTTCAGTGAACTAGGTTCAGTTTCTGATATACCATTTTCTTTCTTTACAGGTGATTCTTCTTTGAGTTCTTCCTTGGAGTTAGGAGTACCTGGTTTAGGTTCATCTTTTGAGGCATCATTGCTGTCTGGTGCAGGCTTTTGATCACTTTCAGCAGCATCAGTGGAGGCGTTTACAGGCAAATTGTCTTTCTCAGCTGTAAGTTCATCTGGATCAACTTCAATTTTAGATTCTGTTTCTTCAACTTTAGTTTCAGCGGTGGGTTCTTCAGTTTTAATACTTTCAACCTCTTCCTTAACATCCCCTTTGCTTTCTTGGTCCACTTCCATAGGAGCTACCTCAGAATCAGTCTCATTTTTTACTTGTACCTCTACAACTGGCTTTTCTTCTTCAACATCAGGTTTTATTTCTTTGATATCTACACTTTCTTCATCAGTTTTTGAATCATCCAAGTTCTCTACATCTTCTTTTCTACTCTCAGAAGACTTACTTTCTTCCTTTGTCACATCTTTTACTTCTTCTTCAACAACTTCTTTCTCTTTCTCACTTCCATCTTCGCCTGCATCTTCCTCCTTCTTTACAGGAGGCTCTCTGCATTCTGACAATACTTTTTCTCTTTCTTCAGGCTTTAGAGAAGATTCCATTGATTCCACAAACACACCACCAGATTTAGGAAAAACCCAGTAACGTCTGTGATACCTATCCATACCAAAAGTTGCTCCTCTTATGGTGTAGAAAGCTTTAGTTAGCTTGTTAGAGCATACAGTCAGTTGCTAAAAACAAAAGTATTAATGAAAAACCCAATAGCAAACACACATAAAAAAATTAGATAGTCCATTATAAAATAATAAAAATATCTGAACTCACTTTTGATAATTTATCTATTTTCTTATTAATTTCATCATTGGATAAATGTAGATCTTCATCCTGCGATGAAAAATAAAAACGTTAGGGAACTTTCGATAAAATGAAAAAGGGTAATAATAGAAAAAAAGCTTAATTTTTAATTTAAGTAAACTTTAAACTATCAGGAATAAACAAGGTAACATAACTTTAAATATTTAACAATGGTAAAATATGAACATAAAAGGTAAAAAGTCTTGCTGAAAAACAGTGAAATTATTTTGTTGTCCTCATATCCCTCACTGCTATTTTATAACATTTCTTAATACACACAGGGACATTATAAAAAAATTCCCCTATCTAAGAGCCTTTATGGAAATCCTAACTTCTGATAAACATAGCTACTTATTAATTACCCTAAACCATCACCACTGTTGTTTTCACTCAGTTAAATCTCTATGAAAGTTGATATGAGGCCCAGGTTGTTTGCCAGACTTGCAGTTTAAGAACCCATATCTGGCAACAGGCAAAGATGTAAATTTTAAGGCAACAATGATTGGAAGTATGATAGCTAGAGGCTCTTAAATAGGCGAATTTGGTTTTTATAATCACCCTAAATATGAGTTGTAAAAGGAAATATGAATGTGTAAAAGAACTTGTGAAATAATTTTATAAATTTAAATGTACAGCTCTATAAATATCTGCATTTCAAAAACTATGGACTCGTGACAGGTGTAAAGAAAAATGCCACTTTCATATAAAAATATGAAAATACCTCTCCATCTGAAATTTGGCCAAGAGCTTGAGTATCGTCGCTTTCATTTCCACTCTCATTAGCCAGCTCATTTTCCATTTCCTCCAACTTTTCTTTCTCTGATTTAGACATGTCTTTCATGTCAGAATCCTCATTTCCTGCTGCCCCATCTTTCGTGAGACTGAAGTCGGGGATGTCAGCAGAAAGCATGTTGGCACAGTTGGGGTTGTCACGGTTCTCTTCCATTGCACTGAGTCTAGCTTTTAGGGCTCTGCGTTGCTGTATAGACCGGTACCTAGAAGAAATATAAAAATTAATGCAAGGGAAGGATTTCATTGAATGAAGTTTTCTGTAAGCACAAACAGTTTGAAAATTTACCTCCGCAAATCACCTTCAACAAGCCACTTGTCTTTTCTCAACACATTGACATTTTCAATGTTGCTGTCAATTTGTCTGTAATATGTTTAATAATTAATTCCAATGATGTAGTTGTGAACAACTATACAACATACTTCCTACAATTAATGCAACAAGTTATTTAAGCTACTACAGATAATTACATTAAGGAGAGTAAACATTATAGTTTTAAATATTTACTACACTTCTTTATTTTTATTACCAATGCGGAACAAAATTATATTTAGTTAAAGCACATATAAGCAACATTTAAATTGGTTTAGTATTTAATTATTGTTTATTTCACTAAAGAACTACTAGTCTTCTAGAAAACTTAACTGGTTTGTATGCACATTAGGGTGGCCCTTATTATAATGGGGAAAATTTTTTTTCGATATTTTTTTTCAGCCCCCCCTTAATTTTTTTCCTTTTACTATAAAATGAAAGTGTGCAAAAGGATTTTCCGAAATTTTAATATTAACACGTGCCTCATCGCGGTTGAAGTTTGGCCATAGCGCGCCATGTTAATAGTATGGCTTACTACGGGAATAACTTCTCCGCTAACTTCCTCAGGAGGAGAATGACAGATAGTTTCATTAATTTCGAATTTTTATGAGTAAAGAAGATGTAAATATGACTTAAGATTATTAGTATATTAAAAAAGTTAAAAATAAAAAAAATTATCAAAGAGTGTATTTATTGAAAATAAATTTCAAAAACATATAGGTCAAAATTGTTTAACATAAAACAATAATTATTTACACTTACTATATAATTATAAAAAAAGTTCTAGTTTGAAAATTAATACTTTAAATGCATTTGTAGTAAAATATATTCTAACAAATTAATAAAAATCTAACTAACATCTTAAAAATATGAAAGATTTAATGCACTTTTTTGGAACAATTAGCATTCAAATTTACGCTTAAGAGTAGACTTTTTGCAATCGGTGTTCGGGTATTGCTTTATTGAAGCTACTGTTTGATCATCAGAAATTTCTTCATCTTCAATACTAGATAATGATGATTCCTCAAATGATTCTCGGTCATGAATCGTCTCGGAACAATTGAGAGCCTTGACCTGTCTCTTCTTTTGATTACTTAATCTTTGTAAAGCTTTTTCTTCGCGCTTTGCCAGCTTTACATCAATTCCACCTAAACATCCCACTCGACCCGGCTTTCGTTGATTCTGTAAAAATTGTCTATCTACTTCAATTTTTAATATTTCCAACGCATTCGCGGATGCAACATCAAAGAGATTGCTCAGGTTATCCACAAACGCCTGTTCTAATTCTTTCTGGGAGTCTGACGTATCACAAGCATTTAGTTGTAAACTTCGCCATGGAATACATCGTCATAACTTTATCTGTGCATTTGTTAAAATGTCTTGTAGGGATTCTTTTCTTTTTCCCAAAAAAATTAGATACTCTCGCACTGCCAAGCATTCCTGTTATCTGATGGCATACTTTTCCAATCAAATATATATTTTTATCACTACTTCTTAAATTAGAGGACATAACTGCACAACTAACAGAAACCAAGGCTAAAGAAGACTAGTTTTAAAATACTGCAGTGTGGCAGCTTTTATTTTTCCCAGACACTTTCTGACCCTCCCTGAACTCCATACTATTAAATCACTCACCCCCTGGAGGATTCGGGAAGATGGGGATGGGGTCATCTGTTTTGTCTTTCGCCCACCCCCATTGTGCCGAGGACTTCAAAAGTCGAGGAGAGAAAAAGGAATGGGACAGTTTTCTCTTATGAGGTGAATGACACACCAACTAAACTATCTAGCTCTGCTCCCTCAGACAACAAAATCTTTTTATTTCTCATATTCATTTCCTGGATCTAAATAATGCTAAAATTGTTAACTTTTCTCAAGTTCCTCATATTTTTATCTACATTCCTTCATGACACATGCTCCTTCCTCAAATTTTATCTGTCCATCATTCTGCTCTTGGGGAAGCGAGCGGAGACGTTATTCCCGTAATAAGCCATACTATTAACATGGCGCGCTATGGCCAAACTTCAACCGCGATGAGGCACGTGTTAATATTAAAGTATCGGAAAATCCTTTTGCACACTTTCATTTCATAGTAAAAGGAAAAAAAATTAAGGGGGGGCTGGAAAAAAATTCCGACTTTGAAAAATAAGGGCCACCCTAATGCACATATTAACAGGTGAATACATCTATGCATTCAATAAAAAATATACCTCATTAGTAGTCTACTCGTGAGAAGTTCATCACATAGGAATGCAACTACTTCAGCTTTTTGGGGAGCATTTAGAGACAAGAAAGGTTTAGCTTGTAACCATTCCAGCATCTAAGAAATCATTTGAAATTGTAACCATTTAAAGAACATTAAAACTAAACAATGCTTGATAAAAGTTTACTTCTCAAACCAAAATCTTAATCTGTTTAACATATCACTTTTTTCATGCTTAACTCGATTATACATACCAAAAAAATGGTAAATAGAAAATACAACCAAGAGAAGGATTGTGCAAAAATTATGAGGAATTTCTGGGATCTTGCATCCCCAAAACAATTGTATCAAATTTTAAAATCTTTTATATGTGCAAATAAAACATTTTAAAATTCTATAAGAGAAGGAAATTATCTTACTGGGCTTTTTCTGTCTTGGGCTATGAAATACAATCTCAAAACTTCTGAGACATTGTTGTTTGTGATGTCAGCATCCTTGAGATTTTGACCTAGTACTGTAGCTGCCTGTGAAAATTATTAAAAATAATTAGTTTCACCATATTGTATATTATAAAAACATTTATACATCAAAGAAAAATATCAATCTCTCCCAAGGAAAATATTTCTGTATATTTCAGAATAAAAGTCAATCCACAAAAGTCCAAGCCAAGTATGGTTTTTCTAAGAAAAAAAAGTTTAAAACTTGTATACAAGTTGATATTAAATTATCTGTTGTGTTGTAGTAAAATTAAAAAAAAAAAATCCTGCATTAGTAACAGTATTTGTGTCAGTATTTTACCATGAAGGATAACTTTTAACTTCATTAACATAATTTTTTTTTAATTTGAAAGTTTTTAAGCTCATTTCTCTTTATATTTCTCTTTATCCCAAACAAGATTCCTTAACTGAATGATAAATTAATATACTGAACTCTTGTTCAACCAAAAAATACTCAATACTTTTAAAACATTGGTGTACCTGAATATAAGCCAACCCTCCAATTTAGTAATGAAAATATTTCCAAAAAGTCTTAGCTTATATTTGAAAATGTATGGTAAGTTCTTTCATTAGTTGGTTTGTGAGGCATTTAACACTTGAGCTATAGGCATGTGATAAATACACACCATTTCAAAGATTCCTTAATAAATTCAACAATATATAATCAACAATTCAAATAATATAACTTCTTCAGGGCTGTTTACAAAGCATAGTCCCCTTGACACATCATCACAAGGGAAGTTAAATATAAATATTGATGGCATCTTACAAAGATGGATTTCTTCCACCATTGTTTGATTTCATTTGTCAAGAAACACATTTAAACTTTTAATTAATTTAATTTAAAATTAAAAAACAAAAATGGTAAAGTTAAATCTGAAATTTAAAATGTGACATAGGGGATGGAAGGGTATGGGAATCCCTAGAAAATTGTTTGATGAAATTAGTGAAGGGTCCCTTATTGGCAATTTAAAAAGGTGGTTGACTGATAAAATCTACACAAGATGAAATAATTAGTTACCAAATTTTAAAATTTTTAACTTACCTCAGGACTATGAGGAACACCAGGGTCTTCAATTGCACAAACTAAAAGATGATGTACAACTGATAGCAACTCCTCTTCACACTTTTCATCCAAATTCAGCAATGCCATTTGCAAAGTATTCAGAGTGGGTAAACTGTCTACATCTAAAAGACATTCATTCATAGTTAGCATGAATAAAAGACTGTCCATAAATTACTTTAAAGAATTTAAATTAAACAACACGTACCAAACCCAAGAGTTTCACCAAAGTTATGTAGGAATTCAAACACCATGAGGGTATCAGCAAAGGTTTTTCCACACAATTTAACACCAGGTATTCTGTTTAACGTTGGAAGTGGCTAAAAATAATCAGGTAATGGTCACGCAAGATCATATTAAGAAAATTAAAGCACAATAAATAATTTTTCAAACAATATGAGATTTTATACCATGAGATCTTTGAGCATCATGTCATCAACAGGTTTCTTTAATTCTCTTAAGTAGTCTAACTCTATTCTTCTTTGTTCCTGCACAAAATATATAATCTATAACACAAATTCATATTTACTAATAAGGAATAGAGATTGCAAAAAAAAAATTATACATACCAGTTTCTTTTCTCTGATGACCCTTTTCTCATACTGAATTTCCTCACGTTTACGTTCTCTTTCCTACGAAAGTAAAATTATTTAAGTAATTATTTTTAACAATACTCTTTACAAAAATATATTTTATCTTTAATTACCTCTTGCTTTTTCCTATTTTCTAAAGCTCTAACTAAAATCATATGCTGCCTACGTCGTTCTCTTTCCTAAAAATATATTAGCTATAAAAACAATCAACCAATACTAAAACTTAAAAAAACGAACAAACTATTTGGTTTCTGTTTCTTCTTTTAAATGTTAAACCAAAGTAAAAAATAACTTCATAATTAAGAAACAATGAAGAGTAACCCAAGCATTTATCATAATATTAACTACCCACCACAATAAAAAAACATATTTAAAAAAAACTGCAGTGAAAATTTAAACTTTACTTTGTATGGCTAAACAACATAAGATAGTCAAGATTGAAATTCATTGGTTATTTTACATAAAATTTATGCATACAGTCAAACCTGATTTACAAACTAGATCATGAACAAGGAAAAGGGGCAATGCAAAGGTAGAGTTTTTGCTTTAAAAAAAGTAAAAAAGACTACATAGAACAAAGGAGGCATTGAGCTTCTTTAATAGTAATTTAAAACTAAAACCGGTGAAAATTAAAATTTCAAGTACTATGTACAAAACAATTCTTGTATGACATATAACCACATGATCATGAACACACATATGGTAATACAAGGTAAGACAATTTTTTTCGTTGAAAGTTTCTAAATGTAAAATAATCATACCAAATTAACAGTAGAGACAAAAACACCAATTATTCAACATAGATATACATGAAAGAGAACTTTCATGATTAAAACAAACTGAAAGCAGCCATGAGGAAAAGAGGCACAACTGCCATACCATTACAGGTAAAACTGAAACTTTCAGCCTTTGAACATAGGATAGCTTGACATATATTGTATACATAAAAAGGGTTTTTGAGGTTCATCCAACTTTTAAGATGTAACAAAGGAAAAGATCGAATACACTTCTGATTTATCAAGGTTCCAAAATTGAAAACAAAGAAGGAAAACATAGCATGCAAACCATTTTAGAATGCAAAATGCATTTAGACCATGCACAACTAGTCTTAAAAATTTTGGTCACATCACTACACCTAATTTACCACAGGCTTGAAAAGTGCACAATGCAATGTAAGCAAAGTTTCCAATAAAGCATTCACATTTACAATTCAAGCATATGGAACAATTCATGAAAACAAGCAAATACACTGAAGGTCAAACTGTTGTTTTTAACCACAAAGATGAAAGGGAAATTTCATTACAAGAAAAGGGCACACATGAAAATATTAGGAAAGCTAACACATGCACACACCACATATAAACATACATGCTCACATATCTGACAGTCTAACTTTTACATACCAAATCAACCATAAGCAGCATTTCTCTACGTTTCTGCATTTCCTAATATGCATGAAGAAAACAAAATACGTTTAGATCTGACATGAATAAGTCATCACAATTTTGATCACTGGAAAACTGTAAGAAGTCTTTCAAAGTTTTACAGCATTATAACTCCACACATGTAAAACTCTCAACAATTTACATGCATGAAAGAACTGTCAAAGATGAAAATTTATAGAAATAGAAATGGAACCTGATAAAACTTCACTGACAAGTCATGCCAAATTTTGGGATTCGTAAAAAAATAAAATATTTCCAAACTATCAGTACTTGGAGAAAATATGACTAAATTCACCATCTAATTTAGCAATCACTCAAGAATATACATATGACTAAATCCTAACACTTTAAAAGAGAAACAATATAATAGATTTCGACAGTCAAGTTGTTTGGAGGTTGCAGGGGCCCCAATAATACTAGTTTGGGAAGGAAAAACATCTGGAAATCTAAAAGTATGCACCAGAATTATAGCTGCTGCTTTTGTTGGCTTATATATAGCAGTTGGAACTGAATATTTAAAGTAGGGAAAGTGGTCATGTCATGGTTCTTGTCATTAATTTTAACAATTTCATTAGACTATTCTCTATACGCTATAGCCATAGTCCAAACTAATTAAGATAAGTTAAATAGCTTAAATAGCACAGCTAGTGCTATTAAGTATAGCTAGTGCTATAGTTTTTTAAAACAATTTTAATCTTTTAGTAATAAAAGAGTTTCACTTTTTTAAATTTCTCATACTTACATAGGTTATAAATAACATTAGAAATGTTTTCTTGCATAAATATCAAATATTTAGAAACACATAACATATTTTTTTTTTGCATCAATTTAAATATAGACTGAAGCACATTACCTACTGCCAAGTATATAATTTATAGTGTATTGAAACCTAAATGTTAGTTTAATTTTCCTGATTTTTTTGTAGATAATAAAGTTTAATTATGAGTATTATAGCTTAATTTTACACTTAATATAGAATTTATCAATTCCAAAATTACAAGAAAACAAATAAATGTAAACCAGAAATACATAAAATACCATAATGATGAAAAAGAATTAATCTAGAATTAGCTTCAACATAAAAAAATTGTGGGAAATAGTAATCAACAAAAGATTTTTTAGTTTGGTTTATTTAATAACAACCCGGATTACAATTTTAAATACCTGTTCTCTAAGAAATGCTGCTTGCTGCCGTTTCATTTCCTGGTCCTATAAAAAAAAATATTAGAATTTTATTAAATTTTCAGACATTATACAAATTTTCAAAAAAGCATTTTCATACAAAGCTCAACTAGTTGCTTTAAAAACTGGCTTTTTACTTTACCTCTAACATTTGTTGAGCACGAATCTCTCTTTCTATCCTTAGCTGTTCCATCCTCTCAAATTTTTCTTGCTGTTTCATGAGTCGTTGTTGCTCTTTTTGTTTACGACTTTCTTCTGCTAATAATTAACATGAGTTGATTTAGTGAAAATACAAATAGAAGGTTTCAGAGTATTATATATACTACAGCATGAGATTTCAATTATACAGGTACTAGTCAGACCAAAATTTTTATTTGCCCTTGATTGAAGCTCTAACTTGAGTGTATATAATGTGATTTAAATATTTACATGCCAATGGCAAGTAGAAATTTTGTGTCCTAATATAAGCATATATAATAGGAAATTTTTAATTTAATTTTATTATTTCATAAATTTTCAAATTTATTTTGAGAATTTCGTTTCACTGGCAAAAAGATTTTTTTTAAAAAGCCAAAAAATAACATTCATATATACTAATAAACAACTTCAAACTTTAAGAAGCCATATAAATCAAAGCTGTAATAAAATTGAATTTCAACTTAATCTTTTTACATGCTTTAATTTTATGTGTAGTAATTCTAAGCAATTTAAATTTGCATTTATAACCAATATAAGATTATAAAATGGCTGAATTTTTATTTTAAAACCTAATAAATATCCATCTAATTTTATTCAAGTTCTCAGTTGAAAAGTGAACAAAAAAAATGTATCATAAAAATACCTTAGAAATAATGTCAACCCCCTGAAACAAAAGTCTGGTTACTGCCCTGCATGCATAGTATGTTTAGGCTTTTAGCAGCAGTAACATGAGACAAAAATTACAGAATTGCATAATCAGATGAAATTTCAAACAAACTACTCAAATGAAAAACACCCCCTCATAAAAATAAACATGGCTAAATAAATTACAAAAAAAAGTAAACCTTTAGAACCATGCACACCTCTGTATCTTTTTTCTTCTCTAGCAGCCATTAAGGCTTGTTCTCTTTGCGCTTGCCTGAACGTCTTTGACTCAAGCATTTTTCGAGATCTAGCTACATCACAAACAGTAAGCAGTTGGTTTATTTCCAAGCCATATTGAATAAATAAAAGCAAATGATAGAAAATAAAAACAAAATAAGAAATAAAGAAGCAAAAGAAACACCAAAGCATTTTTAGAAGTTTCAGATTTAACTATTTCAAAAGCATGCAGTTGAAGAGTTTTATCAACAAAAATGCTATTTAGGAAAAATGTAATTTTAAAAACTGAATTAAGTTTTACATAAAAAAAGAAAAGCATGCAAAAATACTTCAGACATTGTTTTCATAAAAAAATTAGAAAACTTTGACTTTAAGAATGATCAGGAAAGAAACTGCAATCAAATTTGAAAGGCTAGCCAATTTAACTAATTTAATGTCTACATAATTTAAAAAACCCAAGAGAAATAGAAAAAACCCAATTCTATTCGTATTTAAAACAAAAGAAAATATGCAGGTTGGGAGCAGAAAAAAAGTCCATGCAAAGATTTATGTAAACCAACCAACCAACCAACCATCTCACGATCAAGTGAATGTGTTCAATATCTCAATTTAAAACTAAAACTTTACCCCTTCAGTGTCCTCAACTTTCAAATACTACTAAACTGAATTAAGGTAACCCACCTTGAATCTGCTAATCTAAAATACTTAAGGCCAACTTGACCTTTTTGCTCCTTGAATAAAATAAAAATACCTTGTTGTTCCAAGTGGTGCTGCATTTGTTTGTGCTCCCACTGTCTCTGCTGTTCCTCTTCCTCAGATCGATGTTTCCTGCTTTGGCTACTCATGCGACTCTTTCTTGCCCGAACTTCTTCGATTCTTGCAGCAACCTCATTTTCACTCAAAAGAACATAATCCTTGAAATAAAATAAAAATATCAATCTATGATCTCAAACATTTATACATTTCATATTTGAAAAATTTAACACCTCAAAATTATTCTTCAATGAAAATTTGCTAATTTCATTAACAGATCACTGATTAAATTGTTCAGTTATTTAATTGAATTTTTTAGGACCCCTGAAGACTATTAGGAGTTTACAGTAGTACCAATTTTTTTATGACTATGTAACAACACTCATTGAAAGCATTCAATTAACTCTCATTTAAGAGGATCAGCATAATATTATCAAACACTAAAATTTACATTTTGATTTTTAAAACTATTTTTAAAGCAACCAAATAAAATCCATGCCATTTTTCAACTTAATTGAAGATGTAACCCTATCTGGAATCTTTTTCTAATGTTGAAGTAATTAAAAAAAATTTGGAGAACTAACATTCCTGTCATGTATTCCCAAAGTAATTTTGGCAGCTATGAATTTATGCATTGAAGCTTCCATTAGTGAGATAAAAAAAATCATTCACCTGTCCAGAACCAGAGGAGGAACATTCCAGAAATTCTCCAATGTTCACTTTTGTGCTAAAAGTGAAATTGTCCCTAGAAATGTCTGTGATTCCATTTTTGACCAGGTACTAGGCAAAAATAAAAGAAAAATAAGGTACCAAACCATTAATAATTTATAACTAAAAAAGAAATAACTTGAAACATTTTATACTTACTCTACTAACTTCAGGGTAACTACGTAGTTTTTTACCACATGGAGTATAGTAGGTAACTTCTCCACGGACACCAGATCTACTAAAGCACCGAATTCTGGTCTCCCTCCTCCAACTAAAAGAAATTTCAATTACCTCTACGAAATTTTGGCAAAAATAGAAAAACAGTAAAAAGGTTTAAAAGTTATCTGCTGTATTTGACAGCATTCTTTTACTTTTCAGTACAATGGAAAAATAAAGGATAAGAAAATCACAGTATCTAAATATGAGTTTGAATCAATTTATCTCATTCATGCCATCCTTAAATAACAATAAAACATTTTGAAGGAAATCATTAGTACTCTAAATCTGTAAAGAGAATCTGCAGTATAACTGTGATGATCAGTAGTAACAGATTATGGAAAAAATATTCCTCAAGACTTAAGTTCTTATGAAACTTTTTAAATATCAGAATGCATTTTTAAAAAGTTTCTTACCCATGTTCTAGTGGGATTTGAACTTCTCTTTCATCGGGCGCTGATCTTTTCTTCTTATTATAATCTACCATGGATAAAATTAATTTCAGTACATTATTAATAAAAAACAAATATCTTCCTATGAGCATACTATAGAAGAGTTTGGTACAGTTATTAGTATAAATCCCTTTTCTTTCCAACCCATTATGTCCGTTTTAATCAGGAATTGAAGTATTGGGCATTCAGAAAGGAAAACCATTTTTGGTGATTTATTTTAGCACCTATTAAAGTAATTGCTAAAAAAGGATTATACTTTATCTTTTTTCAGAGTTTACCGATAGAAAAACATCAAATGTACAAAAATATCTGTACACAAAATTACCATCACCATCTTCATCATAAGAATGTTTCCTTTTTCTACCAGAAGCTGTGGACACACTATCAGTTAAACTTTCAGAAGGTGAACGATCGCTGTCATCGGTATCACTGTTATCGTCAGGGTCAGAGTCTGAAACAGAACAAACTTTTAAAAATAAGTCAAAAGATCAAAACCGGAACTTTAAAGAAAACTCACAAGACATCTCACCTGAGGGTGAGGATGTTTCTGGACGCAATGGGGATTCAGGCTCTTTAATCTTTTCTTCGAACTTTTTGACACGGCTGTTGTTCCGCTGACGTTCCTTGTGCTTGAAGATTTTGTTGGTTGTAGCCATGTTGGCAAACATGTTGGGATCTGTTTCTGAGAAGTGCAGGTTCCCATTGGTTTCACTTAATAAACAGTCTAAAGTAAAATTTTTCCTAGAATGTGGTAAAATGTCTGTAGGATTTCCTAAAGTGTTAGGAGCATGTACTTTAGGACAAGAACTTGTACTAGACTTCAGTAATGAAGGATTTGTGGCATGACCAGGTAGCAAGTCCATTTTGGTAGGCATTAACAAGCTTGAAATATCCTTTATGGAATTCTGTAATACAAAAGAAATTTTAGAGATGAATAATTTCTTCGCTTTGTGCAACACTTTTAAAGTAAGCAAATTCTGAATAAAAATATTTCAATGCAAAACAAGGGTAGTAAAACTTGTCCAAAGAGGAATATCAATATTTGTCTCAAAAGAACAAATTGCTAATCCCATTTAAGACATTACATTAAGAAAATATTTGCATAAAATTATTAATTACCTAATTCTAAATAATACTCAGTTATCTAGTTTGGACAAGTTTAACTATTTTATCAAAGTTTTGGCTATCTGTTTCATGAATTTGAATATTACCATAGTCACTTGATAGACACACAGCATAGTTTCAGCTTTTGTGGTAAGATGTGAAAGCTTATTAGTTTGAATAAGTTATTTAAAGAGTCATTTACATGCTTTAATGTATTCAAATTTCAGTGTTCTACAAACTAAGAGAACCTAAGTACAATAAAATAATAAAAAAAAAAATCAAAATAAAGATTAAATGAACAGTTAACACAAAATATTTTTGGATAATCATGACATAAAAAAAATTTGCTAAAAAGGCATTTGTCTATTAAAAATAAAGATTGGGGTCTAATATTCACGCTTTATCCACAACAGCTTCACTAGCTCATTTTCTTTGAGGTTACAACAGACGAGACTCCTTCCACAAAATGTAAAATCAACCAAACTAAGAAAATTCAGAAAGTTAAGAGACAAGCATGACATTCAAAAAAACAAAAGGAAAAACAAACTAACTCTTTTTCTTGCGCGCACCTTTTCAGAATGGGCAGCCGGAGGCACAGGAACTGCCTTGGGCTTGCGGCCCCGCCTCCTGGGGGCAGCGGCTTTGTTGGAGTTAGCACCAGGGGGAGCCACTGCCCCGAACGCCTGCTTCTTGGTCTTGGAGGAGGAGGGGAAGGAGCTGGTCATGGAAGTGGTCACCTCGAAGGTGGGCTCCTGCTTCTTCATGCACAGGTCCAGGGGGAAGGAGAGGTTCTGTTCGTCGTCCATCGAGATAGCCTCGGGGGACACCGTCTTGGGGGGCACGAGCGGGGAAGAGTGAGCAGGACTAGGAACTGGTTTCAGAGTGTGGTTGGGGCCTCCGCTTGGAGGCAGTGAGTTTTTGGAGTTCGCTCCAGATTTCTTGCCACCCTTTAATGGAAACATACACTCAATGCTTTTTATAGACACCATTTTTAAACTTTGGAACCAGAATTTTGTTACTGATAAGAAAATATAATGGAACTACATCATGAATTAAGAGGATATAAAGAAACAAAAGAAAATAAATAAGGATCAAAATGCAAGAACTTTCCAAAATAAAAATAATTATATAGACAAAACCAAATATTATAAAAGTAGAGTAAAATAGCATTTAAATGCTTTGAAATAGCAATATGTTTATATAGCATATAGTAATTGAACATCAAAATTATTTCTAAGCAAAGTAATATGCACAAAATATAAACAATTCAAGAATAACATTTTGGTCAACCAATTAGCTTTAATAATGATGATTAACTTAAGTAAATCAAACCTAAATTCAAAGAGGAAACCTCTGGAATCATTAATTTATCAGATTTATTCCTAAGAACTAAAAGCTATTCCCCAGTTTTGTGATGATGAAACTTCAGATCTGGACTGATTATTTGAAGTGGCAACAACTGTAATAAACTTTAGTACCCTATCTGAAATTGTGCACCTGTTGAGATGGTGTTAAAAGTAGGAAAACTACATACACGTGCTTCAGCCTTCTGATGCACAGTGTTGTGGGAGGCTTGAGTTAACTCCTGCACTTTCCGCCACAATTCCTGCTGATGCTGTTTTAGCCTAGCAAGTTCCTTCTCTTGTTTAGCGCGCTCCTCCTCATCACTAGAGTCACTAGTATCGGAGCTCATGGCACCAGAGCTGCTGTTACTACTAGAGCCCGAACAACCACCGCTTTCCGAACTGGAATTTTTGTCTTTTTTCTGAAATTTATTTCTGGGTTTTAGTTAGGAGGAAGGGAGGCAAAGAACATACAGCCATACAGTTGTGACAGATTAATCAAAATAAGCTACAATGATTTTTCTCAATTTCAATACGAAGGAATTGTCTTTGTTTAGCCTATTAGTACTGTCACATTAGGCTGAGCAAATTTGGGGAGTTATTATGCATGCACCTACAGACTAACACTTAAGTTATAATTTTTCTCAGAGCAGCAAAAATTTTTTTTGTCATATTTTTATCTAATACAATGCTAACTTGATTGATTACAAATATTTTAATGACAAAGAAGATAATTTGTTTTATCTTCAATTGCTTTTAGAAATATAGTGCACTAAACTTGTACGGTTAAGGATGTTTCCAAGAACAATCTTTTTTTTTCACTCAATTACATCCCAATAAGATTGTTCACTTCCAGTATTTTTCAGTCTTCGATTCTTAAACACAATGCAAGCCACTTGCTTCATATATATTTCATCAAGAAAGCGTTTAAAAAACATTGCTCAGAGTTCAAGAATCACACAGAGCAAAGCATAGGAGGAAAGGCAGTCCAGAGAAGAGAAGCCACAATATGAGTGAGCACTTAACAAACCCAGAAAAGCAGGTATATGTTGTGGAGAATGATGACAAATGAAAGTTATAACCACAGATAAAAGCATTGTTAGTAGACAGCTGATGCACAGTAGATTCAACTTTCAAATTAATTTAATTATTTGGACAAGGAGTTTAATTGGCAGTTAGAAGTTATTAGCCATTAGGTATTTTAAAAGTTTTTAGATACAATTTAATTATTTTTCAAACCAGAGATTTAGTAAAATGTTGGTTGACCAAAAAGTTATACATACAAGAAATTAAAGAAAGATATAAAACAAACTATGGAAAGTTAAGGGTAAAAATTAAGGACTGTAACAGTTTTTAATTAATTAAAAAATTAAACATAAATACAGGATGAAGGTTAACATAGGTTGCTAGAAATAAGTTATTACTGTGAACTACTTTTGTAACTATTATTTCAACAAATATAGGAATGTTTATAAAAGGAAAAGTTAACTTAATTTAAGAACACAGGGGGAAAACAAACAATAAAACTAACTACAATTTAATTTTTAAAATGATTGCTTAAAGCCATAGAATTCAAATAATATAAAGCTAGTTTTAAAAAACATTTGTACAAGAAAAACAAAGTAATAAGAACAATAAGACCCACAGTAAGATAAAGAAAAGCAACTTCAAAGCTGGAAATTCACATGCACACTGAATTATCTAATGCCAAGGTCAGGAATAAATAAGCAGTACAGAACAGCACCATGCACAATGCAATAATTTCCAGTTTTGTCAATTAGTCACTCCACAGTACCTCTTTCTTGACTTGTTTCTTCTCTGCCTTAGTGTTTTTACCATTTTTGGCTGAGTCTGGCTTTGGGGCTTTAGGTTTACTTTTTCTTTTTGGTTTTTCAGTGTTTGACAGTAACCTAGCAATTTGTTCATTTACAGGGTCTGTAGATTTTTTTGAGGAAGATTTTATCAACTGGTTCCCTGAGACACTAGAAATTCCTGATAATGTTGTGGATAAGCTGTTGTTTTTCGATTTTTCACTGCAAAAATATGGAAATTATCATAAATACTGAGTTGTAAATAATTCAATTATTTTAATATATATAATTAAAATGAGTAAAATAAAAATAAAGTTTTATAATTTAAAAAAATTAAGTTTAAGTTGATTTTATGTTTATCTATGTTTATAGATTTTTGTCTTGGTTTTACAATGTATTTTTACCTAGTTTTAAATAAAATCTTTCAGTCAGTTTGCCGATGGAATTAAAATATGACATTTTCAATCAGCTTTACTTGAAGACCCTATGGATTTTTTATGCTTCCTTAAGCAGGCTAGATTGGTGAACCAATAATACCATCCTAAATTAATTTATTTCAACTAAAATTTAGTTTTAAAAGAAATGTTTTAAATAATTTTAAATTATAAAAGTGGTGATGGACAATTTATTTTGAGAAAATGATAGGATGATTAACAAGGTAAGTACGTATTGGTATGCAATTCCTGATTACTTTTTAAGTACTATTAGATTAGAACTGCTTGTTTTGAGACAAATAAAAAAGTCATTACAATTTGCATGGTTTTCCTATAAACTAAAAAAATAACCTGAATAAATGGTTATGAAATAACTTGTTTTAACTGTTTTGTTTAAGTACAAAGGCTTATTTATTCAAGGAAATAAAAATTTGGTTCAGCAGTAAGAAAATAGGAAGCACCATAGGCAGAAAACTGTTTGAGATACCAGAAAAACCATCCCATTAGCAAGATGTTTTAAAAGCTTAGCGAGATACAGTATTTTCAATAACATTACCTAGTAAAGATATAGTAATAAAACATTCAGAACCAAATTGATTCCATACCAAAATAGTGTTCCTGAAACTTTCACCTACCTGGCTTTAGCATGACCGTCTTTCTCTGAAGATTTAGATTTTGATGATTTTTTAGGAGTAACACCAACTATGTTGGGTAATATGCTTGTTTTGCAGAGAGTTTGAGGACTAGGAATACCTGGAGATAAAAAAAAAACACTAATGAATAAGATTTTACTCAAAACTGTAACAGTTCAAGAGATGAGCTTTTCTTTTAAGATGATTACATTATAACATAAAAGAAAGACAACCTTTGCAATGTCTGGTATAAAGTGCTGAGTATTAATTGAAAATTTTAATTTTAATGAAAGTTGAGGTTTTAATAGATTTGCTGGAGAGTAAATAATAAGTTGCAAACTTTATATGAAACATTCTAATACAAAAGCTTATTGATTATTAGCTCAGTTCAGTTATTGCTTTTTTCACACACAAAAATAAAACCCAATCACTTTTAAAAAATTCAACATAAAACAATATAACAAGTAAAACAATATTAACAGAAATAAAGCTAAGATGTAAAAAGAACTTCGATTTTATTGAGATGAGAAATAGTAAAATGATTGTGATTAAATGAAAATACTTTCTAAAAATAAAAACAACAAGATTTATATTTACAACCAAACAGAATAGGAATCTGAATTCAGCATTCTACCACAAAATAATACACAAAAAAAAAAATCAATGGAGTATAAAAGTAACAGTTTAAGTTAATAACTAAAGTATCAAAAGCAAAAAGACAAAGTTTATTAAGTCTTAATCACATTATTTAACAAAGCTCAATCACAATATAAAAAGTTTGATAAAAATCACAAAATGCGAGAACACAAGATAAACATGCATTTCAATGCAAGTAGAAAAATGTAAAAACTAAAAAACAATGAAACAAATGAAAACATATTTTTTTTATTTAAACACTTATTAGCACAATGGTTCACACAAAAATAACTTTTAAATACAAAGTGGGGTGAGAACAGGCTGTATCATGCAACTTTTGGATGTTATCACTGCCAGCAGAAGTATACCTGAGGTCTGTGTCTCATTTTTTGTTTCAGCTGATGGTGGTTTGGCATATAAATGACCCAGCACTTCTTCTACAACTAAAAATATAAGAATTACTTCATTTTTAAAAATAACCGAGCAAAATAAGATTAAAAATTTAAATAAGTAACCCATTAACCCTTATGGCGACCTGCGTTTTCACTTGCCACAGGTTTAACATGGGTGAAAGTCGAATATTCTAAGGCTAGCCAGCAGGAGGGTTAAATTAATTAATTATATTTTAAAAACAAGTTTTGATTGCTTGTAGTTAATCATGATTGCAGTAAAAATTTAACACAAAATTAGGATCATATCCAAAATTAAAGGATCAATTACCCACAAGTATATACACAAGGTGATGGTATAGATATGTGGTAATAAATTAAGGCACAAGAAATACTCACTTCTTCGAGGTTGCTGTACAGGTAAATGAGCAGGCGAGATAGTCGAGCTCCTACAAAGAGCACCCCTCCCAAAAGGGTCTCCGATCTGCACCCCACAGCCGGGGAAATCGGAACCACTCCCTATGGGGGAAGCAGCCGACCACCAGTTGCATGGACCTGATCCACAAGCACAAGTCATACAACAAATTTCATGATAAATGCAAGTAACACCTTTTAACTTTTTTTTAACCTAGAGGTACTTATTTGAAACAAAAACTCTTAGGGTTTGGCTTATTATTTCAGGCTATATGGTGCAGAGTTCAGATATGGATATACAGAAGATTAAATAACAACAATATTTACATTAGAAATTTTCGTTAAGAAATTATCTATATTAATTTTTTTAAATAAAATTCTTAACTTTTCAGAACTAGTTTGTGCTTTCTTTGCTTTTATAGGTCAAATATACTCATCAGGCATAATTTTGTAGCTATTTCATACTATAAATGTTATCAGTCAATTAACAATGTTTAAGAAAGTAGGACACATATCCGTTTCTCCTAATACTAAGAAAAATATTATTAGTTGTTAGTATAAATTATTAGTTCGAAAAAGAAGTTACATGTTTTAGGGAGAGCTATGCTCTGAAATTCTCCCTTGGCAAAGTACGGGTTTAGGTTTCTTAGGTGTTGTTACAAAGGGGTCAAGTTTATAAAAATGAAAAAAACACTATTTTTTGGTTATATATCCTGGATGAGGACCCCAATTGTATGTAAAACTCAGTATTAAAAGAGGAAGAGTTATAAAGGTTTATCCTCAAAAATTTTTTAAAGTTCTAATTTTTAAAAATTATTTCTAAATTAATATTTAAAATAAAAACTAATATATTCAACCCTCTTTTGCTAGAAAAATTTCTGTTAAATATTTCCACCCGAAAAATATATCATGGATATTAAAGGAGCTTGATTACTTTGGTGCCCTGCCACTAGATTTGAGCTTTAGCTCCTGAACACTAGTAAGATGAAAACCCTTGGTCTAGGAGGAAATTATAAAAAAATTTCAAGCTAGAATTTAAGATTTAGAGTCTTATGATGTTCCAAACAAAGCAATATGACTGAACTAAAATAAATTATTTTGTACATTTCTATTGAATCCTATGGAGAATTTTGGGCAGTCAGAACTGACTTGGTTAAATGCTTCTTGAGTGAATAAATGCATTCCTTAAACCTGAACTGAATAACAAATGAAAAATTAAGATATCCCTGATAAGATCTTAGGGCCGTATTCAGAAACTTTAACATGAAGATGAAACGAGATGGAAACAATATGATAACGGTGAAAAATCTCTCGTAACGATCAATTTAGAAATGGCAGGTCTCTGGTTGCCGTTTCTCTCTAGTGCACGTACAACGTCCACTGCCTCCTATCGGAAAGAATTAGAAGTAATAATACGATGACACAACAAAATTCTGCTAACACTATATTTCCATTACTTTCGTAATATATTAATGCCTCAGGACTGGTTTTGGTAATTAGTAGCTGTTATAGATTTTTTGGAACTATTTAACGGACCACAAAAAGTGTTAAAGCAATCGGAATACGGTTCGAATCTTGGAACAATATGGCAGACAAGAGCTGCAAAGCTTGAAATATCTTGTGTCGAGAGCTTTTTCATCGTTTCTGTAACGTTCATCTATTCATTGTTTCATCTACGTGTGAAAGTTTCTGAATGCGGCCCTTAATTTTAGGGAGGTTGCTATTAGTATTAGTTATTACTATTAGGAGTTACTGCTATTACTATTATTACTCCCACACATCACACATACCTGAAGAAGAAGCGAGAGAAGAGAGGGCATCGGACGCCGAGTGGTGAATGACTGGGGAGCACATTTTGCCACTCGGCGCGGGTGAGGTACTGCCAGAGTTAGACGAGGGTGGAGGTATGAGCACGGCATTTCTTCCCAAGACCGAGAAAGCACTTGGAGAGTGAGCTAAGTGAGGTAAAGGAGACTGAACAGGCGTCGGAGGCTGGGAACCAAAGAGCGTCGGAGATGGAGCTGCGTTAACAGAGGTTCGGAAGAGTTAGGGAAGACAGAGAAGAAAGACAGGAATTTTTTAAAAAGAGAAATGACGGTGTTAACGAAAGGATAGCTGTAAGAGTTCTTATTTCAGAAATATAAGGTGAAAAGCAGATATGTTAAAGAAGCAAGAGCCTATACAGTTTTCCCCGATGGGTAAATTTCATGTCTAGTTTTGTATATTTGAGGGGAAAAAGGGTAGAAAACATCTGTGGTGTCATAGATGATAGTTTCGCACACATACAGACATTACTAGTTTATAAGGGTTCTTCTAAATTGGAACAATATCTTAAAAGAATTTAGAGTTACAGTAACGGACCTCTTATCCGTAAAGCTCGGGACCGGCATCATCTCGGATTTCCGAATTTTACGGATTTTTGAACATTTTCCCGAAAACCGGGGTAAAACCGGTTTTCCAGCCAGAATTGTGTGTGTATCGTTACGAAAATACGCAGATCTGCGGAGCCGCGCAAGAGTGAAAAGAAAAACGATCTCCCAATCTCTCGCGCGCGGCTCCGGCATCATCCCCTCCCTCCCGAACGTTTCCCCTTCTTAAAAGCTGAGGAGAAATAAATAATCCTCCCAATCGTCTGCTGCCTCGTAGTTAACACATTCTCATCGCTGAAAATTAAATTTTAATCATATTGAACAAAACGAAACTGAAACTAATACGCTCTCTCGAAAATCAGCTCTACTGCATGAAAACGATGCATTCGGCACCGGCTTTCCCTCTTTCAATCGCAATATTCCTAGAACACAACCCGTAGAAAAAAAATGCATCCGATTGGTCCCTTTCAAATTGCTCTCCTCTCCCTCCCACTGATATGAAACAATACTCCGTCCGCATTCCGAGAATCGGTCTTGGCGCTCCTTCTGCATCTGCTCTACAAAGGGCGGGATTGGATCGCGGAAACGGGAGGGGGAGCGGACACGGAGTACATCGGGACACGCTGAATCCCTTCGGATTCGGATCTTTAAAAAAGAAAACTGATTTCGGAAAACCTTACGGATTTTCGCGGATTCGGAACTTCAAAAAAAAAAACTGATTTCGGAAAACCTTACGGATTTTTGAACATTACGGATTTTCGGGACACGGATAAGAGGTCCGTTACTGTACATTATTCTCTGATTAAAGTCTCATTCAATCTCAAAAAGTATATTAATTTTTGTGTATGGGTTTTTAAAGCAGAACAGTGATTGGAATCTAGTTTCATAGAAAGCTTTCCAAGTAAAAAAAAGTTAATTTATTGTTAAATGTGATACTATTGTGAAAATCAAGTGTAGTCATCCATTAATATCTATTTATTAAACTTGTACATAATAGCAATATAGGATCATATTCAATTGTGATATAAATTTTCAGTAAAAGTACTTTTGAACCAAGTGTGTAAGTTGTAAAAGGTGATGAAAATTACCTCCATTTAAAGGTTGGGAAAATGTATTATTTAGAATTTTGATACACAATAAACAATGCCAAAAAGCACTTCCAATACAATGATTATACATCCAGTGTATATAGTAAAAAAATTTGCATGAATGATGAAAAACAATGTTTACAAAATCAAAATAAAATAATAATTACATAACAAATAATTCTATTTAAAAATAGTATTTTTAGATTGATAAAATAAAAAGTATACAAGGAAATTTAAATAAAAGAAAATATATACAATATAAGTTATAGGTATACTTAAATGGATGAATCAATGATGAGAATATGACAGTTTGTAAAAACATGAAAATAAATCAAAACAATAAATAAATACGAGAAAATCTAAAACTTCAAACAAGCACAAAAGTAATATGCTAATCATGTGTGCACAACTTTTTTCAATTCCTATCACTTTTTATAATAAATCTATTTCTAAACTTCCCACATTCATTTCCAATATGAAACCAAGAAGTAAAATACATCACTAAAGAATATATATGCATCAATGAGAACAAAATAATTTCACTTTAAATCTTGAGATATTCACATATCAAACAGACAGAGATGGGCTTAAAGAATCTTACCTAGCAAGCTAGCTGTATCAAAAATACCCTTGGATTGGGGTCGAGGGCTTTGTTCAGCATTATCCATAACACAAACCCAATTTTACCTAGAATGGAGAAAATACAGAATGAAAAACTGCTATAAGAGAACTATTTTAAAACAAAATATAAAAAACACAAGACAGATGACTAAGTATTTTTTTTACCTCAATGTTAATAATAATCAAATGGTAATAAAAATAAATGCTACCTTTAGTCTATTTTTATTTTAAAAAATCTTATAAAATTAACAAAAATATTTCAAATTTTAAAAAATCCCATTTAATTAAGTTACTAAATAGCAATCACTCTAACCTAAGTAATTTTTTTATAAAAAAAATCAAAGACTAAGTATTACAGTAAAATTTAACCAGTTTATTGTTTTCCATTTGGAAAAGCTTCTAATTATTGAACATTTATATAGTGAATTTATTTGCTGACATAACTAACACATATTGGAAAATATAACTTCTAAGCATTTATGCAAAACTTTATTACTTCAAAAGTCCCAACGAAAAAAATTGGATGAGCTAAAATAAGAAGCAAATAATAAATGGGTATGGATTACATAGAAGCAATTAACGGTGAACGATAATAATTAATAGTTGATCGAAATTGATAAATAAAAAATCAGTGGTTCCTGAAATCTACTGAAATAATAGCACATGAAGTTTCAAGCAAGAAATCAAGGAAGTTAACAAACCTGCCAGATATACTCCCGTGACAGCAAAATCCAGCCATGGGTTCTGTAAAAAAAGAAATAGTTATATCACAAATTTAAATAATACTAATTTCTTACATTAAGACACTTTACAACCACATTTTACTCTTACTAAACTAGGTTAAAACTAAATTCCTAAAACTACCTATGTGGCATTGAATAATTCAGAAAATAATTACCAGTTACGCATTAAGTAAATGAATGCAAAGTTTTATGCATTAAATTTTGCAACAAAAATACCCAAAACTAGAAAACAAAATATTAAATATTCCAAGAAGAGATGAAAATTCTCCCATACATTTTCTTAGATATAATTCTTTAATAAAGGAATAATTAATATTTTTAATGATTATAAATTAGACTTGATTGCGTAAGACTAAATCATATAATAAAACTTCAATAAGAAAATACTTTAATAATAATTTAATACTAAATTACTCAGGGATGTTAAATGTTTTGGAACAAGTTTTAAAAATGAGCACTTAATTTAAGAACCTGAACGAAAATTAATGCGTATTAAGATTATTTTCAATGCAGATAAAATAAATGTAATGTCATTACATTTATTTTATCTGCAATGAATGATTCACATAAAAGATAATTGTCATTCGGAATCCCCCCCCCCTCCCCCCGTCTTGACATCTAAATGAAGACCGATGTAAATATTACTGTATACAATCAATAAACTGTGTTATAATTGTGAAAAAATCTCAGCCCAATGGTTAAATTATGAAAACTATGCTGTTACCGAATCCGTTTAAGTTTAAGCCCTATTAAAATACTCCTACATATTAAAACCCACCAAGTGGACCTTACGTAATATGATTATACAAACATCTAGCGAAATTTGGGAGCTGTTGAAAGAACCACGTGTGCCTTTCAACATTGCATGAATTGAAAGGACCTAATGCAGAATGGCGTTCTCTGTTACAGAACACCTGGGACAGATGTGGACGCATAATCGATTTTTGTTTTTTAGAATTATTAGATTAGTATGTGAGGCGAGGCGATCCCAAAATGAACAGCCTCGAATAAAAGGGTCATGTCCTTTTCCAGAACCATGTTGGGTTTCACAAAAACCCGATGTATGTAGAAATCGGGAGTAGCTTTCACAGAATATCCGCTCGGGAAACAGGAACCTCTGCTTTAATACACCTATCACAATGCATACGAAACGAGGAGGAAACAGATTACACCTCAACGCACCAAAATTCGAGATGATGCAATGCCCGATCGATAAGAGTGGTTTATCTCAGCACACTCAAGTTCCTTAAACCGTTGTGAAAGTAACTACCTTTTTTACCTCAGGCTGTTATTTGTACGCAAGTTACTATGCCACCCAAGTTGAAATTTAAGGGTCCATTGAAAAACATTCCGAAAACGATGCTTATGACATGTTAGAGACTTTACTCAGGGACTTTACTCAGAGACTTTACTCAGGGGAGCAAAGTTGGAATACATAGGGGGGGGGGCTGTGGTTTTGAGCTGAAGCCTCCTGAAGTTAAACACTTTTCTTGATTTTCAGAAAAAACATTCTCCAATTCGAACCCCTTCTTTCTATAAAAAATGTAGCAGTAAATAATTTGTGAAATAATTTAATTGAATTTGTGATTATAATGTAAGAAAACAACTTGCAGTTCACATCCTTGAGATTTGAAAAGGTCACGACAATACAAATTTGTGTGAATTTCGGCTCTCATAGTGCAAAGCTGCCTCTTATTCAGTTTAGGAGAAAAATATTTAACACAACGAACTGATCAGTTCAGAGATTCCCTTAGCTTTGAGAATGGAAAACTCTAATCGTCTTTTCTTTACTTAAACTACATATTAAGTGGCATCGAAGCAATAAAAATAGTATTATTCATTAAGGATTTCAATGAGAAAGGAAATGCTGTAAGAATGCTTGACATCTTGTTAACGATATGGAGTTTCTTATCAAACATACCCCGAAATGAATCTAGAATATTTGTCTAGAATGGATGTGGTTCCAAAATTCCATATTTTAGCCCCATTTAATTGAAATTAAGAGATGCCTTTAACTGTTAAAGTCACATATCCCCCAATTGGAAACTGATTTCCTCACTTTTTGAAGAAAACTGAAGTTCTAGACCGCTTCATGTTGGGGTGGGTCCTCTCGAAAAAAAGAACCTCCCAGCTCTGATCTTCAAACGAAAGACCGAAATCCAAATCGTGGAAAACAAAACACACTTTCTCATCCCAAGAAAACAGACCGAACTACCCTACCCTCAATCAAAATGGCGCTCATTCATTAAATGCGGAGAAAAAAAATAACCGAATCCCCGAACGGAGAGAAACGACCAACTCCAAGGCTATTCGCACACCGCCGCCCGCTCCACGAAACCTGGCAATCGGACAACCGACCTGCGCTCCAAGAAGGGAATCGAACGAAACAACACGCAACTAATAATAAATAATAATGAAAAAAAAAATCCGATGAAGGAAGAGAGGGGACGATCGCTGGCAAAAACGGAGGCCGCCATATCATGACGGCGCAAATATGAAGGGGAGAGGGAGGCACACATAAAGCAGAGGAGGCGGCGGCGGCGACCGAGCTAAACCCAAAGCAATCGATCTGCAGAGCCAAAATACTCCAGAATTACAGCTAATATTCAAAGGCAGGTCGGCTGGATGTATAAATGGGTGGATTCTCCGCATGCATTACGACAGTGTCGCTCTCTCGCGCCTCGGAATCATTCCAGACGCGTCTCCGCAAAGCCAAAATGGAGGAAAAAGACGTTCCAAACGGGTCATCTCCTGCCCTTTACCTTGCGCGAAGACTCCTACTCCTTTTTTGCTGCTGTTGATTTTGTTCGGATTGCCTCTCTCTTCCTTCCTCGATCCCGTCTATCTATGCGTCCGATCCTCGGTGGGGCGACATGCTTGGATTAAAAAAGAGAGTTCCGTGGGTGACCTTCAGTCGTCTGGCCACGCACACAAAGCGGGATGGTAAAAACGGAGGGAAAAGACAATAACCCGGCTTCTCCAAATCCGCGATTGCATACCCACAGAGAACCGGGCGAACCACAAACCCGCAACAGAAAAAAATAATCGCACTGCTTACTCACGTTAGTAGAATTCAACTAGATACGCGGTCAAAGAATAATCAAAAAGCAAGTCTATCAAAGGGAATGAAACCTAAGGAGGGAAAACGCTTTATAAAAAATGTAGATTGCTAATAAGTATGAGATGTCGAAAGGATAAGTACTTATAGAAGGAAATCTTTGCCATACGCTGAGATTTTGGAGTTAAAATTCACAATTGTCAAAGTTTTCAGCAAGAAAGAAATCTCAGCTATAAAACAGAGATTTATGAGTTAATGCACCTCGGCTGCTCTTTAAATTTAATTTTATTATGAGCCAGTATAAAATATTGTTTGTAAGTTATTAGGAGTCTATAAACTAGGTATTCTAACTAACCCAATTTAAAACTTGCTAACCTATTTAAAAAAGCATATGAAAGAACCTATGAAATAAGAAAAAAAAATCACCATTATCATTGACCAAACACAGAATTGAAGGAACTGACCCGTTAAAAGTAAAAAAAAATATTTGGCAAGGTTTGGTCAGACAATATTTTTTCATCAATTAAAAGAAAGCGATAAGAAAATTTAAAAATGCGTATTAAAGTTTAAAAAATAATCATTATTAGTAATCAAAACATAACCACAATTAATTTTCTTTTTTCAAACTTTCTCACGGTACGTTTTTTACTACACACACTACGTTGAGAGACTATTTTCAATTCGAACCATAACTTTATGTAACCTTTTTATTAGTAGCGCAGCATTTACCAACAAAATTTTAAAATTGAATGAACTGTACGGAAGAAAATAATAAATTCCTACAAAAGGAAAAAAAAAGCTTTACAAAAGAATCCTACATTTTCTAAAGTTTTGCTATTAACGTGAAATTCTATTTATTTAAGGATGGTTAAATAAAATTTATAAAAATTAAAACTATCCAAGATATTTTATCTTGCCTAAACTTCGAGACATTTTGATGACAATCAAACAACCATGGGCCACTTTGTAAATACGTTTTAATCTTTAGCAACTTAAAAACTCGATTAACATTTTTTTTTAATTCTTAGAGTCGATGATAACTTTAGACACCTATTTAGAAGTAAACTGAAAATTATGGCAAACAAAGTTTTCGTCTTTTGTACTTGACACATTTACTTTCTTTGTATCGCAATTTTAGCCTTGAAGTTACACTTTCTCTGCTTTATAATACTTAGAACACGCCAAAAAAATTTAAGCTTGTAACAAAGCAAAAAATACAATAAAAAAAATCGTAAGACAATATTGTCCCACATAAATTATAATCCCCTACTACTAATTTAGTAATACGTATGAAAAAAAAGTAATCCCTGAATTCAATTCAATTCAAATTATGTAGAAGCAATTATACCAACAAAAAATACTATCAACATACTTTTTAAAATTCTGGTGTCAAAATAAAGGAGGAAAGGTGACCTTTCAACGCTACACCCCAAATTCAGGCCCCTCTATAAAGAGTGTGACTTAATTGATAACTAATGGTTCACCCCTTAAGGGGAATGATAATAAATTATGCATAAACAGTATTTCAAACGAGTGAAAAAAAATTGAACAGTAATTTTTTAACGGGGATTTGAAAATAATAAAAAAATATTTTTAGTGAATGGGAAGTGCTCAAATATTAACCAAGTGCAAATCCTACAATCAGCAAGGAGTTAAGATAATTACACCGCTGTTTAAAGGATTATTTTTTAATGTATAAAAAAATTATTTTCTTAAATTTTGTAAATAAACGTATCTTTTCAACGGGCGCAGGGGGACCTCAGTTATAAAGATGGGACAATTAATAATGATAATGACTGTTGCGTTTACTTTTAAATAAATTTAAGTTTAGTTAGTAAGTATTAGTTTAATTAACCTTTAAATAAATAGCAACAGTTTACAAAGGGGTAGTCCAAAGAACTACAAGCTTGCAGAATTTAAAAGTATTTCAAACCTATATTTATACATAATTATTTTAAAATATTTACTTTATACTACAGTAATTTCAAACAAGGGAACAAATTAATTGAAATTATTAACTATTGCAACATAATTTATATAATTTTTTTCAGTCAAAATAAGTTTTATTAAAAAATAAATAAATAAAAATCAAATTTTGCTTCTATAATGACCACTGCAACATATGGTGATAATGAAGTGGATGGGTACAGGTAGGGATGTACTGAATTAAGAGTATTTAATAAATTCGAACATTTGGTGAGAAATTTTGCCCTTGTAATTCAAGAAGAGAACAGGGTGAATTTCTTTTATTTAAAATATGGTTAATTGATTGGTTGGTAGTTGGTGGGGTTAAGGAATATCCCAAGTAGGGGGCCGTTCAAATATTACGTAAGCAAGTTTTTGGTCATTTGGCTCCCCCCTTGTCAGCAAAAATAAGCAAACCGCAAACCCCCTACCATAATTACGAAAGAAAACTCTCCGACCCCCCCTCTTTGTTCTTCAAAATCTTTAATGCTTAGATTTCTGAAATTCATTGTTCTCTATGCACACAACCTATCATTAAAACTTCCCTTGTGAAAAATGCTTAAAATTTTTTTCCTAGTTCATTCTTTTTAATTTATTTCTGGTTGAATTTTGAAATTATTTATGAAAGAAAAAGGAGATTTTTGAAAATGCAGTGTTTGTAACATCTTACGTAAGCATCATCCATACTCTCCCTCCCCCCTTGTCAAGAAAAATAAGCAAATACCCAACCCCCTCCCCCCTTAGGTGCTTACGTAATATTTGAACGGCCCCTAGGGCAATTTTATGGATTTCAACGTTCTATTAATATAATAATAATGTGTCACAAAGGGGAAAAATTTGAAAAGGTACAACTGTAGGTAGATAATTGCGGAAGGTATTCTAATTTTATGAGACGAAGTTACGAAAAGCATTCCATAACCGAGAACCTATACCTCCAAATACGATTAAATAACGGCACATCGAAGTGCTCAATAATCAAAAATAGATACCAAAAATATTGATCGTCTCTCAATTATTTCTATGGCTATTTAATCCCACAAAACGCACGTCAGTGCAAGCCGCCCGTAAAATGTTTTTCCTCGATATCGCAATAATGTATCAAAAACGGAAACTTTACAAAACAAGATGCAAGCATATTTTCCTCATTCATAGCGATATGGAAAATATTCCTCGTTCCGCCAAAAGCAACAACTCCACTCGACGGCCAACCCGACTTCGGCCACTCGCACTTTCCAAAGACTCTCGAAATCGAAAATTTGCTGTTCGATTCTGCCCCCTCAGACACACCAAATGGCTTTCTTTTCAAACGGGATGCAACAGACTACGTGCAGACTTTCCTTAATTGCAATATAAACGGCCGTGCATAAATTTACGGTGCCATCTGGGGGCACAAAACACGGTTTGAATATATTGGTGAAAAAAAAAACTGTTACATCTCTCTCTCGGAAAATAAACCAAGGACAAACACGTTTACTTACCTACGAAAACTACAGATACATTTCCGCTTTGACATATAAAGAAGCATTCATTACTAAACACAGCGAATGTGACATCTCCCTTGAGCATGTCTGGATGGAAAAACGAGTCTTCGGAGAGCTCCCGCTATATACAACGCTATGAAAAAGGCCTCTTGTTCTTACAAAAAATACGCGATCTTTTTAACTACAGCTCTTCGGAGGTTTTTCAACTTTTTAAATCGCGGTTCCCCCAAGAGAGTCGCGGTTCCGACATCGGGGGAGATGAAGGTAATCGCATATTAAATTTGTTTGAGACAATCTAATCTTAAAAGAGACGTTATATTAAAGAGGTCTGGGAATTCCCCTCCTTCAAAAGCTACATACAAAGAATAAATAATTTGAAATCATTAATATCTAACGCAACATAATTTATGTACCACTTTTAGAATTCAATTGTAATTAAATTTATAAGAATTTATTTTTCTTTGCAGTTAAAAACAGTTTCTCGGGACCTCTATTGGACTCCCCTAATAAAAAAGTGTGAGGCAAGAAGTTTTATCTTGTTTTTATGTGATAAAATTTTAAAAACCTCAACCCTTTCCTTGGAAAAGGTAAAATAAGAAGTAAAGAATGATGATGGTGATTAGTACAATCTAGAAACTAGTACAATCTAGATATTTTGAGTAGAATACTAATTTTTTAGGGAAGCGATGGTGAGGTAATAAAAAACTTTGCAAACTTAAAAAGTCGCCGGAATTTAACTTAAAATAGCAATTAATTAGGTCTGATGTTAAACCGAAGAACGCTGCAAAATTACATTCAAAGAAAATCCTCGATCAAAATATTTTAAAGGTAAATCAGACTATCTCTCTCTCTTTTATAGAATGTAGTTGTTTTGTGTTCTTTTGGTAAAAAACCCCTAGTATCTTAACGATCCAAATGCATCACTCTGAGTGAATTCATCAAAAGAAAGAAACCATTAGATGCCCACAAACGACGAATGTAATGGTACTTTCCAAACACGATAACATTGATTTGTTCCTCCGAGTGAACAAATAAAAAAACTTTCAGGAATTTCTGACGAAATTCATTAAAAACGCAAAACGCACGAAAATTTAGAAGCGAACAAAAAAGGTCCCTACTTTTTGCAAAATAATGAACAAGAGTTAAAGAATTTTTGAGGAAAGAGGGGTAAAAACTAATTTTTAACTAATAACACGCAGTATATGAATATGCAGAACACAAATAAAGTTGATAGAGGAACTCCTTGGCCTTGTGATGATGCGAGACCAACAATACATGTTCGTTTTAACGAATAAAACTATCACTAGGATAAAAAAAAATCAGTACTTTTATTACCGGTCGTTGTAATGCAAGGGTCGCTATATCGGGGAGTCGTTGTAACGATGTTCTACTGTAATTATATATTTAACTCCGTTATTAACTTATTTTTTATGTTTTGGTAATAATTTCAATAATTAAAAAACACGGTAGCTCGGAATTTTTCTTAAGCTTTGAGCTCTATCGAGATATCCACAGTTCTTTCTAAGGCGTTTAAAACCCATTAACTATTTTTCAAGTATTTTGTATAAAATGTGTTATTTTTTATATTCAGGACCAACCTCAATAACAACGGGGCTTTTAATAACATATCTTATTAGTTTTTTTATTAGTTAATAAAAATTGCTAAGAATTCTTTTCGTCTATATTGTTATTCTCCAGATTATACATGTAAGTAATAAATATTTAAAAGCCAGATTTCTGTAAGAGATTTTAAGTTTCATACAAATATTCTCCATCAGCAAAAATCTACCCACCTAAAGGAAATGCTAACAATTTAAAAAAAAATCCTTAACATTGAAAGCGTTTATAAACAATATTACAATGAACTAATGCAGAAATGAATTAACAAAGATTTTAAACTTTAATATATTCCGTTAAAATTTTTATTAAACTACTAAACCAGAAATTCTTTTGAGAGAAAACTTTTTTCTTTTCAAGCTAAGTTTAATTAAATATTATAAAAAGTCTTAAAACAAATTGAAAAAGTTTTAAGTGAACTTATTCAGTCCACTTAAAAATGCTATTTCCGTCCTAAATAAAAAACTGAATTTATTATTCAAAGCTTCGACATTTTAGGAGTAATTTTACTTACGCAGAAAATGAATTTAATATCTCCAATTAAATTCATAATTTAGTTTAATTTATATCTCAAATAAAAGTAGTAAGTCTTTTTGATCGAGTCGTTTTTTAATTGAAGCATATAACCAGATTAGCGACTTTAATTAAGAACAAATTCCCAAAGATGGATCAGATAATAAAGTCTTATGACAACTATACAATAAAAATTTAATTAAAAATACTTTTATTTTACAATTTGCATTTTTATTTCACTAAAAAATGAAAAAAAAAAGTGATTCAAAAATCTAAAAAAGTTTGCTTACTTTTTTTTAAAATTGAAATTTAAATAATGAGAAATACAAATTATTAAAGCTCAGCTCATGTTTACACAATAAGAGTTTATTAAAATAAATGTAACGGTAAAAATTATGATTCGAAGTTTTAATAAAAATTATTTTACCGAGTAGAGTCACTTGGGGTAAGTGGGTCCCTGGGGTAAGTGGGTCACCCCCTCAAACTAAACTATGTAAAGGACATTTCACACTTATTCACATTGATCATGTTACATTTTGTCACACTGATGGGTTTTGCATATATTAGAGTTTTGTGTCATTTTTTTTTTAAGATTATAGAACTATTGTAAAAAAAATTTCCATAATTTTTTTTTTTGGAGAGTTCAAGATGCATTTTTCCAAGAAGTGTTTCCAGGAAAGTTTTCACTATATTTTAATGTTTTTTCAACTGTTGTGCCAGGTTTGACTTAAAATACATACTGCAATTTGAATTTTCACAAAATCTCTTATTTAAAATTTTTTAAGAGGGGGGTCCCACTTACCCCGTAATTTAAGCATAGTAGGGGTAAGTGGGTCCCCTCATTATGGGGTAAGTGGGACACCCTAGACTCACCATTTTAATGTTTATTGAAACATTTATAAGTAATTTATTGAAATTTTATATTAATTTTGCGTTTTAATATAAGCTGTGGTAAGTAAAGTAAACTATTAAGTTGTGTTTTTTTTATTCACATTGCCGAGAAATTAATTAAAACACACAGTGGGGTGGGGGAATAGTTTTGAGGGTTTCTTTATAAGTCTCCCGAACCATTCGAACCTGAAAAAAACATTCTGTAATTGTAGTGTTCCAAAAAGGGGCCCCACTTACCCCAACCAACCCTATTAATTTAAATGTGAGTAGATATCTTCTACATGAATTAAGTTACAATAAAATATTTTGTACCTAAAACTTCTATACTTTATCAAGTAAGACCCACTTAGTCTCTTTAAAGTTTTGCTTGCTTTCAATCAAAATAAAGAGGGGGGACCCACTTACCCCTTCCTATGGGGTAAGTGGGACACCCGTCACATTTTTTACAAAACGACCAGTTAAGAAAAATGTAGAACATTATTTTAGAACCTAATTATAAATTTTTGTTCATAAATAGTGTCTTAAATAAAATATGTCATTAAGTTCAAATTGAGACTCTTTAAAAAAATTTTATGAAGCTTCAAAAATGTGCTGTTCCAAAAAGGGGTCCCACTTACCCCAAGTGACCCTATAACTTAATCACTTTGTTTAAATTTCGTCCTGAGTTTCTTAAAATTATTCCCGAATATTAAATATTGATTAAGCAGCCGCAATAAGATGGGATTTTAGTTATATAAAGGTTAAGGGGGCCTTTCAAATATTACATAATCACCTAAGGGGGAACCATAGGGATTGCTATTTTCTTATTTTTGCTGACAGTGGGGGCAAGGGAATGTGAGTGATGCTTGCGTAACGCATTAAAAACATTCCATTTTCAAAAATCTCGTGCAATCTGCAAATATAAAATTAAGCATGTATTTTTTCCCGTATCAAGCTAAATTAGCTTTCAATTACAGTAAAAAATTACGGTGAAGGGTCAGGCATTTGCTTATTTTTGTTGAAAAGGAGGAGATAAAAAAAACAATCAAAACAAACTTACATAGTATTTAAATGGCCCCTTAGGTGAAAATTTCTTAATTTTAAAGAATACTACATCACTTCAATTGAGTTAAGACATGTCAAAATATGGTTATCGACACAATGATCTGAATATGACATCGCTAGAGACATTTAAGCCACAAATTTTATATTTTTAAAAATTTCAAACCGGAGATATTTTTAGTCAACCCCTTCGTTAGTGGTTCTCAAGTACACGCTTAAAACGGCAACTTAATTCTTTCAACCAATGACCTAAATATCCCATTCAGACTAGTGGGCAGACACTCCAGCATAAAGAGAAAACTCTGCGCTCCATATCTGCGTCTAGCCATATATTTCAGACAGAGTCGAGAACAGATCCGAAAGCTCCAGTGTCTTATTAGAAGAGCCAAGACGAAAATCGATTTGAACGTAAAGTATCGATTTAGAACATCACAAAAATTAATTGTGCAAGGCATTCATTAAAGCATACCTTTCGCAGCGGGCCGAATGGTCTTTCGTTTCAAATCTAATTAAAATTTAATTGCCTTAAGATTAGAAAATTCATCTCAACTTTTGAGTGATTATTTTACAAGCTCAGCCATCATTGCCAATAATTAAAGGTGTTGAAATAATGGATAAACTTGATAATAAAAGAAAAATCGATAAATTAACAAATTTCCAGGTCTGACAACAGGGGAGACAGATTTTAAAAACACCTTTCTAAAAAATGCATTAATTTTAAGAATATCGAAGGATAATAAACTTTTGTATCCATAAAGCTACACGTTGAAGTAGTTCACAGCTTCAAAAAAAAATATTAAGAAATTATTTTCGGAAGTCACTTTTTTTACCAATGAATTTTTCGGAGGAAGGGCACGTGCTCCCGAGCTACCGCCCTAGATATCCATAACCCAACCAAAGGATGGATAGATATCCATCCCAACATCCATAATAACTTAAGTTTGGAATAGACAATTCTTAATTTCCGAATTTCGGGATCCACAAAACTGCAGAAGAATCATAATGAACCGGAGAAGAGTTTGGACTTTCAGGAAAACGCTGATATTTTTTTCAAACTTTAAGACGTTTTTTTATTTAAGGTGCATGTTTCTAGTTTTATAGAGGGATGGATGGTAAAAAAGATCGTAGGATAAGAAAGAGAGACAAGAGTCTTTTGCCTTTTCACTTTCTTTTATTCTACGACGAATTAATTATCAAAGAGATGGTTGAAAAACCACTACTAAACTAAGAAAGGGAAAATGGTTGCTAACTTCCCCTAAGGTTCATGGTTTAGTTTAATTTAATTTATTAGGATTCAAACATTGAAGATTCATTTTGCCCGAATGTAAGTAAATTCTTCCTAAATTTTCTAAATTAGCTGCATGATTCCACGCACGAAAGAAATTAGAAATTGGTATTAAAGATTTATTGTAATAGACTAGATTTCACAAGCAGAATTGAATCTTTCCGCATCATGTCGCTAAAAGGATGTATTTCTGTTTTACAGGCTTCTTTTAACACGTTGACAGCAACTGAATTTTTCACGATCTAAAGAGCCAATTTGATTTAATCATGTTATATTTAAAAAAAAATTGTCACAAAACATTAAAATTTATTTCTTATTCTGCTTGAATAAACTTTTCTTCTTTGAACAAACTTTGTATAATTGCATTTTCCGATCATTAAAGCCAAACCTGAATTTTTTATTCTCTTTACTGGGGTCATCTATTCATATTTACACATTTACGCTACGAGTTTCTTCGTAACTGTACAAATATGGCAAGTAATGAAGGGACGAGATAACTCGTAGTAGGTGCCCTGGGCAAGTAAACAACGTACGAAATAGCTCGTAGTTGGCAGTCAACATAATGTAGCCCTTTTGATTTCGTTAAAAGATGCTAAAATACTATTGGTAAAGTTGATATGATGTTCAAATTCCTGTAGAGTTGAGTGTTGTTAACATAATTTCAAACGCAAATTTATTATTATAGCAGCGTTTCCGAAGACCGAAACTACCGTGAGAGGCATTGTATCTTTAAGATAGTTATACGGATAATTTTCTCACAATTTAAGGTAACAAATTGGTAATTCTGGGTTTCAATCCTCTTTGGCGATGTGCATGGTTAATCGCCCATCAGTGTGATGCCCTGGGCATGTTCACCTGTAGGAGAACCCCTCCCCATTTTAGCCACCCACGCACTCGATTCATAACCGAACGACGCATCTTTAATGAAAGAGGACCGGAAGAAACGGAGGGCTCCCCCTCCCGCCATCAAAGAGAGAGAGAGAGAGATAACACAATCAATACCATGCAAATACTCATCATCAAGGCGAGGATGCAGCGTCGCTGTGCTGACCGCTAATCCGCCGCGACTACTCGCCCGGCCTCCATGTTGGATGCAAGGGCCATAATGAGAGAGAGCGAGAATCTCTTTTTCTCGGCAGCAGCGACTAACTCGGGGCCCCAAAAGCAGAAAAGGACGCTTTAACAAAAATCAATAACTTCAGACATCTACTCGTTGTGGAGGTTCTTTCTCTCCTCCATCACTTGTTTTTTCTCTCTCCTCCCTCGCGCTCTCCTTTGCAGCAGCTCTCTCTCTCTCCGCTCTCCTTTTTTACTCCCACATTGGATATCGCGCAAATGGCAACAACTGAGAAATCCAGATGAAAAGAGAGAGAGGGGAGGGATGGAGGATGCTCGGGAGGACGAAGGATCGTCGGAGGGTGATTGGAATTAGCGACACGCAATCAGCTACGCTGAAACCACCTGAATTGAACCCCCCCCCATCTATCCCCAACAAAGTTCCTTACGCAAAGTTCCAGACAAAGAAAGCGATTTATACAGAACCCCCGGCACCCTCTATTTCTAAGACTACAAACTAACACAAAAGCACAGGGATTGCTAGGTATGGAGCTACAATCAACTAAGTTAAATGAATGAATCAATCCTTAAAAGGATCAGCACCCCTCAGTGCTTTAATCAGATTCGAACGCAAAAAGAAAACGCTTTAAACACTATTCACTTCCGCGCCCTATATACTATACATACTACGATAAAACAACACTGGGATTCCAAGGTGTGAAACTAGTCTAAATGGTCATTATAAGTAGGGATCAGATCCCTTATATCTACAGAGTTCAATTTCGCCATAGTTTGATCAGATACAAACCCTAGAAAATGAAGAAAAAACTAACCTAACTCAAAAGAATCTCACCCTCACAGAAAAGCTTATCGACCTTCTTCAGATATTGTTTCATGGAGAGTTCAAGAAAAGTAAGCTATTCGCAATTAAGAGTAGTAACCGAAATCATATTCAGAAGATAAATGAATTATCACAGGTATGTAGAATAAGTAACAAACTATGAAGCAAAAAGTAAAATATCATAGGTTAAATTCAAACACAAAACCAAGGAAATAAACGGATAATGCCCACTCGTTTCATATGAACATTCAGCTACTCCTTCATTGCCCTCTTCTGTGTAAATATTACTCTACTGATTAGTTTCCTTTTCGAAAACAAGCTTGTTTACACCCAAAAGCTCAATATTGCACTCAGATGGGAATTCGGCCTACACAACATTATCATATTTACTTGAACAAAAACGGACCCAACTCAAACAGGCAAGGAGTGGTATTAGTTCTACGGAGCAAATATTGCAGAGACAGTCAACCAACGATACAACCAGGATCATTTACAAAACATTGATGATGAAAAGATACAGAAAGGTGACCGGTTGAAGTCGGGTGATATACGTATTTGGACGAAAATAACAGGAAGAACAAAGGCCTGGAAAATCCAGATAATTAACAACCTAATAGGAAAACTAATCATTGAGGGTAATTAAAGACCATTCTTACGTCATTATTTAACGCTCAATGGATTTTTGCATGCACCTGTCGGGACGTAAACGACAAGGCGATGAACCCAGGACCAATCGATCATGCAGCTGAGTGACTACAAAAGAGCCAACAACACCACGAAACAAATTCACCCTCCCTAATTCTATTATTCCGTATATTTTAGAATAGAGCTGAAAAATAACCGTTTGTCTGTTTCTAACTCCTCAACTCCACTAATTATCACTTTAAACAAAAGGAAAATGATAAGAATGGAGAGTAGCTACTCAAAATCAATTTTAGTTAAAAGTTGTAGATTTAATTGGTTGAATCCATGGAATTAAGTGTACCACCTATATACCCCAATGCAACTAATAATAAAAGAGCAGTAAAAATCACATGTAAAATTAATCAATAACAATAAGTTAAAACGCAACACTTTGTGAAATAATTTACTATTTGAACCAACAAAAATACTACTATGAGTTCATTTCATTCAAAAAGCCAGAATAAAGTTAGATATTTTAGTAGAAGTCGTAAATAAATCTTCAAAGAGTTATGAACAGGACAAAATGTATGCCCATTTATAAAAATAAAGTATAGAAAAATGCATTATAAGCACACATATAATATGAGCACATGCAGGAGTTCTATAGTGGAATTAGTGAATAAAACTTTGTGTCATCAATCACTAGGAACTAGAGTACAGCCAAGGGATATACCCCCCCCCCAAAAAAAAGACTATTCTGCCCTCCCTATTTTTTCTACCTACGCTACTTCTAATAGCGATTTCATTAAAAAAAACATTTTGGTTTCTTCCCAAAATACCAAACGATCAAATCAAATACTAGTATTATTATCTTACTTACTATGAAGATACTCTCAAGTCTATTTTTAGTCGAAATGCCATTGAAAATAAAAGAGCACTGTTAAGAGAAATCTTTCGTTAATTTAGTTTCAATACGCCCGAAACACAAAAGTCATAGGGCTCAGTTTTTCACTCTTTCCAGAGTTCAGGGAATAGTGGATAATTTCAAGGTGCTTTTGCTCGACGCACTATTCCACTTATGGTTAATTTGAATGTGAGGGGGAAAAGATTAAAAACACCAACTCTCAGGAAGCTGGAAATAGGAGTTATGTCAGCAAGCATAAGCCAATTAGCATAGCATTCCTCCGCGAAAACCGGATATAATATAAGCTTGGGACGTTTTTTTTTTTAAAGATGTTTTGAGATTACGGCTTCGGAAATTCAATTTCGCGAAATAAAAGGATTGCAACTGCGCGGGGACCAAGCGGTGAGAACCTTGCATAATTTAAGGAATTTAAGAATGAGAGCAAACCAGTTTAAAACGATAGAATAGCTCCGAGCTTAACGAAAACAGAAATTATTTTAATCCATCACCCACAGTTCCTATCACCAAGATTCTGGGAAACGGGTGAACAACACTTTTAACTCTTCTTTTCTGGATTATTTAAGTTAAAACAATCAAGGAAATTCAAATTGTATAATGCTTGAAGACTCATTTCATGGAAATAGGTCTGGATCACATTTTGTTCATTCGGGTTCCTTAATGAAACCAGTTCAAAGTAGTAAAAAAGAACAAATTCATTTCTGCTCAATCATTCAACTTGGAAGAGAAGTATAGGTTATTTGATTCCTTAATAATGGATTCATCAAGCAGCAGAACATTGACAATGAAACCATTCAGAGTTTTCCTTTAGTATTTTATAGGAAAAGAGTTACAAGTTCCCTTCCAATTACTAGAGTTAAATCTCTGATCAGAAACAGATCAAAGGAGGCACAAATGGAAAATGCATTGGAAAAGGCAGGAAAATGCATTGGATATAACCTATAATTTTTATTAAATTGAATTAACTATAATGCTGTAAAGTGTTTTTATATATGTCGGTAGAAAAGGAATCATTTAAACTTGTGGGTGCATCTTTTATTTCTAAAAAGGGAAGGGAGACTATATAAGGATTAGAGGGGAATAAAATATATATAATAATGTAACTAAATAGTAAGAAATGTTGAGAAACTTATAATAAGTTAAATAAGCTCTGTTGTTAAGAAAAATATAATAAGAGAAGAGAAAGAGTAAGAGATGATAAGAATGAACGGAGAGTACAAGAGAGCTTTCTAGATTTTTGCATCTCCTTATTTTTTACCACTAGCTTGAAATTTACGGAATATTCCCTGGTTGATTAGGTTCATTTCCCTGAATTCAATTCCTACACTGGATACCTTCGTATTCGATACTTAAAAGAATCGGTTTGCCCATCTCTAGAATGAAGAGCTGAGACTCCCGATTATAATAGGTAGTGCCTCGCCAATCAACTGAATCCATATCCTCCATACCCCTCAAGTCGAGGCAGGGAAAATGGCGACGGTGAATATTTAAAGCAGGGGACTCCCAACAATTAAACAGCCCCATTTGCGCACTCGTGTCCGGCGAGCCGAGGGCTCGAATGGGCACGCACGGGCAGGGGCTCAATGCTTAAGCGTATTATCCGAATCAATCATGCCGTTGCAACACCGGCAAAGGCCAGGCCCGACAGAGGCCCCATTATTATCAAACCAATATGGCCGAACGGAATGTCATTTGTCGTTGCTTCAACGCGAAACGCAAACTTGGGAGAGAGATAATTTACCGGACACTGTGTAATGATAATATCGATCTCTGCGGCGGGCAACAACAACTTATGACTGGTCTCTCTCTCTCTCTCTCCTGAAGCCGGGATTAGGAGAAACGGGAGCCGGGCATCTTGTCGAACACAACAGATCAGAGAGAGAGAGAGAGATTGTGGAGCACGAAAAATCTCGGCAGCCGAGACGGGAAGCAAAACCAAAACCTGCCGTACTCAGGCTGATTAAAATACAAATTAAATTGGAAAAGTTGAATCAGTTATTAATGGAATTAAGAGCAGTAGGGCTAAGAATTTCCCGGTTAAGCTACTGGCAATCCCGGCAATGGCAATCGAAAACACTTTGCATCGGAAATCAAATTAGAGATTCGCTCGCTTTATTTACACGTTCATGCATTTAAACCATAATTAAAATTGCCTGGTTTTTTTAGTTAAAATAGTGAACTGACTTCTGTACTAAATAAAACACTTGAAACGAATAAATACAAGGATATTAAAATGTGGATGGCAAATGCAGCTTATCGTAGGCGGAATCAATTAAAATTTTTGTTTTTATAAACTTTAAATAAGAATCTTACAACTTTTTTCAGTTAAAGCACAGAGGATTGAAATAAATTTTAACACCTTAAAAGACAAGACAACATGTTAAGCGGTTCTCATCCTTTAGCTAATCACTTAAAAACTAAAAAAAAAAGTAAATATACAAGAAAAATACATTTAGCTTACAAGCTATGTAAAATGGGATCAAGTAATAAAAACAAAGTAAGGTTAAGCTTCAGAAAATCACTTCAGTGCTTCTTAAAAAATGCTTAGGTTAAAAAATTACAAAAACTAATTAAAGCGCTTTGGATATGAATAATAAAATAAACTGGTTTTATTTTTAAAACAAGTCGCTTGTAGTCTCTAATAACTATAGAATTTAAAACTGAAAGTTTCTTATTTACAATTAAAGGTATAATGTAGCAATAAAACTTTGTAATATATGGACAATTTCTATAAAGAATTTATTGCTTTCTAAGGGCTAAGGCCTGCAAGCAAACAAACAAAAAAATGCAATTCAGTTAAGCATAACAGCAAACAAATAAATAATACAATAAAAAGTCTACTAACTTATGAGGTCCTATTAAGTATTATATGCATCAAAATTTACATCATTCCACAGACAATTGCTATATTCGTCATAACATAACTATCTGGTATTTTTTTTTTTACAAATTTGAAAAAAAGTTACTAAAAAAAAGTTACGTGATTAAACTTTTTTGAGAATCGAGTGTTTTTACACTCTATCAAAGAGGTTTTGATTAGAAGTGTGAAAATAAGTTTTAGTTTATAAAAACTGATGCACATTCAAAATATGTCATTATTTTTCCTCCGGTAGTGAAACTAATTACGTAGATAGAAAGGTACGTAAAGTGACATACAATTTTATTTTTAAATAACGCTTAGCAAATGGAAAAATAATAGTTCCAAAAACAAAAAGTTAATATAACCAAGATAATATAATATAACCTCACTATTCACATTTCAAATTTTAAAAAAATATTTGTAAAAGATCACTTCAAAGATTTCACTAGCATTTTTCTACAATTCTGACAGGATTTCTTTATCATTCAATGAGCCAAGTAAATACACACTCAACGCATCAATTTGAATATAAAAGTTTAAAAGACAATATACAAATCAAACATCTTGGACGCTATTAAATTCTCTCTATATTCGAATTAAATTTATAACACCATAAATTAAAGGATAGGGGAGTGAATTTAGAAGAAAGACAGCATAAATAATAGGCCATTAATCCATCTTCATTAACACCTTCAGAGCAGCTTCACAAATTGAAGTGATACCTTAAAAAATAAAATACCGTAAAAAAAAACGTCTACTTTTTTGTTCAACAAAATGTGCTCTTAAGCTGTTTAAGAACATAATTTATTTCTCAGAATTAAACGGCGAATAAAATATTTGAAGGTTTACACGCACGGGTGAATAACCGTTTAGTTTCTTTTAGTCTCTAAAGTTTTTAAAATTTCGAGTAAGTCACCGAAATTTACATAAGGTTGCAAAAGAATTCACCTATGACAAATACGATGCAACTATTCTTGGAAATGACCATTGAGCATTGAATTGAAAATACAAATGGCAGTGATTAATCATAAAAACCAAAGCTCTGACCTCCAGATATAAAAGAGTGAAACGGACAAATCAATCATTTGTATGAATATTTTTTTCGTTTTCTACCAATTCCAGATATTAAACGTATTAAACAAGTTCAGAATATAAAAAATAGCCACTTTTGATTATCGTAAAAAAAACCCAATAACATACATCGATTTTTGATTTTGAGTAAATGAAATCCCTATTAAAGTACAGTAAGGAATAAGGGGGGGGGGGTATTTCGACTTTTTTTAACGCTCTTTTATGGATGAATGTTTGTTTTAATCCTAATGACCCTTGACTCTCCACATTTAAAACCAAAATTTAAAGAGAACTAAATTTAAAAATTGATGATACTTTGAGGTCGTTGGTTTGCATAGGGTTTCAACATAGCTTTTGATAAACTGCAAAATTAGGGGAAAATACTTTGCCTTATACCACTATTTACCTAAATGAGGGTTAAAAATCTATAGATAAATCATTAAACCAGAGGGAAAATTTGGTAAATTTATAAATTTAAGTTTCAAAACAAGTTATACAAAATAAGGACTTTTATGGTGTGAAAATATCCCGACCTATCAATTTTGAAGGCAATAAAAAAGTTAAGTATCTTCACTGCTTTAACACTAACTTCAGAGAAAGTTAGTGTTCATCAATGAACAAATACAACGTGCTCCTTTATGAAAAGGCTCGGTGGGTCGGTGTAAATTATATTTCTCAAAAGTGGGTCGCAAGTTAAAGTTTTGGTAACCACTGCTTTAGTGCAACAGTAGAAGCAAAGGTCAGAACTACACAGCTGTTGTACTAAAACAAAGCTTTTCAACTTTCAAAAGTTTACTTTATCAACAAGGTAGTGCAATAATAAGAAACTATAAACCACCCTTTTAGAATGGGTCCCCTATAAGTTTTTGACCCTAGGTTAAATTCAGAGCTCTAAAATGTCCCGAGTGTCCAAACTTAGCTATATTTTCTGTAACCATGACTTACTTCATTTTGGTGCAGGGTTTACTAAATTTGAAATTACAGAATGTAATCCAAATTATAAAACATAACATTTTCCACCATTATTTGGAATTACTCAATCTAAAGTTCTTAGAATGAACTTGATGGGCCAGACGCAGTGTAGTGTTCGGCCAAAAACCGCGGTCCTCTGCTCCAGAGGATGAAGCCCCCTCTCTTTTCGCATCAAACCCTTCTTTTTCCAGCGATTAACCTATCAAAACTCATACCGGCAATGAGGCTCACAAACACACGACGACTCAGCAAAACTGAAAAGCCTCCTCCGCCCCACAAAAAGACACATTAAAATAAAATCCCAGGTACGTCACTTCTCCAGCACCTTCTTCCTCGGTCCACCGGAGCTACTGACCTCCCAACCCGAGCGCGGCTGCCGCCGGAGAGGTATTTAAAACAGCCAACGCAACATGGCCGGCGACCTGTCATTCCGTCTCACAGCCACCTTCACGCCATCTTAAAATGGCGACCGTAAGATAACAAATGAAAAGAAAGGGAACCCAATAAACAGCAGCAGCGTCGTGTCTCCTACTATCGATTACAGATTTTTTTTCTCTTCCCATGCCGCAGCCTCTCTTGCTCTGCTCCGCTCTTCGCCCCTCACTTTTTGCTGTTATTGTTGTTATCGTTATTATTAGCGTCCCGTCCTTTCATTTGTCCGCTTTTTATTATTATTTCATTCCGGCTCTCTCTCCGTCGATGATTCGGATAAAGGCCACAATGGCTGACACGGGCGAGAAATTTCCGCGATGGGCAAAGGGAAACCAGTTCAGAGACGGTTCTTCCCATCATGATCAGGTGGGTGGATGGATAACTAGTGATGGGCATTACCTTTTGGTAAAGCATAAGTCGATATCGATGTCATCTTGTACAATAGCACCAACCTAAACGTATTCGTAACCTCAAAGGACTCGATCCCTAAACATGAGTTGGCTGACCACAATGAATCGGTTGTTGCCAATATCAAGTCGATGTCGCCTCTTTCGGCAATATATATTTGGAAACAGCTCAGACAGCAAAGACATTAATCCACAAGTTAAAAAAAATCGGCGTTTTAATTGCACAATAAAAGATAGATGGAGCATGCAGTTGTTTCGGAGATCATTGAAACCACACACATCCTATTCTCCCACTATCTTTTAGTGTGTAATTTAATGGTCGATTTTTTACTTGAAGATTCATATTCGTACAAACATCTCACTGCTTTCAACTAAGACATTACAGACAACTGTAAGGTATTAGAATCAAAGTGTAATCATCCAAAAATTTTGCGCGTTTATCTTTTTGAAAGAGGACATATAGTTTGAATTCATTCACCAGAGAGAATTAAACCATTTAAATTTACCCAGTTCATACTTCTTACCCAAGAATTATTTACGGAAATAATTTGAAAATTAATTAAAAACGATTACTTCAACTATAGTTTTATTGGTTTATATTCCAAGGAAAAAATCCGAGCTATAAACAAACGTAACCACAAGGAAACCAACTACGCGGAAAATTATTCTTGTATTTTAAAATAATATGTCCGCCTTTCCTGGAAAGACGGACAGAGAAATTACAGAGATTTAGAAATTTTGTTTCAAAATGAGATAAATGGGATAAAAGCTAAATTAAAATTACAATTTAGCAATTTTTTTTCGGAAGAAAAGTTTTTTTTTTTTAACTTATCCCTATTGATTGACGGTTACAACAGAATGAACAACCCTGAATAAGTTCAATTTTTCGTCGGCTGTGTAACCTAGAAATACCAGACTCCAGCAGTCTTATAACTAATATCAATGGATAATACTTCAAATTTCAGAAATGGTCAGTGGGTTGTAATTTAAGATACAAATGGTCAAATAAAAGGAAAATGACTGAACCAAACGTCACCAACACATCACAAATTATTTTAGATACATTTGTTTCTACAATTGGCTTGAGTATTTTCCTAAAAGTACACTGTTAAAGATGCAATTCATAGATTTCCATTAATTTTAAGTCCGTTAACGAAGGTTATGCTCCGAAAAGTGTCACTCGTTGGAAAGAGTAGCGATAGCGATCGCACATCTGAAGATTGTGGACAACCGAAGCGAATCAGTAATGATGTTAAGACAGAGAAAATATTGCGAATTTCTGAATGCACCGGCGCCAAACCGTAACGTGGTTTCATTTGATCCGGAAAACGGAGAAGGAACAAAGGACTGCGGCGCATAACTTAAAACATGTATACACCTTGTTAATTCCTAAATGATTTAGAATACAGACAGAGGAATAGATTTGATTTCAAGACATAAAATGCTTCCAATATTCTCTTTATCCCCAATATTTTTATTTTAAAGGCGTATTAATGATGAAAACGAGAGGAACCCCTTCCCTCTTCGAAATAAGAAATAATTGGACATTAGAGAGGAACCCGGAAAAGGATTTTTTAAAGTGGTATTTTACCCATTTTATAAAGAAGTTGGGTATACATAAGCCTTTTATTTCAAACACTCTGATAAATGAACGACTTCAAGAAACGGCAGATTATTTCTATGAAGAACAAAAGTAAATTCATTAGGAATTCGTCACATCTATTGAGGAAATCTAAAGAGGAAAAGAAATAATGCAAAACTAATTAATGGGATGCAAAAAAAATCAGATAAACGAGGATATCTAAAAGGCGTTAAAGAACCTCACAGTATCAAGCTTCTTAAACCGATTTTCGAATTTCGACTCCACCTGCTCATTTAACGTGGTGATCTAGCAAAGTGTTCATTAGTTGACGGATATTAAGAGAACCAATCGAAAAATTATGCATGTCTGACAAAGAGCATTACGCAAGATGAACCTGTCTCTGAAAACTACTCTTCCATTTTCTCCGAAATACTGGTAAAAATATATCAGTTCAATATTTCAATCACCTATTATATACGCACAACTACGACTAACATCACCATCTAAATTGTATAATTAAATCACAGAATTTCACATTAATCTTCAGTACTGTCACCATTTAGAAATTCGTTGAATTAGCGATGATATTGAAGTATGATGTCAGAAATGAGGCAACTTTTATATAACGGCTAATGAAACTAGGATGAGCAAATAGCAGGGATTCAGACAGACTGCAATTTGCCGCATTCAAATAATGGTGTGATCATGCTGCACATTACAAAGTTTTAATAGAAGCAGCTATTATTGATGATCAGAAGCTAATTAAAGACTTTATTCAGAATAAAAAATACTCAAACAAAATACCAGCTGATACTTTAAAAAAAACTAATGAGGAGGAAATAAGGCCTAAAGGAGATTAGAAGGGATTTTTTAAAAATTCCAAGTTGAAAACAATGTATAATTTTCCACAATATTTTTTCGAAAAGAATACAAATTAAATTCGATACGAAACAAGTATTTCCATGTATTCAGTATACTTTAAGGTAAATAAATTTTAAATATAAGATTAATCGGTTGTATTAAGTTATTTCTCAAACAGTGTTAATTTTTTTTAGCGCACGAGTTAGTCATATTACACCGTCTTTAAAATTTTGTCAATTTCTTCTATAGTCTGTCGACAACAAAATGAAAGGCATTCCTCAATTCGGATTCAGCCTTTTTCGTGTAGTACGTCTGTTTTGCTGTGACAATAGTAATAAAAAGATCTGGGTCTTTCACCAATAAACAAAAGATAATGAATCAAACAACATCAATGTTACGGTCTGAGAAAATAGGTCAAATACAGGTGAACAGGAAATTCTTCCAATAAGTTTCTAGCTAATAAACGAAATTCCCAATAGTGAAACATGTACGTTCATAGGAACTTTTAAACAAAAAAGCATATATGTATAAAAACATAGAAATAAAAGAATTAATTTTAAAATAAGTGAAGCTACTACACGAATTAGAATAACGTATAAGTATTTGCATAAACAGACAACTGTCATGCTTGAGCACAACAGAGATGAAACGCATACGCAAATTGAATAGTTTAGAGCTAGTTAAAGTGATGTCGAATGGTTTTTGATGAAGACAAGAGGGTCAAACAGACGGGGATACAATGCATCCAATGGAATGGACCAGACGTCTATTCATGAACGCCCAGAGCATTAATTCCACCTGCAAAATACATAACGTCCGGAATTTCATCACAGTTATTGATTTGAGTTCGCGACAACCCCAATTGAAGCAGATATGTATCGCAGATTATAACTCAACACGGTTTATACAATTTGCAGGGCGAGTTTCAGCTTTTGATTAGTCGTCGCTTTCATGGCACGCCGAGCTTTCACGGAGGGCGGTCTTCAGGTCTCTTGAAACATGCCACCAAATCACGTCAGATTCTAAATAGCTGCAGAAAGCAGAAAATCCCCACGAAATATTGGCATTTATGTAAATAAATTCTGAAAATTCTTGATTTCGATGTTATAAGAGTACTAAATTTTGAAGAAGCACGCAAAGGACAAACTTTTGGAAATTATTAGGTTTTATAGAAAAATATAAAACGAGCATAAAAAACGCATAAAAAACGAGACGTCAAAATTATATAGTATTTTTTAAATCTATGTTATGACAATAATTCCACCCCCCAGGTACCTCCAACACCTTTAAAATGGGCAAGAGGCACACAATACTAGGCTCTCTAGTGCTTAAGATTGTCAAAAGTAATCATAATGACTTCCATGTCCGTTTAGGAAACTGACCATTCAATACCAGTACCTAAAAGCACACGATATCCAAGTACATATACGACCTAAAAAGTAAGTAAAATTTCAAGGGTATCAAAACTAAACCATAGAAGTAAAACTGGTCAGACATGCCCCCTTTCATCGAATTCAGATTAGAAGATAAGATAACTCTAACTTCATTCGACTTCTTACGAAAAACAAAGAGTAAATTACAACATTACATAAGGTGCAAATTAGGAGACGACATCTTTCAACATTTATGGAGAAAAAACATTTATAAAATTCATAAACTTCAACTATGATATGAGAAGTTTTCGTAACAGAGCCAATGACGAGAGCCGGACCACAATCGAGGAAAACCGAAAGGGACCGTCCCAACACACTGTTTCAAAGGTGAAGAACAGTTCCCCGACAAACGTCAAAGCAATAGACCAATGATAAACATTATTTTTCCCCAATGCATCAGCCGGCCATCTCCACCAGAAAATTTAGGGTCCGGTCTGATTGCTAGAGAAACACTACCTGTTCACTTTCCAACCACCTGGCACCGGGAAAAGGAATCATTAAGATTTTAGAACAGACGGTGCGAAAGAACAGGTTTTTTAGTTTCAGATAGGATGTCGCGTGTTGAATGTTCCTCCATTTTAGAATGTCTGGTGATAACGCACCCATTAAAAATCGTTTGTACACGGATCCGAAACTGACCCAGGCCTTGTTTTTTATTTCCAATTAGGTCCCGACCAACCTAAGAGAAAGATCGAGGCAATTAAAAGCAATGGCAGATATAATATTGGAAGTCTTAGAACTTCGAGATATTGTTTAATAAATGGTCACTTAACTAGACACATTAAATTATTTAAAAAATTTGATTTCGTGTACATAATCCCAGTAATCAATGAGCCAATATCGATATGCTTCATAGAGCTCTTTAGAAAGCTACAGAAATAAAAATAACCGCGAAAAGAAAGAATCAAAATTAGTTTTGCAGAACGAAAATTTAGGCATGCTGTATCAAAAATAAGATTATTCGCGAATAAAAAAAGTCCTCTTCTGAAAAATATAAACAAACAAAAATAACTTATAATTCATGCAAATGAAGAAAATTAAAAATTGATACTTACTCTCTTGGAGGGTGAGAATCCCTACAATATGGATTCAGGGAAAGGGGATTATCAGAGTTGGTGACATCACAATCTATAACATAAAAGAGATTATAAATCAAAATGAATATCACGTTAAGCTATTTAAAAAGTAACAGTCAAAAGCAATGTGACAAATTGGAAAACCGCTATATACTAAAAATGGAGAGTTCTTTGTGAAAAAGTGAAGAAAGCATATATTGCTTAAAGCGTTTCTTAAACGATGCGTTTCGTGGATGACAGCCAAGTATCCCTCTCACATAGAGAAAACTAGAATTTTAATAGATTCATGCTATTTTAACCTCTTCAATAGTTTTTATGAAGGGAGAAAAACAATTACAAATTCATGGTTATTACGTTCCCTATTGGAAAAAAATCATAATACCGGTATCAAAATTATATCGGTACCGGTATAAATGATACCGGTACCGATATAATTGATATCGGAAACTGTAAAACTAGTATGAAATGATACTGGTAATTTCAAAACTGGTATGAAACCGATACTGGAAATTTCGAAACCGGTATGAAACGATACTGGTAATTTCGAAACCGATATGAAACGATACTGGTAATTTCGAAACCGATATGAAACGATACTGGTAATTTCGAAACCGATATGAAACGATACCGGAAATTTTGATACCAGTTTTAACGAATACTGGGAATTTCAAAACCGATATGAAACGATACTGGAAATTTTGATACTAGTTTTAACGAATACTGGGAATTTTGATACCAGTTTGAATCAATACTGGTAATTTAGAAACTGCTATAAAATCATACTGGAAATTTCGATACCCAATTTTAAAACATACTGAAAATTTAAATACCAGTATTTTATTTACCAGGATTTTTTTGTATCCCAACCTTTATTTTTTTTAAGTTATAGAACTTAAAAATAATTGGAAATTTTCTCGGAAAAATAAAGAAATTTTGATATCAATTCCAAAACATACTGGGTAATTCGATACCTGTATGAAAATTTTTGGAAATATTAATACATAAGTAGCTAAAAACTTACAGAAATTTGTTTAGGACAATATTATCTGGCTTTTACCGGTTGGTTTACTGGCCGGTACTTTTAGAGCTAAGTGGTGAAAACCGTAGTGTCTGGCGGGAACAAACCCCTCGTGGTACGTTAAGCCTAACACATGCTAACTTTAACGCTGAATAGCTGCGGATCTATTTTCATTACAGTTTAGTGATTTATATTTTATGAAAGCATTTAAAGTGGGGATTCGAACAGTATGCATCACTAAGAAATAGTTAAAAAAAAGAACCTGGGGCGTTAGGAAGTGAACATTAGAACGAGCACATGGACACGAAATCTCGAAATATGAGTACTACCCCTTATTGTGTTACATGGTTCTAAAGGGAATTTTGAGTAAGTAAAAATACTAAAATTTTAGACCTATAGCTCTAAAACTCCGGGCGTAACGCCCAGATTCAGGTTTTCAGTAAAACCGGGGAAAAACTCCCGAAATATAGGACCCACCCCCTCATACTTTACATATTCTTAATCTACTAATCAAAGGGAATACGGTGATATAAAACACTTGGGGGTTCATTCAAATTTTTCGTCTTCCCCCCTTTTTCTATACTCCAAAAAATGCAATGGATCCATATAAAGACAAGTAAACCTCTTTTGTGTTTAAAAATCCCTGGATGACGTCAGAATCACCATGGCAACCCGAATTTCTGGGAAAAGCTTACGACATTACTTAACTACAAAAATAAAAATTGAAAAAAATTCAAACTTATTATTAAATACCAATTTTTGGGCCTTTTCGAACTTGTGTTTTTTACTCGAAAAACTGTTTTTTTCTCGACTCTGAAAATCTGTCTAATTGAACATCAAATTGCACAAAAATTTGATTTATAATATATTTTGAGTTCCTTTTTAAGTTTATTCAATTAAAATGTTTTTTTAAAAAACGTTTACCAGGTCTTTAATGCCAAAAAACTCATTATTTTCACCTGGTAATACCTGTAATGATAAATTGCCCCCCGCACTATAGATTAAAAAAATGTTTGCATTAATATTGAAATGTAATGAAAATAGTGTCATAATGTGAATGATTTAATCAGTTGATGAAGTAAGTAAAAATTAAAGGGGGACAGGGCATGGGGAGGCCAATTATAACCTAAAATAGAGACACCACTTACTAACAAACGAAATGGCTGTAGTGTGTATACTTGTCGTTCTTGGCTTTCCGCTAATTTAATGCCTATAAAATTTCATCAAGATTCCTTTTGAAAACTTTTTTTATGTTTTTATAGCGTCTTGTATTATTTTATTCTATATGGTGAGCCTCAGGCACAGCAAAGATTTGGATTTATTAGATTTGATTTCTGGAAATGGAAATGGCAACACAACACAAGTTATTTGTTGACTAATTTTAAGTATTTTAAGATCCTCGTGGTAATCTATTGTTCTTCTATTTTCAAGTAAGTTCAATATTATTCATTTAGAATTAGTATAATCATTTTCTTTTCTGCAAAATAAAAACAGTGCTGCTTTTAATTCTTTATATGTCTTCGTGAGTAATTTCTAGAACACCTCAAACAAAGTCCGATTTGTTATCATTGGGGCCGGCTGAACTTAAGTAACGAAGATTTATGCGATGCATATATTTCTTGCTTATTCTTCCTTCAAATACATATAATATTTATACATTTGAATTCAAAACTAATATTTTGACTCTAGGACTATGTTTTCCACTCACTCTGCCTCATTTCCCCACCATGGGGGAGAGTGGATATAAGGTGTGTTTTTTCTAATGTTTTGCTGTGAAAAAATGGTTAGGCTTCATTACTAACCTCTTTTAATATAATAATTAAATTAAGACATTAATTCAATAAAATATTTATTTGCTTGGTTTACAGGACCTTTTTTTTTAAAAAAAAAGCCTGAATTTAAATCACCTTTTCCACACTTGAATCCACTTTGTGAATCTGTTTCATATTTTTTAGGATGAGAAGAAATTATGTGATGCTCAATTATCGCTGGATGCCCACCAGATTGCTAAAAGTCAAGCCGAACTATAAGCTGCGGAAACTGACGGGATGATAGTATATTATATAGTAAGTACTACAGAATAATTTGCTTTCGAGTTCAATTTTGTTAACTTTTCATAAAATACCGCCAAGTTGATGTGGACAACAAATATTTAAAAGTCAACTAATTTTTACGATTCTCATTAATATATCTAACTGTATTACTAATAATTGGTTAGTTAACTATTTTTGGCAATACTTCTAATTTTTAGTGTCCCAAACAGATTAGCAATATTACATGAGAGAGATAATGTAGTTAAACCTACTTTTGATTTGAAAACTCATTCTTACATAAGATTTTCCAAGTTAATGTAAACAAATTCCAATTATTCTAATCAAATTACTATTGAATAACCCCAGAAAAACTTAAACATATGTAGTTGACAGCAAGAATGTTATTACATATCTGGAAAAATATAAATCTTTGATTTACGCCAAACTGAGAGTTTTAGTGTAACTGATCCTTTTCTAACATTTTATTATTTTGAAAAACAAAATGGAATCTTATGTAAGAATGGGGGGAAGGGTTTGAAAAATCTTACGTACCCTCAATGGGGGTAGGGGGAAATTGCCAAAATCATCCTTACGTAATTAATGAATGGCCCCTACAGCACTAATTAGGGGCGGTTGATAAGAATAGGTTTCTATAAAATTTCCAGGCAGTTAAATGCTATATAAAACCCTTTTCACAACTTCATACAAGATGCCTTAGTGTGATTCTGATTTTGAAAATATACGATGAAGAAAAGAATTTTTAAATGCAATGCTTTTAAACGGTCTACTTGACTTTCAAAATTACCAATTTAATTTACAAGATTGAGATTTTACGCTTAAATTCTTGTTTAAAGAATATGTAGTTATAGAGTTGGGATCAATGACAAAAATGAAATATCTATAATCGTCCACGATATAAAAAGTTTGGGGATTTGTTTGGGTTTTTGGAAGCACTATAATACAATGCATTCATACCCAGTCCTGGGAACTTATTCTTTAATGTATTTTGTTTTTGACAACAGGCAAATGCTTGATGAGTTTCTAATGTTTTTATTAAGTGTTCATGTCTATTTAATATTGTTTTTGCTAATTGGTGATTATGTGTGATATTTCATATGAATCAAAATGCATGCACATATTAATGATTCCCAGCGTTAGAAATTGGGGGGGGGGGGAAACGGTGGTCCTGCGGACCAGTGCTTTGCCAATCTTACTGGTCCGCAACAAAATTCACACCGAATTAAAAAGGACAAATCCGACAAATTAAAAAGGGCCGGTTTAAATATATAAAGTAACTATTGCACTGAATGTGAGTACCTAAAAGTAATGTTAAATAAAAATCAATACATATTAATAATATTTTTTCTTTTTCGCCGGGGGCTCCCCTATCCTGTATCACCACATTTCGGGTTCTGTCAAAAATATGTACTTGCTTCTCCAAATGCAATAACATTGCTTGCGGTTTCAGTAAACTAGGGTTTTTTAAGTGGATGGGTGTTTAGCCCATCGCACAACCTTCCTCATTTTATCCGGGCTTAGGACCGGCATAGGTGCAGGCAAGCCTGACCTATGGCAGAGTTCTATGACCTATGTCTTCAACAGACCCTACGAGAGTCGCTTTGACCTGAAGGAAGGCGAGAAAGAGGAAGACCCAGGCAGCACGATGGCCATAACAGAAAGAAACTCCCTGGGTTGGCCCAGCTGGGGGGCTGCCAGGGCTGCGGCACTTAACCGGCGGGAGTGGAGGGCTGAGCTTGCGGCCTCATACACCACATCGGTGTGAAGAGAGTCGTCTCCAAATGCAATCATCAAACACACTTAAAATGCTGCTATCACTGAACAAATCGTCTAAAGGATTTTAAACGTGCACGAGAAATCGCTGGTCCGGCGGACCAGTGATTTTCTGATTCCACTGGTCCGAGTTGTTTTTAGTTGTCCCGGACCAGCAAAACACCCCAATTTCGAATGCTGATGATTCCCCATTACAACTGTTCACACACACACATTACAATATATAGTTCTCTTAGTTCTTACGTGCTATCCCTTAAACCATAAGTTTCAGCAGCACATTTAATGGGCTTTAACCGTGCATTTTCATTTTCAGAAGCACTGTGTGAAATAATTTTGAAGTAGTACCAATTTTTAACCTTTTTAAATGTTTTGTACTGATTTCTGTTCTGTTTATGTCTTGTAGCATTTCATTTGCAATATTTAGCTTAATTTATTTTCTTTTTCTTCCCCTGTCTTTAATTTGTTGAAATATTTTGTCTCCAAAAGATTGTTTTATTCCAAAAGATCTATTTATTACCATCCTAAGTGTAAATTACCCGTAAATTAAAAGAATCTAATGTGGGTGAATCCTGCGAGTTTGGGTTTCGCACTAATAGTATAGTTTTCTTTTTTATAATTGTCATTTTGGTTTCAATGTAATAAAATATTCATTATGCTTAATTTTATAATTGAAGGGTCCTTTTTTCTATGGGAGAAAAGACAAAACTTAATTCCTGAGATTAACCACCGTGCAGAGATGGATGCTGTGTCTGCGGACAAACAGATGGAACTACGTAGCAGGTAGGAAAAACCTCTTTATACAGAAAACCTTCCCTATTGGAAAAAAATCATAATACCGGTATCAAAATTATATCGGTACCGGTATAAATGATACCGGTACCGATATAATTGATATCGGAAACTGTAAAACTAGTATGAAATGATACTGGTAATTTCAAAACTGGTATGAAACTGATACTGGAAATTTCGAAACCGGTATGAAACGATACTGGTAATTTCGAAACCGATATGAAACGATACTGGTAATTTCGAAACCGATATGAAACGATACCGGAAATTTTGATACCAGTTTTAACGAATACTGGGAATTTCAAAACCGATATGAAACGATACTGGAAATTTTGATACTAGTTTTAACGAATACTGGGAATTTTGATACCAGTTTGAATCATTACTGGTAATTTAGAAACTGGTATAAAATCATACTGGAAATTTCGATACCCAATTTTAAAACATACTGAAAATTTAAATACCAGTATAAAATTAGGGGATTTTTTGTATCCCAACCTTTATTTTTTTTAAGTTATAGAACTTAAAAATAATTGGAAATTTTCTCGAAAAATAAAGAAATTTTGATATCAATTCCAAAACATACTGGGTAATTCGATACCTGTATGAAAATTTTTGGAAATATTAATACATAAGTAGCTAAAAACTTACAGAAATTTGTTTAGGACAATATTATCTGGCTTTTACCGGTCGGTTTACTGGCCGGTACTTTTAGAGCTAAGTGGTGAAAACCGTAGTGTATGGCGGGAACAAACCCCTCGTGGTACGTTAAGCCTAACACATGCTAACTTTAACGCTGAATAGCTGCGGATCTATTTTCATTACAGTTTAGTGATTTATATTTTATGAAAGCATTTAAAGTGGGGATTCGAACAGTATGCATCACTAAGAAATAGTTAAAAAAAAAGGAACCTGGGGCGTTAGGAAGTGAACATTAGAACGAGCACATGGACACGAAATCTCGAAATATGAGTACTACCCCTTATTGTGTTACATGGTTCTAAAGGGAATTTTGAGTAAGTAAAAATACTAAAATTTTAGACCTTTAGCTCTAAAACTCCGGGCGTAACGCCCAGATTCAGGTTTTCAGTAAAACCGGGGAAAAACTCCCGAAATATAGGACCCACCCCCCTCATACTTTACATATTCTTAATCTACTAATCAAAGGGAATACGGTGATATAAAACACTCGGGGGTTCATTCAAATTTTTCGTCTTCCCCCATTTTTCTATACTCCAAAAAATGCAATGGATCCATATAAAGACAAGTAAACCTCTTTTGTGTTTAAAAATCCCTGGATGACGTCAGAATCACCATGGCAACCCGAATTTCTGGGAAAAGCTTACGATATTACTTAACTACAAAAATAAAAATTGAAAAAAATTCAAACTTATTATTAAATACCAATTTTTGGGCCTTTTCGAACTTGTGTTTTTTACTCGAAAAACTGTTTTTTTCTCGACTCTGAAAATCTGTCTAATTGAACATCAAATTGCACAAAAATTTGATACATAATATATTTTGAGTTCCTTTTTAAGTTTATTCAATTAAAATGTTTTTTAAAAAACGTTTACCAGGTCTTTAATGCCAAAAAACTCATTATTTTCACCTGGTAATACCTGTAATGATAAATTGCCCCCCGCACTATAGATTAAAAAAATGTTTGCATTAATATTGAAATGTAATGAAAATAGTGTCATAATGTGAATGATTTAATCAGTTGATGAAGTAAGTAAAAATTAAAGGGGGACAAGGCATGGGGAGGCCAATTATAACCTAAAATAGAGACACCACTTACTAACAAACGAAATGGCTGTAGTGTGTATACTTGTCGTTCTTGGCTTTCCGCTAATTTAATGCCTATAAAATTTCATCAAGATTCCTTTTGAAAACTTTTTTTATGTTTTTAGATAGCGTCTTGTATTATTTTATTCTATATAGTGAGCCTCAAGCACAGCAAAGATTTGGATTTATTAGATTTGATTTCTGGAAATGGAAATGGCAACACAACACAAGTCATTTGTTGACTAATTTTAAGTATTTTAAGATCCTCGTGGTAATCTATTGTTCTTCTATTTTCAAGTAAGTTCAATATTATTCATTTAGAATTAGTATAATCTTTTTCTTTTCTGCAAAATAAAAACAGTGCTGCTTTTGATTCTTTATAAGTCTTCGTGAGTAATTTCTAGAACACCTCAAACAAAGTCCGATTTGTTATCATTGGGGCCGGCTGAACTTAAGTAACGAAGATTTATGCGATGCATATATTTCTTGCTTATTCTTCCTTCAAATACATATAATATTTATACATTTGAATTCAAAACTAATATTTTGACTCTAGGACTATGTTTTCCACTCACTCTGCCTCATTTCCCCACCATGGGGGAGAGTGGATATAAGGTGTGTTTTTTCTAATGTTTTGCTGTGAAAAAATTGAATGGTTAGGCTTCATTATTAACCTCTTTTAATATAATAATTAAATTAAGACATTAATTCAATAAAATATTTATTTGCTTGGTTTACAGGACCTTTTTTTTTTAAAAAAAAGCCTGAATTTAAATCACCTTTTCCACACTTGAATCCACTTTGTGAATCTGGTTTCATATTTTTTAGGATGAGAAGAAATTATGTGATGCTCAATTATTGCTGGATGCCCACCAGATTGCTAAAAGTCAAGCCCAACTATAAGCTGCGGAAACTGACGGGATGATAGTATATTATATTGTAAGTACAGAATAATTTGCTTTCGAGTTCAATTTTGTTAACTTTTCATAAAATACCGCCAAGTTGATGTGGACAACAAATATTTAAAAGTCAACTAATTTTTACGATTCTCATTAATATATCTAACTGTATTACTAATAATTGGTTAGTTAACTATTTTTGGCAATATACTTCTAATTTTTAGTGTCCCATCCCAAACAGATTAGCAATACTATTACATGAGAGAGATAATGCAGTTAAACCTACTTTTGATTTGAAAACTCATTCTTACATAAGATTTTCCAAGTTAAATGTAAACAAATTCCAATTATTCTAATCAAATTACTATTGAATAACCCCAGAAAAACTTAAAAATATGTAGTTGACAGCAAGAATATTATTACATATCTGGAAAAATATAAATCTTTGATTTTCGCCAAACTGAGAGTTTTAGTGTAACGGATCCTTTTCTAACATTTTATTATTTTGAAAAACAAAATGGAATCTTATGTAAGAATGGGGGGAAGGGTTTGAAAAATCTTACGTACCCTCAATGGGGGTAGGGGGGGGGGTAAAATTGCCAAAATCATCCTTACGTAATTAATGCCCCTACATTACATTAATGCCCCTACAGCACTAATTAGGGGCGGTTGATAAGAATAGGTTTCTATAAAATTTCCAGGCAGTTAAATGCTATATAAAACCCTTTTCACAACTTCATACAAGATGCCTTAGTGTGATTCTGATTTTGAAAATATAGGATGAAGAAAGGAATTTTTAAATGCAATGCTTTTAAACGGTCTACTTGACTTTCAAAATTACCAATTTAATTTACAAGATTGAGATTTTACGCTTAAATTCTTGTTTAAAGAATATGTAGTTATAGAGTTGGGATCAATGACAAAAATGAAATATCTATAATCGTCCACGATATAAAAAGTTTGGGGATTTGTTTGGGTTTTTGGAAGATAATACAATGCATTCATACCCAGTCCTAGGAACTTATTCTTTAATGTATTTTGTTTTTGACAACAGGCAAATGCTTGATGAGTTTCTAATGTTTTTACTAAGTGTTCATGTCTATTTAATATTGTTTTTGCTAATTGGTGATTATGTGTGATATTTCATATGAATCAAAATGCATGCACATATTAATGATTCCCAGCGTTAGAAATTGGGGGGGGGGGAACGGTGGTCCTGCGGACCAGTGCTTTGCCAATCTTACTGGTCCGCAACAAAATTCACACCGAATTAAAAAGGACAAATCCGACAAATTAAAAAGGGCCGGTTTAAATATATAAAGTAACTATTGCACTGAATGTGAGTACCTGAAAGTAATGTTAAATAAAAATCAATACATATTAATAATATTTTTTCTTTTTCGCCGGGGGCTCCCCTATCCTGTATCACCACATTTCGGGTTCTGTCAAAAATATGTACTTGCTTCTCCAAATGCAATCATCAAACGCACTTAAAATGCTGCTATCACTGAACAAATCGTCTAAAGGATTTTAAACGTGCACGAGAAATCGCTGGTCCGGCGGACCAGTGATTTTCTGATTCCACTGGTCCGAGTTGTTTTTAGTTGTCCCGGACCAGCAAAACACCCCAATTTCGAACGCTGATGATTCCCCATTACAACTGTTCACACACACATTACAATATATAGTTCTCTTAGTTCTTACGTGCCTTAAACCATAAGTACCATAAACCATAAGTACCTTAAACCATAAGTTTCAGCAGCACATTTAATGGGCTTTAACCGTGCATTTTCATTTTCAGAAGCACTGTGTGTGAAATAATTTTGAAGTAGTACCAATTTTTAACCTTTTTAAATGTTTTGTACTGATTTCTGTTCTGTTTAGGTCTTGTAGCATTTCATTTGCAATATTTAGCTTAATTTATTTTCTTTTTCTTCCCCTGTCTTTAATTTGTTGAAATATTTTGTCTCCAAAAGATTGTTTTATTCCAAAAGATCTATTTATTACCATCCTAAGTGTAAATTACCCGTAAATTAAAAGAATCTAATGTGGGTGAATCCTGCGAGTTTGGGTTTCGCACTAATAGTATAGTTTTCTTTTTTATAATTGTCATTTTGGTTTCAATGTAATAAAATATTCATTATGCTTAATTTTATAATTGAAGGGTCCTTTTTTCTATGGGAGAAAAGACAAAACTAAATTCCTGAGATTAACCACCGACGACCACCGTTTGCTGACCGACCACCGTGCAGAGATGGATGCTGTGTCTGCGGACAGCAAGACAAACAGATGGAACTACGTAGCAGGTAGGAAAAACCTCTTTATACAGAAAACCTTTCCATAAAAAAATTTAAAAAATCTAATTGATGTGCATCCTGCGAGTTTGGGTTTTCCACTAGTAATATAGTTTTCTTATAATTGTCATTTTGGTTTCAATGTAATAATACATTCATTATGCTTAATTTTATAATTAAAGGGTTCTTTTTCTATGGGATAAAAGGCAAAACTAAATTCCTGAGATTATTGGTATACATTGATGGCAATTGATATAATCACATGAGTGGGTTAAAAAACAAGTGGCTATAGTGACATTGTATTTAAACTTTACTTGTAATGAAGGGTATGAGAAGTGGCCAATTCTATGAACATTGGCAATATTCAGCCAACTCTCTGTTGCCATCTCTTTAATCTGATTGTTTTTTTAAAGAGTTTGCAACTCTTTAATCTGATTTCGCCATCTCTTTAATCTGATTGTTTTGTTATTCATTATTGTTCCAAGCTCACAAGCAATGATTTATTAACTTTTTAACAGTTTTTATTAAACCTCTTCTTAATTAATTGGGAATAATTTAAAAACAACTGGAATAAGACATAAAGAATCCAACTATTTCCAACCCTAACATAGCTCAACATTGTTGCTGATTTGTAGAGCAACAATTTTTCTAACGTGGTATAGCAGATTTAATATATATATATTTGTGTTGCAATTCTTTTTCCTTATTTGCCTTGATAATTTTTTCAAATCTTAGGCATATAATATTTTATACTAAACATTGAAAGCTCTGGAATAATTTATTGTATAGTTTAGGTTTGTTGCTATATTCCAGCTGTATTGTATATATTCTAGACAATAAAATGAATGGCATTGTTTAAAATATTTTTTATTCTAGCTGCAACCCTTGTAAATTTTGCACTTTATATAATATACTTTAAATGTATTTGGCAAATATCTTGTGACTTGTTAATTTACACATTTGTGTTTTATTTCAGATTAAATGGCGGTTCTATCTTGGTATGTGAACGAGAGTACTGCAACGTCAGCATCATTGCCTGGGGGTATTCCGTATTGTTCGTTGCAGCGAGAGAAAGGAAGGAACCATTCTCGAGAATGCATATGTTCGTTATTGGCTCTGTCTGGGACAACCTTATCTCCTCTAGCCCCTCAGGTGTATCTGGGATACCACCCTCTAGTTCCTTTTGGTGTCAGGGACACCATACCCTTGTTGTCTGGGGCAACAATCTTCAGCTTGAGAATGAGGCCAGTGGTTGGAACACTGCACTCTTCGCCCTTTGAAGTCTCTGGAAGACTAAAACTGCCATCATCATCATTTCGTGTCGTGCTATATTGTGCGTAGTTTAATTTTTGAAAACTTTTAATTACAATTTAGTATGATGTTTCTGTTGATTTAGTATTGTTCTCTTTTATAAACCTGTGTCCCATAAATGTACATAATTCATATGACTGTTTTCTTGTACTTTTTTGTATCCTGTATTCTTGTACTCTTTTGGTTTGTAGAAGCAGTTTTATACTGGATCTAGAGTATCATACTGGTAATATTTCATACCAGAACTGGTATCATACTGGTAATATTTCATACCAGAACTGGTAAACTGGTAATATTTCATACCAGAACCGATATCATACCAGTAATCCCATATACAGGTATCATACCAGTAATCCATATCATATCGGTTTATGAAACACCAGTACTGGTATCATACAGGTAATCTATATAGGTAACATACTGGTAATCTATATAGGTAACATACTGGTAATCTATATAGGTAACATACAGGTAATCTATATAGGTAACATACAGGGAATTTTGATACCAGTACCGGTGTTTCATAAACCGATATAATTTTTTTCATACCTGTAATATTTTTCCAATAGGGTTTCCATAAAAAAATTTAAAAAATCTAATGTGTTTGCATCCTGCGAGTTTGGGTTTTCCACTAGTAATATAGTTTTCTTATAATTGTCATTTTGGTTTCAATGTAATAATACATTCATTATACTTAATTTTATAATTAAAGGGTTCTTTTTCTATGGGATAAAAGGCAAAACTAAATTCCTGAGATTATTGGTATACTTTGATGGCATTTGATATAATCACATGAGTGGGTTAAAAAACAAGTTGCTATAGTGACATTTTATTTAAACTTTACTTGTAATGAAGGGTATGAGAAGTGGCCAATTCTATGAACATTGGCAATATTCAGCCAACTCTCTGTTGCCATCTCTTTAATCTGATTGTTTTTTTAAAGAGTTTGCAACTCTTTAATCTGATTTCGACATCTCTTTAATCTGATTGTTTTGTTATTCATTATTGTTCCAAGCTCACAAGCAATGATTTATTAACTTTTTAACAGTTTTTATTAAACCTCTTCTTAATTAATTGGGAATAATTTAAAAACAACTGGAATAAGACATAAAGAATCCAACTATTTCCAACCCTAACATAGCTCAACATTGTTGCTGATTTGTAGAGCAACAATTTTTCTAACGTGGTATAGCAGATTTAATATATATATATATTTGTGTTGCAATTCTTTTTCCTTATTTGCCTTGATAATTTTTTCAAATCTTAGGCATATAATATTTTATACTAAACATTGAAAGCTCTGGAATAATTTATTGTATAGTTTAGGTTTGTTGCTATATTCCAGCTGTATTGTATATATTCTAGACAATAAAATGAATGACATTTTTTAAAATATTTTTTATTCTAGCTGCAACCCTTGTAAATTTTGCACTTTATATAATATACTTTAAATGTATTTGGCAAATATCTTGTGACTTGTTAATTTACACATTTGTGTTTTATTTCAGATTAAATGCGGTTCTATCTTGGTATGTGAATGAGAGTACTGCAACGTCAGCATCATTGCCTGGGGGTACAAAGGTATTCCGTATTGTTTGTTGCAGCGAGAGAAAGAAAGGAACCATTCTCGAGGATGCATATGTTCGTTATTGGCTCTGTCTGGGACAACCTTATCTCCTCTAGCCCCTCAGGTGTATCTGGGATACCACCCTCTAGTTCCTTTTGGTGTCAGGGACACCATACCCTTGTTGTCTGGGGCAACAATCTTCAGCTTGAGAATGAGGCCAGTGGTTGGAACACTGCACTCTTCGCCCTTTGAAGTCTCTGGAAGACTAAAACTGCCATCATCATCATTTCGTGTCGTGCTATATTGTGCGTAGTTTAATTTTTGAAAACTTTTAATTACAATTTAGTATGATGTTTCTGTTGATTTAGTATTGTTCTCTTTTATAAACCTGTGTCCCATAAATGTACATAATTCATATGACTGTTTTCTTGTACTTTTTTGTATCCTGTATTCTTGTACTCTTTTGGTTTGTAGAAGCAGTTTTATACTGGATCTAGAGTATCATACTGGTAATATTTCATACCAGAACTGGTATCATACTGGTAATATTTCATACCAGAACTGGTATACTGGTAATATTTCATACCAGAACCGATATCATACCAGTAATCCCATATACAGGTAACATACCAGTAATCAATATCATATCGGTTTATGAAACACCAGTACTGGTATCATACAGGTAATCTATATAGGTAACATACTGGTAATCTATATAGGTAACATACCAGTAATCCATATCATATCGGTTTATGAAACACCAGTACTGGTATCATACAGGTAATCTATATAGGTAACATACTGGTAATCTATATAGGTAACATACAGGTAATCTATATAGGTAACATACAGGGAATTTTGATACCAGTACCGGTGTTTCATAAACCGATATAATTTTTTTCATACCTGTAATATTTTTCCAATAGGGTTATTACCACAAAATGTACTAAGAATTATGTGAATGATTTTTTCAATCATTAAAAAGTCGTTGAAAGCTTAAATACTTACGGCTTCTCTAAACAAAACACAGTAGAACCTCAATTAACCGAAATTGTCGGAACGGCCATTGACCGAATTGTCTTAAATTCCGGATAAAAGAGAACGTTTAAAAATGGCCGTCAGTGTCAGGGGACTACAAAATACTTTAATGTACAAAATACGTAATGTACAAAATTATTTTAAATATAAAATAAAAATTAATACCATTTTTAATTAAATAATATAAGAATCCCAAACAAATTCGTATAATAAGTTCACACAAGTTTAAAAAAGTAATGACAATGCTTACAATACTTAAATAGATTAAGAAAACCGACATCAGTTTTATAAGGTTCCGGATAATCGAAGTTTCTTTGTATTTTCGTAAAAGGGTAAAGTCTTAAATAATAATAAAGATTTTATTCACAAATATTGTTTACTAAGGGAACCTAGCCCTTCCGAGTGAACCATAAAATTAATTACACTACGTTATTGATTAAATGTTACTTATTATTTTTAAATGTATGTAGTTAGATTTAGCCAGTCCTAATAGAAAAAGTATCTGGCACCCGGTTTTGGGGAAACTAGCCCCAAATTTTAATATTCAAATACATTGGGGGAAGACTATAAAAAGTGGGGGGTAATTAGATTCAAGGGAAGAAAAATTTTTGAGGTCCGGGTTCAGTGAACAATTCTAACTGGTTGAACTCCCCCCATAAAACTTATTCCAGCCTATTCCTCTCTTCCCACAAAAGGGAACACTAACTATTACTAACTACGACAACCTCGAGTCGTAAGCGTAGGGGTAAAGCTGCAGTGTCGTCATTTCCCAAATGCCTTCCAAGACGACGAATTCCTGATGCGGTGGTGGAATTTCCTCCAGACCTGTAAGCCGAAAAGCGTAACCGGCTACACACACGAAATCTCTTTCCGACCGACCTTAGTCATACACAGCCCAAATAAACCAACTTGGATAGAGAGTTGGGGAAAAGGAGAGAGATATGACGAGGCATCAAACGCAAGGAGTGCTGTAACGAGATTAACCCTTCCAAAACGTGATTCTTTGATAGTCACCCTAATGGTATGATACCAAAGGCATGGCGGTTCCCGAAAATTATGTGAGCTGAACACATTTTCAGTGGCCAGTCTGGACGGAGTACGTGCAGATAGATTCTTGTAAAGTAATCTTCAACCAAAGCAAACAAACCTACTTAAGTTTAAACATAATTTTGTATCATAATATCAATTAATGTAAAAATCCAATTCCTTTTGACTTGTCGCGGCTAATTTGAGTAGGAGTTAAAATAATTTTGTAATAAATTTGACATACTAAAAAAATGAGTTTTTTAACTTTGGAAAAAAGAGCCTTTAAAATACTAATTCAAGTTTCTTCGTTTTGAGCTGAATTCCAATTAACTTGATGACGATCTCATTTGTACCGGTCAATACGGAGAGTATTGTACTTTTAAGTATCCATCCTTAGATATGGAGTAGAGTTCTTGAAGATATCAAATGAGATTGAAGACAAAGATGAACAAAAGGTTAGTAACCTAAAAGAATTCGATACCTAAAACTACCGGATACCTAAGTACCTTTGAGGTTTAGTTTTGCATGCCGCTAAGACAGAGGTTCTAATGATTGCAATATTGCGAAGGGGTTATTGAGAAAATTTACAAGATCTGAGATACGATATCGAGAAAAAAAAAGAACTGTCACCTGTATTCCTTTCGGCAATCTATCAGATTGGGAAGTGTTTTAAACATACGGAAATGATTAGGCACTAAAAGAACTCAAAAACACACTTATTTCTCCCGCATGTTACAAGTCATTTTTATCTATTCGTGATAAAAAGCTCAAAATACAACAGTTGAACCAGTAGATCGAAAGATGAATGCATGTTTTTTCGAACTAATTCCATCGCAGAGTACAAAAATATCGAAACCTTTACATAAAAAGTGGGGTTTTCACCACTTTCTTCCGCGGTTTGTAAGACAAATCTTTTCTCGCACCAAATGCAGTAGAGAAAACCTTACAAAATTATCAATTTCAATATTACAAACTATACGATACACCCATTTAGATGTATAATTAAAAGTACAGTAATATTATAATTTCTCATAAATATATAGAATGTCCTACATGAATGAATATATCACTAAATATTTCATAAATGTATTGTATGACATACTTACATGTTGTTTTGGCATATACTTACAACATAATTGCCCTAACTATACTATTTTTTATGTTGGTTACAATAATCGTATAGGGTTAACTAGAGATGTGAGTCGAGAATATTCTCCGGAGAATATTCTCCAGGAGCGAGAATTTGGAGAATAATCGAGAATATTCTATTTTTTGATTGATAAATGGAAATAAATGTAAAAATTTTTGATAATATGAAATGGTCATGTAGTATTAGTGTTAGAAACCTGAAAATAATAACAAATTCAATGAAACTTACCATTTAAAAGTCACCCAACAGTTCAGAGAATATTCTCTGAACTGTAATTTCATTATTTCGCAAAAATTTTTTTAAATAAGTTAATTTTATTTAATAGAATATAAAATATTTTTTAAAATATTAGAAGCAAGTTTTACTGGGAGAAAATACTCATACAATTAAAAGAGGAGTCTAAATTATTTTTATATAGTTGTTAAAAGCAAATGTAATAATACCAATAGTTGTCAAACTGAAGGACCTTTTGAACCTGATATTTAGTTAATTTTGATAGAACTTTGTAAAATTAGGAGACGAGAATATTCTTAAAAGAAGGAATATCACATTAGAATTATCTGTAATAATTACTTTACCTATCAAACATGTTGTCTTATCAATTAAGTAGTGATTTTAAAATATTTTTCAATTTAATTTGGCTTTCTTTTATTTATGATAACTTCTCATTGTAAAACCTTTAATATTCTTCTAATTTGAAGTTGATATATCCCTTATAATTTAAAAAAAAAAAAAAAAAATTAGTATTTAGTAGCTTCTAGGAGAATATTCTCGAAAATTCTCCTCTTGGAGAATATTCTCGAGAATATTCCCGAGAATATTCTCCAAAAGATTATTACCGAGAATTTTACATCTTTAGCGGTTAACACATTCTCCTTTATTTTTTCCTCTTTAGTTTAATTCCTCTTTTAAAACACGTGATAAATTTCATTACAACGATACGAGGTGATGCCAGTTTACCATAAACAAGAATGTCAATAAAACTATCATGAAATATTAACGTGACACATAGCGATTTAAAAGAGTGCGTAAGTGTATTAAGTACGATTTAATTATGTGAGGATGCCTTGAAACGTCTAGTTCAATTAGGCTTCAATTTTAAATCCAGTTTTGCTAACGGTAATTCACTTAAGAAAATAACTTCGGTTCTTACGGGTTCTACACAGCCTTATGAACATCAAGTCAGTTCTTTACTAATCATTGAAAACTGAAAATATCTACTGCCCTAACTTTAACCATCATTGTCGAAATTAAGTGTTATTCGGAATGAAACCATGCCGTAAAACCCGAAAATGTAAAAATAAAAAAAGTAATTTAAGAATTGGGAAACAGTTAATCAGCATCAATTAATTAAATTGGATCGCATGATTTTGAAACGACATAGATTTAAAACGAAAATAGTTTTATCTATAATTCCAATTCACACATTTACTTTAAATATAATTTTAATCCTTCAATATTAATTCAATTATCATTAAATAGAAAGCATGATATTGATAGCATTTATTACCTATGAAGAAATTGCGAACACGTTAAAACATTGCAAAATACAAATATGATTTTGTTTCGACTCGTAATTAATTGAAACTGTACCCTATTTCATACAGTAAATAATTTAACAAATAATATAAAAGAAACAACAAAGAAAAACTAAGTAATTGATATACAAAATACATAAAAAGAATGCCGAGTAGTACAAAAAGTGCTTTAAAGAATAACTTAAAATGCTTTAACACAAGTGAGGGGTCAAGTTACTCAAGAATCAAGAGTATATTAATTAGAAAATCAATAGTTTTAGGTATTGATGCTGTACCTCATGCTACAAAACTGGGAAGATATCCAACTTACGTACAACAATTATTAAAAGGTTCACAAGAACAATTCAAGGAAAAATATCAAATGCGTCTGACGATCACACAGCGGAATTCCACCAAAGGTGAAATAAAACATTAAAAAAATATCTCCTTCCTCTCCCAAATCAAGTTTCCCGAGCTAAACACATACACACATTTCGCCAACGAATAAGAATGTCTACCATTTCCATCCAAACACACTTACGTGTCCCGGGCACCCAGATACCTGTTTCAGCGAGACAGCGAGTATAAAAAAAACAGAGAGAAGCGAGCACAACAAAGCCAGATAGAAATGGAACTGTTCTCTTCCCAAAAAACTGCAGAGGCACTCGTGCTACCGAAACTCATATTCTGGAAAGGAGGGGGCAAAAAAAAGTGGTCACTTAGCATTCCTGAAACGAATACTACTGCCCAAGATGTAAACAACTTGGAAACGACCAAATGCTAGTAAAAATTGGTTAGAGCAGGGAATCTCATAGGTATGGTCCGGAAGCTCCAAAAAACGGGCCCAATACAACCCACTTTATTATTTACCTTACCCATTTTTTATTGAATTCACATTCACCACGTTTTCTTATTGTGTAAAAATCATCTAACTTTTTCAGCTATTTTAATTCACAATATCTACATTTAACGACATTCTAAATCTACATTTGGTAGAGAAAGGTGTAAAAGAGAAAATTTTACAATAATAGATAATTACTATTGTCATGAAAAACAATAAAAAGGAAAACAACCCAATCAATATCAGAGTTTAAATTCAAGTTATATTAGCTTCGTATTCATTTAATCACTTAACACAAAATGAATCTCCTAAGTAATTCAATGAAGGTAATATTTAAAGAAGCAATTGGACTTGCGATGAAAAATTATCATTCAAAGAAAAGTATCTCGTTGTTTTAAAGTATAAGGACACTAATGAATTTTCAGCCAAAATGAATCAATCTTGCCTTACCTTTTTATAAAATTATCTAAATAGCAATCAGTACTAAAAATGAAGTATGCTATAGTTAAGAGTTTTCAAAATTGTATAAAATGTAATCACATGGAATGAAAAAATATTAGATAAGATAAAAATTTGAGTTTTGTGAAAAAGTTCAAATGAATATGATACAAGTCGGGATGAAAGATTTCTTTCATTGTGAAAGAAAAACCTTAACACTTTGTAAAAGTTATGTTTAAATTTTACCATAATATTGTATCTGTATTAGCACACAAAAGTAACTAATTCAGCCTTTGATAACTTTACATGTAGACCAAATTCAATAACTGATTTAAGAATAAGCCAAAGTAATGCGATAAGATACATAAAAAAACGGTACAAACTGGAAAATACCAGACACAACAACCGAATGAACAAAATTCACAAGAGATAATCAGAGTTATCACATACACATTTACAACCCACACAAGAAACGCACAAAAAATATTATATTTGTGCTCCATTCACAAACATATTCCAGGGAAGGGTGAGATTTTTTTAATGCTAATACGCTTGAAAAATCGAAGAGAAATAATCCTCAAAAGGCAACAAAAACTAAAATATCAACTAAACAAAAATTTGCATTAAAAGACGGAGATAAAATTTCCTTGGCTCCTCTTTAAAGAACATCTAGCGAATTGAAAACTTATAAAATGATGCGTACACTCCTTTCTCCATTTTGGGCGAAATCATATTTGCATCCACTTGACGACAAACGATCTCCTAGCCTCACCTTTCACAATAAACTCAAATCGTACCATTTCAATTTTCAAAATAAAAAAAAAACACAAAGGTTACACAGATGAACTCAATACTCTCCTTACCATCAACATTAATACATCGAAGCTCAAAAAGCGTGAACCAAATCCTCCCTTGGGGAACCGCCCATGCAATTTTCACTGCATTCTTGTCATCCCCACGATAGAAAAATTGTTCGAATTACTCGTTTCACTCATTGAATGATTCGTTTGTACTAGACAAATGAGCCAAAATATGATCCTCAGATCGGTCGTTCAGCTGGAACCTCAAGAAAGTGGAATGATTCCGAAATATCCTTTAGTACAATTTTTTCGATTAATTTATCCTATTATGTAGTAATTATAATATGCCCCAGTGTCGCAGCGAGCTGCATTCAAGGGGGAATTAGGGGTCAACCCCCCATTTTTTATTATTGCTTATATTATCTATTATTTTTCCCTTAAAAATTCTACCGCATACAAGGAGAGGTCCTGTTTGGGTGTTATCAAAAGGGTTCAAATGTCCAAAGATAAGTTTGAACACTGCTGTCGAGGGTCAAATTATGTTAGAATTTATGGTGGAGAACCCCGAAAATGCCTCCTTCTGAATAAAAGTTTGCAGACCAATGTCTTGAAAAACTTCAACAAATTTAAACACTTTATAGACTATCATTTAATTCAAAAATTAATTAATTAATTAATTAATTAATTATTCCAATGAACCATTATTTATATCCGCACCTATAAAAAGCTCATCATGGAATCCACACCCCTGCTTTGAAATCTTATCCCCCCTCCTTATGGAAAAAAAAAACCCGTCTAACGATTCATTTGACATAGACTACCTCTATCACTTCATTATAGAGTCCATTTACAGCCAGTAGTCCGCGAAGAGACACGGTGGCACACAAAAAAATTACAATAAATAGAAATTAGAGAGAATTGAACTAGAAGGGATTAAATTATATTCAAGCCGATTACTATTAGATCTTTAATTTGAGGGGATAAACAGTCAACACTAAATTGTTAACAATACTTTCCAATACTATGAATATTTAAAGTGAAATAACAAGCTCTAGAAAAAAAGTTCTAGAAAAAAATGACAATATTTTTGTGAGTTCCGAAGATTAAATTATAATATATTAATTACTATATTACTCGTGAAATAAAATTAAATTTTTATTAACATAGTTATATTTTAGAGCATGAGATAAATATTAATGCTTAATTAGGGAATATGAACTTTCATCTTGCAGTTTTAAAGAGTGAAGGATTCTATATGGACTTTTACAAGTTGGGCAACCACTGATTTCCAAAATTGAGCCATTATTCCCATTAATATTCCCTCATAATTACATCTCCTCTTCAAAATTCAGCATAAATCCCACATCCTTCCTAATCCTCAAAACGAACCCCTAATCAAACCAACCCCACACACAACCCACAAAAAAAAAGCAACCGCCCCCTCAAAACCCGGAGAGGAGAGCCGATCAAACGGATACACACAGAACGACTCCCCCTCCCAATCGAAATTTCAACAATGGCGATGATTCGTTCTCGCCTAATAGCGTCGGCACAGCCGCCATTATAAAGCGGCAGGTTTTCCTCAGCCATAAACACATCAGCCGAACCTGCCGCCGCGACCCCGAGAAATCGATGCATCGGTTACGAATCCACAGCCAGAGCGGACTACACTACAACTTGTGCAAATCGCGGGGGTCAGTGGTTGGCCAGACGGCACCCAGACCGAAGGAGGGACGGGCGCAGAAAAAATAAAGATCGTCGACGGGGCTCCGGAAGGATTAAGGAAATTTGTCATCCGCTCGGTCGATGAGGTTTGGATTGTACTGATTGATGGAAGAATCAGAGACGCATCCTATCGGAGAGAACGAAATCCCTATAGTAGCAGTATCCCTCATCACAGATGCAGATATGTTAAGTGTTCCGAATTAACAGAGTAGAAAGACCCATTTCTAGATAGGTAGACAAATATTTCTTATATGTGGATAACAATTAAAAGCTATTAACTAATCACTTTAATTCTCGGAGCGCTGTTCTTTCTTGGAATCTAATACTTTTCATTTCAGTACTCCAATCAAACCACATTTTAATACAGGCTTAGGGAGAAATTTCACCAATAAATTGCATACGTTAAAACATATTTATTAATTAAACAAGGACCCAAAGTAATTTACAAAATTAATGCATAAAAATAAATTAAATCCTTAACATTCAATTAGTGGTAGATTAAGTGCTATAACCTTCCTCAGCAATACTTCTCATCAGGGGCCTAGGGCAGGATTTTTTATAAGACAGGGATTGCCACAAATTCCCTTAAAGCTAATAAATTTTCCTTTTTTTTTGAGCATAAGAAAACAACTAAAAGTATCAAATATTCACCCAAAATTCTAATATACCTTCCGAAATTTTTCTTCATCATCTTGATTGGTTGGTAAATTAACTGTATCTTAACAAAAAGGGAGTAATTTCACTCATCAATTGCATAAGTAAGAAATATTTTTTTTAACACAATAGAATCAGTAGCAAGAAGAGTGGAGGAGAGAAGGTATCAGTGATAAAGATCGAAATCCTGATTATGATAGTTAAAAAATTACTAGACTCATTAGTTTCTACTCAATCTCATTGTTTAAAAAAAATTGAGGAATAAAAAAAATATTAAGAAGAAAAGGAACAGAAGAAAATTTTTTTCCATTCCAATTCTAAAAAGTCTCGATATTGAAAAGTTTCCATAACCTCAACTTCCAGATCAAAATCCTGGATGTTACATAAATAGACTGATGCGTTTAAAAAAAATGCCCGAATACTTTGGGCTGAAATCAGCTAATAATTAACAGGAAGAAAGATGAAAAGAGAAGCTATTATAAACAATGAATGTGACTGATCATGAAAATGTACTTGATCGTGAGATGGATAAACCCAATAATATAGAATTTAAAAAAGTATAATCATACAGGTGCTTTTCTTAAAATTTTCTAAAACTAAAATTTTTATATGCAGTAAACTTAAAAATTTGAATCATTATCACCATTTTAATTTAAATCCACATCTTCATTTGATAGCTCAGATATGAGTAAGAAGTATACAGAATTAACGAAGATTCAAAGGTTAAAAGAATCTACTTATATTTCTGTAGCAAAAAATTAATTCCAAAAACTTTTCACTTTAAAGCAAACAGAAAAAGATCATTAAAAGCCGAAAAAAAAAAATATTTCCATTTCATAACAATATTCCATTATTTTTCAGCTCAAAAATTTTCAACCAAAATGCGTTGCCAAAATCCAAAAAAACGAATTTAACAAACAATTTATAAATCCAGCTTGCAGTGTTAATTGGAGATTCAAACAGCGAAGGCAAAAATTTTAATTAGGGCGCTATTATCCTACTCCTTAATCTTAATGCCCATAAATAAATGAACCGACTCCAAGAGAGGGAAAAATTTCTAAAAAACAATCCAATCAATAAGCAATCCAAGCTCCAAAACCCAACAATGCAATAAGAAATAAGCAAAAAAAAAGGAGAAACGCATAAAAAAGAAGTAAAAATCAATACGCCATTAGATCCACCAATAGAAGAGCATTGGTTAGGGAGACAAAGTAAGACCCAAAGCCCCCAGTTTCGGTTCCGGGAAAAACACATTTTTCCGACGGAGAAAAATAAAACTCGGGACACAGCCGCTGGAGTTGAGCTAGAGGTGAAACCATTTCATTTAACGCTGCTGCGAGAGAATTCAAGAAATAATTCAGAGCTTCAACAGAGAGAGAGCATGAATAAGTGAAGTGTTCTTTGGAACACACGAGTTCTCTTCCTTTTAATTAGTCCACATAAATTTTATTAAGTTACAGAACGACAGTAAACGCTGCGTCTGAAATTTTAAGTACTCTAATCATTACACCTAACTAATGCTTTTAGCAAAGCATTTGGTAACTGTTCAGTCCTATCGAACTTTCACAGCGAAGTTACTGCACATACGAAGAGTGAGCTAATCACATCTCTCCAAATGGGACTTGTGTATTCTCTACTAATTAATAAACTGATGACAATATACTCCATGTTCAAAATTCTCAAAAGTATCTCAAACTATGAGTAGTTATTGAAAATACCAATCGATGTAGAAATAAGTATTGAAACATTCTTAAACTGATACGATAAATTGCCCAGTGGAATAAATATGAAAATCAAAGAAACAGATTCTTTTTTTTTCAGCAATCTTTTTTTTGTTGTTGTTTATTTGAAATTTTCAAAACCATTTTATTTGTAAAGTTGAAATTGCTACTATAAAAGTCACAAGGGATATGACAAACATTTGAAATGGTCATTGAAATAGTAAAACACGTATTATTCTTAATATTTGAAATCCTTTATTTAGTATGCAGATGGAATACAACAGTGGTCTTTTCTCAATTTTCTATATATTTCTTACTTGTATATTACTTCTTAATACTACGAGCCAAAGACCAATAGCCAGTATAGTATGTCTTACAGAAATCTCAGCGAAGTTACCATTCTTTTTTTTTTCAAAAAGTATTCAAATATTCTCTAAAATAAAATTAACTAATGGTAAAAAATAATACCTCGAAGATCAATAGAAAAAATATTCATTAATTCTTATAAAATAGTAAAGTTTATTCCGAAATTTAAAACTGATAGTAACAAAAAATATTTAATGTGTATAACTTTGCTTAATAAATAGGTATATCTATATATAATCAAATAAATCGCATAACCTACATACAATAACCTTAGTAAATACCTTAAAGATTTATAACTTTTAACATTGGAATTTGGAAACAATTAAAGAGATGGGAGCACTGACAGAATAATCCGTAACGAAAACCAACCCCCCTAAATTAATAATAAATTAACGAGCAAACAAATGGAACGAGCGAAAGAGGAGAACCTCGGAACCAAGGATGCACACCCCCAAAAGGAACCCCCGATTTCCGGCAAGGAAAACCGGGCCAGAAAAAAAAAATTAAAACTAATCTCTAGGGGAATATTCGGTTACAGCTGTGTAGGTTTTCTTCCGACATCTCCAAAAACAGGTCTGCCAGATTCACGGTAGCATCTTTCACTACTATACCACCTGCTCCCTGAGGAATGAAGGAATGAAATGCTCAGACAGGTAAGAGTGCACCAAGAGAGAGAAGGCTACCCTAGAGATAGGGGACGACCTCATGGTCATGAAATCGGTCAGGCGGAAAAGTAGGTGCAATCGATTTTAATCGTTTGTCAACGAGAAAGTTAAGTCCGAGCAGTATAACGAATGCCATCATAAATATACATACAAACTCGCTTAACCGAATCTCCGTTTAAACGAGTATTGAGTAGTTAAACTGGAGGTTAATTAAAAGCCCGCAATATCCACCCTTAAAAGCAGAAAAGTGAATTAATTTCTTTTAAAAATTCTTCTACTTTTAAGTCAAACTCTTAAAACGCAATTAAGTTGAAATATTTATAGAAGCCTATAGAAAATTTGGAAGAAAAAATATTATCCATTAATTTAGCATATTAATTTCATTTAACCGATTAAAGGGCACGATCTTCTTTGATCCTATTAAGAAGTATTATACAATATTATAGAAATCATTAGAAAAATCATAAAATTAAAGATGTTTCTTTATTACATAAAATAAATTTCGTAATATAGTATACAACTCCGCTAGTTCCTGGTTGGATTTTTTTTTCATTAGTTATTTTACTATTATTAGAATTACATTTTACATGGATTTATTAAAAACGCACGGATTCTTTTTCTTTCATTTCTAAAATAAAGAGACTAATAAATATGATTAGAGTTGTAAAATTCTCGGTAATAATCTTTTGGAGAATATTCTTGAGAATTCTCCTAGAAGCTACTAAAATATTTTTTTTTTTTAAATTTTATAGGGGATTATTAATTTCAAATTAGAAGAACATTAAAGATTATACAATGTGAAGTCATCATAAATACAAGAAAGTCAAATTAAATTGAAAAATGTTTTAAAATCACTATTAAATATGAATGACACAGCATGTTTGAAAGTAAAATGCAGACAAAGCAAGTTGTATTCCATTAGCTAAAAATTTTCCAACTATAAAATAGCGTTTATGAAATAAATTATTTGGTGGATTCTTAATGAGAATATTCTCATGAAGAAAAAATGATAATTATATAGTACTATATACATTTATGAAAAATATACATTTAGGTGAAGGAAATTTTGAAGATATAATTATTTCAGGAACACAAGATAAATAAGAAATAAATTTAATTGTAACTTTGAGAATATTCTCATGAAGGAAAATATTAATGAATCTGAACTTATATTAAAAATTATATCAAATATTTTTCTCAACATATTTCTAATGTGATATCCCTTTCTTAAGAATATTCTCCTAATTTTACAAGTTCTATCAAAATTAGCTAAATGTCAGATTTTAAAGGTCCTATAGATTGAAAACTATTGGTACATATTACCTTTGCTTTTAACAACTATATGAAAGGAATTTAGACTCCTTTTTAATTATATGAGTACTTTTTCCCAGTAAAACTTGCTTCTAAAACTTAAAAAAAAATAATCAATGAAATTTACTAATTTAAAAAAAAATCTTGCGAAGTAATTAAATTACAGTTCAGAGAATATTCTCTGAACAAAAGGTGACTTTTTAATGGCAAATTTCATCAAAGTTATTATTATTTTCAAGTTTTTAACACAAATACTACATGGTCATTTCATATTAGCAAACATATTTAGGGTCACTTGGGGTAAGTGGGACCCCTTTTTGGAACAGTACATTTTTGAAGGTTCATAAAATTTTTTTGAAGAGGTTCAATTTGAACTTGATGACATATTCTATTTAAGACACTATTAATAAACAAAAATTTATAATTAGGTTCTAAAATAATGTTCTACATTTTTCTTAACTGGTCTTTTTGTAAAAAATGAGACGGGGGTCCCACTTACCCCATAGGAAGGGGTAAGTGGGTCACCCCCTTTTTATTTTGATTGAAAGCAAGCAAAACTTAAGAGGGAGTAAGTGGGTCTTACTTGATAAAGTATAGAAGTTTTAGGTACAAAATATTTTATTCTAACTTAATCCATATACGAGATATCTACTCACATTTAAATTAATAGGGTTGGTTGGGGTAAGTGGGACCCCTTTTTGGAACACTACAATTACAGAATGTTTTCTTCAGGTTCGAATGGTTCGGGAGACTTATAAAGAAACCCTCGAAACTATTCCCCCCCCCCACTGTGTGTTTTAATTAACTTCTCGGCAACGTGAATAAAAAAAACCCCAACTTAATAGTTTTTTTTACTTACCACAGCTTATATTAAAACGCAAAATTAATATAAAATTTCAATAAATTACTTATAAATGTTTCAATAAACATTAAAATGGTGAGTCTAGGGTGTCCCACTTACCCCATAATGAGGGGACCCACTTACCCCTACTTTGCTTAAATTACGGGGTAAGTGGGACCCCCCTCTTAAAAATGTTTAAATAAGAGATTTTGTGAAAATTCAAATTGCAGTATGTATTTTAAGTCAAACCTGGCACAACAGTTGAAAAAACATTAAAATATAGTGAAAACTTTCCTGGAAACACTTCTTGGAAAAATGCATCTTGAACTCTCCAAAAAAAAAATTATGGAAATTTTTTTACAATAGTTCTATAATCTTAAAAAGAAATGACACAAAACTCTAATATATGCAAAACCCATCAGTGTGACAAAATGTAACATGATCAATGTGAATAAGTGTGAAATGTCCTTTACATAGTTTAGTTTGAGGGGGGTGACCCACTTACCCCAGGGACCCACTTACCCCAAGTGACCCTACATTTATTTCCATTTATCAGTCAAAAAATAGATTATTCTCGATTATTCTCAAAATTCTTGATCCTAGAGAATATTCCCCGGAGAATATCTCGCCTTAATTATTAATATATTGCGTCGATTTAAAAATAGAATAGGTTATTTTTAATAAAAATCCCCTTTATAACCGCTTTCTAGACTTCATTTGTTATGGGTAAGAATTTGAAAACAATTTAGACCACTGCATTTTAATCTCATTCCTAGAATTAAAAGGGTTCATAAAGAAAAATCACTGCATAACAATATACTTCCAACTTACCTATCACCACAATAGCAGTTCAATTTTATCACTTAAGTAATTTGACGCAGACTTAAGCAAAAGTTACGTCATAACGTCATTCAATAGCTCAAAAAAGTAAATATAACTTAAAGAATTTAAGTAATTTTGATGTCTGGACGTATTTTGGCAATTTTTTTTCTGATGAAAATTGAGACTTCAATTTAAAAAATTTAAACTTGCAGTAATCACGACTATTTTTAATAGAACTTTAATGCAGAATGTGAAACGCATCCTAAAACCAAAAAGTTTAAAAATAAATCAACTTTTGAATTTGTTTAAAACTGAAGTCAAACACTGATTAACAAGTAATTAAAATTTGAGATGCACTCATAATTTCAACCTTTTCTCTTTGAAGTACTAATTAGAATTCGTGTGTTTTGCTCTTAAAGATATTTTTTTCACTGTCCTTCCAAATTTAGTGGAGAATAATTCTAACAGCGTTTTCACAAAGCGTGTGCTGTTTTTGATGAATAAAAATGTCTTTAGATGATTAAGAAGTTGTTGACAATTAAATACAAACAATAGGGTTAGAAAGACAAAATGGCATGCAAGAAATTTCATAGAACAAAAATGGTGAATTTGCAAACCAGTTTTTAACTTTAATATGTGCTTTGTACGAAAAAAAAATCTTAGAAAAATAACGAAATAACTCCACTCCTAAGTACATGCATGACATTATTTCTAATTAATGGGCATTTCGTATCTTACGCAAAATAAACCTTTAAAAAAGTAATAGCACAAGGATTTTTTAAAAACCTAATCTGAAAAAATATTACAAATAAGAGAAATTACGATGTTATGTAAAGGAAATATGTGTACAGCAAATCATGAGAATTTATAGTAATTACCCCTTTTTTGACATGAAGAACACAATTCTGGCTATCAGTGTTGACAATTTGCACAAAGAGTAAAACAGATATTTATACGCCATTCTAATCATAGTTGAGAAATATAAAATTTTATAAAGAACTCAAATAAAATTTTCATTTTCAGTTCAAAATGCCTAAGCAGGAGGACGTTATGAAACATCATTATGCTAATTAAACGAATCTGTTAATGAAAACCAGGAAAAAAAGCCCGATTTTCTTAAATAATTAGCCCTTCAAATAAATTACGGGCAAATGAGCCATTTCCTTCAAACAAGTATTTCTTAAAGTTTTTATTGATCGCTCTCAAGTCAAAAGGAATAAAAGCAGCACAAATAATAAATATACATTGCGTACTTATAACAATAAAAATTCGTCTTTTCTACTAAAATAAAGGTTTATTTTTATACATTTAAGGATCATACTGGGGAGAACGCTGCTCCATTCTTTTAAATAATAGCAATGGAATTATGAATAAACTATACAATTAAATGATGTCGGGTGCTTAATATAAAAGAAGTTACTCGCAGTTCTTTTAACAATTCTATAATGTTATTAATTACAAAAAGATGAATACATGTGACAATGAGCTGTAAAAAAACGGTGAGTTTAATCAATACCATTGATTATAACTTCAATTCAAATATTGAGATATACCTTAAAAACTCTTAAAGAATCTCTTATTCAATGTGGGTGCCAAAGTAAAAAGAGGTTGTCATCCATCTTGTCAAAAACGACAAATATAAAACAGATTATCATGGAATAAAAAGGAGAGATGTCATTAGACCAATCAATCAATATGGGTTAAAAATTAAGATTCTAACCTGGAAACTAATATCTTTCAAATTGGTATAAAATTTAAGATACTACAATGTGTTTAGATTTTTAGCTTAAAAGATGAAAAATACTAACATTACTATAAGAGCTACAAAAAAAATTATTTGTAGATTTAATTCCCTCGCTTTTATTTCTTTATTATAAGAAAACTTTCGTATTTAAAGAAATTTTTAAAGGATTTATAAGCAAAAGAAAAAGTCAAGAAAACTGAAAAAAAAATCTCAACTTTTAAGTTCTTTTAAGTTAAGGTTTAATAACTCATTTATCCATTTCAAGTGTTCCTTAACAGTTTCACCCAGCGATGTACAAAACTGATACTTATAAAATTCCATATAAAGGTATAGTTGACTACTCTCAGATCGAATGTTCAAATACTGTTAGATATTTGGTATTAAAGGTGTAGGTATTCAGTTCTTAACATTTCTCCACAATCGAGTACTCAATACTTAGAAGTATCCATATCCAATACCTCAAAAATTCTGTTTTGTCTATCCCTACAGTTATTTTTACCAAACTGGTTAACAAACTTTATTTAGCTGATTATTACGTTTTGTTTTAAAAACCTAATTAATTAATAACTTGCCTTAAAATATAGATTAGCCTTAACCACTTATAAAAGATTACTTACTGCGTCCACCGAATGGAGAAACAAAGATATTTCGATGTTTTAACTTAACTTTCCCGCCAAAGCATTCAAAGAATGAAACAAGTGATGTATAGAATCGATACTAAAAAATCGAGTACTTTTCAGTACCGAATATTCATTTTTCAAATATTTAAATGCATTGAACCCATACTGTTCCAAAACCCAATGGGAAAAAGGGCAATTAAATATGGTGTTCAAAATTTGAAATAAAAATGTTAATATTAACAGACTACTCAAGAGCATCGAAAAAATCTCAATTACTACATGGTTTTCGAAAGAAATTTTTTCCTTTTGATATTCTATACTTTTTGGAATTATATGCTCATCACACATTTTTGTAACAATGTGCAAACAAAATTTTGCAATTTTGTGCAAAGTTTGATGCGTTTGAGCAGTCTGTTAATATTAATATTTTTTGGTTAAAATTAAAAAAAAAAATTAAATTTAAGTACATTAAAATTTTAATATTTTTTAAAAATGCCATTGGGTACAACAAAAATACGGGGGGGGGGTATGCGTATGGAGTATGGAATTAAAAAAAATTTTTTTTTTTAGAAAAAAAACCATGCAATTGAGATTTTTTCGTTGCTCATGAGCAGTCTGTTAATATTAAAATTTTTGATTCAAATTTTGAACATCATATTTAATTGCCATTTGGCACAAAATGAGGGTCTACTGAACCCGTACAGGTTTTTGAGAGTATTTGAACATTGACTTAATAAATATCGTTCATAGTATCTAATAGTTGTATATTAATCCATTAAACTACACTATTTACCACTATCTAAACTACCAACTATCTACCCTAGAAGTATCACTTGCTCATTACTAATAAACCCAACATTTTCTCCCTTTTCATCCCTTCGTCACGTTTCCAAGGTTTCCCTCCGATCCCAAGTGACCAGGAATCTTCGAAAATAAACATGGCGATGCCCTGAAAACTCGTCATCATCCAGACAGAAGCGATCGAGTCACCAGCAGTAACAGTTCCGCCGCAGCAGCAGCCAGCAAGCTATGGCTACAAAACTGAATCGATATAGCGGCACATCAAAACATCCATCCAGCAATAGAGAGAGAAGCCGGCCACCACGGACGATCGAGCGACCTGTTCCAAATCCACCAATTAACTGCGACCAATACAAGCGGAGAGGAAAAATTCAATGCTGTCACGAGCAATGGCTCCGTCTGATCCGCTTTGGTTTGAATCGTAATTAAAACGGTCCGGGTTCAGGTAGAACCACCTGAAATATATGGCTGGAGTGAAGAGAGAGCGAGAAGTAAAGAACGTATTGTTTATTAATTGCTCGCAATATTACAAGGGAAGGGGTTGGGAGTAAATGGAGATATGACACACAAGGTATCATGATTCAAGTAATTTAAAAAAAAAAGAATCATACCAAAGCAAAGGTGTTACGACGAGAGAGGGAGAAACCCTGGATATTTACGACAGTTTTTTACATGTTATTGGCACTAGGGATGGGTAATAACTTTTTACGGACGTTAAAATTGCTTTACTAGTGGTGTAATTGAGTAACATTTTTTAAAACGACATTTCCCCCAAAATTCTTGTAAAAGGAAGTCCTTATAGACTAAAAAGACAAAAAGAGTATTTTGACAGAAATATATACTTGCAAATAGAACCCACGAAGCCGAATTTCAATTCAGGTACCTTCGACTATTATATATATTTAAATTCAAATATATTTAAATTCAAATATATTTAAATGTCAAATATATTTAAATTCCACAAAAATGAAAATGATACAAAAAGTTTTAAAATCCAGTTTTGGGGTTAACTTTGAAGAGAAGAGTGACTGTAAAAGGAACTTTTTCCAACAAAGGGTTCCCCCTTTCAAAAAAATAAGAGAAATCCATCAGTTCTATCCGATATAATAGTCAAGTTGTTCCCCCCCCCCATCTGTATTGCAACATACAACAGAAGGAAAAGCCGACATCTCAGGAGGCGTCTCATCAAGGCAGTCGAAGGCAAAACTCCGGGAGAAAAAACTTTCACATGTCGGCACAAATATGGATAAAAAAAAATAAGGACTAGGGCTAATGGAACCTTCTTTTCTTTATTATACACTTCTATCATCCATGCTCTTCCCTTCACTTAATATTAATTCTAAAAGTCAGAAATATGCAAAAAAAAAAAACATATGCGGAAAATTGGGGGGGGGGATTTATAAAAAGTGGAATGACCGATGGTGAAAGGAAGGAAATAGGGGAGGCAACACTGCTTAAACAAAAGGTTTCAGTATTAAGAAAATTTAAAGTTTTTTTAAATCTTAAAATAAATATTTCTACCAAATTTCAAGTTAAAAATAAAATTTTATCATGGAGAAAAAGTCCCTAAATATTCCCTCAACTTATTATAACACGTGCGATTCACTCATGGAAAATTCGTAACATCCATTGAGGGTGTTCATATGAATTAAAACATGCAAAAAATGTCTCATAAATTTCAGAAAATACAACTATTAACAGATTCGGTACAAAATCTTACTAAGCTTGTTCCCAACTTTAACCTGAATACTCCTTAGAATTGTGTATATAATTTTTTTTATCTTCTAAAACTTTTAATTTCCTTTGGTTTGACATGTTAAAAGTAAAAAAAAAAATTAGATATAAACATAATTCTAAAGAATGTTCAGGTGAAATTAATGCATATTGAATTAACTTAAAGTTGGGAACAAGCTCTGTAAGATTTTGTACCGAATCTGTTAACAGTTGTATTTTCTGAAATTTATGACATTTTTTACATGTTTAAAGTCATATGAACACCCTTAATGGATGTTACGAATTTTCCATGAGTGAATCGCAATTGATGTAATTTGAGGGAATGTTAGGGGACTTGCTAAAATTCCGAAGAAACATTTATTTTAGGAGTTAAAACACTTTAAATTTTCTTAATAAAATTTTTTCAATAACAATTTTTTTAATGATAAATTTTTTTTTAATTTTGAAAAAAAGGTTATGTGATGCACCCCAAACAATGAGATTAAAATTACGAACAAAATATGACTAATTTCGGGTTTTTAAGTTGTATTACTAGCTCTTTAAAAATGCAGGAAAAACAACTTTACAAAAGTTCTTTTAACATTAAAAAATTATTACTCTACCAAAAGAGAAGATGATAGAAGAATGAAACCTGGAACATTATATATATTACTATTTTAATTCCTCATAAAAGAAATCGTGAACAAAATGTGAGGGATTAATCTTTGGATTTTAGTTGTTTTGTAAAAAAATCAGCAATTTTTTTTGAAACTTCAAGGCCTTTGCGACACGTGTTATTATTGTCCGAATGAGCTTAAATTTTTTTATACTTTATTATTTTCTATATAGTGGCACACAAAACTAGGGTGAGTCACTAATTGAATTCCAAAAAAAAAAAAAAAAAAAAATACCATACAAATACAGACCGCCCTAATAGATATATCAATGAATGCTTAAAGTAGAGAGCAAAAAGTTTTGAAAACAACTGTGTCGGACCACTTGAAAAAGTCACTAAGCTCTTCCATAAAACTGCAATTAGGAGGAAGTCACCAAGTCATACATGAGTGAATGGAACTGAGCCATCACGCACATACTCTGCAACAGTCAATAAGTGACCGACGTTTGCTTGAAAACTCTCCAGGGAATCAGAAAGAAGCAGACAGTATAGGCAATAATACTTCGATTTTCTTAGATACACTAAAGCTTTTAAAACATAAAGAAGCCGATCTTGCTTTAATGGCATACAAAAACTTTTGCGGAAAACGTTTCCTTACCAAAATTAGGTAACCAGAACTTTTTAAGGTGTTACAATTACTAATACTTTTTTTTTTAAGTTTTCGTAAATGTGTTACAATTTCAAAATATTTGTAACATGTTAATCTGATTGATGTATTTAGGATTTTTAAAAATAGTATTAGGCTAGTAGTATTATTCAAGTAGATTTTTATCATTCATTCATAATTACGGTATTTATAAGTAGATTTAACTCCTTTCTTTCCCTTTGGTATGCCTGAAATTGGGGTTTTCTGTTCATCTTTACGAACTCCCAATAGAACTGTATATAAAGAGGTCAATTAATTTAATAATTTTGAAGAATTAAATTAATCAATTTATACAACCCAAGCTATAAATATATGTAAAAACAAATGGAAATCACCAATTTCGCTTGGAAGAATGTAGGATCATTTAGTAGAAAAATTTGAATGATTTATGAAAATTATTTCATTAAAAGCACATATTACAGTTGTTTTCAGCCACCTAAAAATTAACTTGCAACTAATAATGAGCCAGGGATTCACTCAGATAAAAATTGGGGCCGTTTGGCGGCCTCTTCACAAAATTCAAATTTATAAAAACGGCCCTTTACAAAAATCAAATTTGCTTTAATGATTATTTGCAAAAAAAACTGTTCTCCAAAATCTTTTTGAACTAATCTGTATTCTGTAAAGGCGCCTTCTTCTCGTCTGTTGGTTGTATTGCGGAAAAAATACTTTTATTGGAAGATGGATGTTCTTGCCTTTCCCACAATGCAACCTGTTGGTGAGAAGAAGCTGATTTTACAGGGCACAAACGTCGCGGCAGTAAAGACGGCTTCTCTCGTTAGTTGTATTGCGGAAAAAACGGACGTTAAAAACGATTTTATTAGAGGATAGATATTTTCAACTTAAAGGCTTGCTTATGAAATTGTTTCTAACTAATGACTCAAATTATATCCATAATAAAGTTCAAAAAATTCTAGGAAAATCCTGAATTATGGCTAAAGCTATAATTGGCTTTGTTGTATGAAAAATAAAAACCGCTTAGAACAGACAAAAAAAAAAAAAAAAAAAAAAAACAATTTAGCCATTTTTTCCATAATGCAGTAAAAAAAACTATACAAATACCTGTAATAAATTTTCCTTTACAAAGTAAGTCTTTTTTTATAAAGACTAGGTAGTCGTATATAGTAGGAAAGGGATAATTTAATTTTACTCTTAATGTGTGTGGAAGTTCAAATTTTTCACAGTTATATTTTTGGAAATCTTATACTTTTTAGGGCTTTTATCTTTACATTATTTTTACTATTTTAATTTAGCATTTTTATCAATTAAAGATTCTCTTACTTTGTTTTTTAAGAAGAATCAAATGGCATTTAACTTCAATTTTTCACGAAAATGGGCTCCAAAAAATAAAACCTGGATCCACACCTGAATGAACAATACCTATGGTAACTAATAATATTGCACAAAGCGGCTTGGGCAAACCAACACTATCGGTTTTTAAAAATACGAAAAATTTAGTCAACGATTAGTCCATGTGTTAGATCGCTCAACAGCTCAGTTTCTTCGCATTTTACATGAACCAGTATTGTCTGACCGCAATTGTCATGCGTCCGCAATGAAAAATCCTCAGGATACAAATCGTCCATTCAAACAAGAAAAAGGTCATCACTGGACCCGTCCACAACCAACCGAATCACCGACGGCCAAAAGATTTCAAAAAGACAAACACCAAGCTAAGGAGCAAGAAACATTCCGATTCCATTCTCTCCAGAGAGTAGATGCGCAATCGAAACTCAGCTTTTCTCGCACACACAGGTACAAAGGAAGTGGTGGCGGTGACAAGGAAAAACAACACAGTGGACAAAAAATAAAAAAAACACTACGAACGCTGCTGTGTTGTCGCATTCCATTTTTCGAATAGCAGCAGCGCCCTTCTAATTTATGGGCGAGGGTGGGGGAAGGAATTAAACGGACAGTTCGGGCGTTCGTTCCAAAGGGCGGCATCATCGGATCAATGAGGGGACAAAAAAAAGCGGAGGGTTCGTTTTATTGAACCGAGATTGGGTGAACGTTCGTCCGGATACAAAAAGGACGCTTTCGATGGTGGGTAGGTTTTTGAAAGGATGGGGGGCCATGCGTACAATGCGCAAAAGTGGGCGTACATTAGGGGGATCCCAACTAAATTAATTTACTCGTTACAGTTGGGATGGGCAATGCCCTTTAATACTACTGGACCCGCTAGCCGTTTTTAGAAACATTATTTAGCGAGTAAAATTGACAATTTTAAGAACTATGTGATTCGTGATTTGTACTATTTAAAAAATTTATATTAATTTCTATGCATGAGTAAAAAGGATAAAACCTCGCTTATTATTCAATTGTAGTAGACTCCTCTCACACTAAGAAATCTGTTCATATTTGTTTTGAACTTATTGGTTTATGACCCGATTTTCGTTCATATCTTTGGAAATACACAACTGCTTAGGTAAAAAAAAGTTAAGTAAAAAAGTAATAACTAATTAAGTTAAAAAGGCAGTAAGTTTTACTGGAGTTATACTTCACATAAAAACTCATCTAAAATTAAACCACAAATCACACTTGGATCAGCACGTTGAGAAAAATGCATTTTGACCTAGAAATGGAGACCCTACTTATTTTTATTAGAATGATAATTACCTTATTTATAGCATACAAGGCTACTTATTTGTATCATGACGAAACAACCCTGCTTAAAAATTCAATCAACTATCAAAAGACTTAATCGATATATTTATCTTTCTCTATCTGGTAATATTTTTTACGTAACTTAATCAACGAACATCAATATTGTGTTAGTCAAAAAAGAGGTATGTAGACCTGAGACTTTTTAAAAAGATTGATTCATTACTTCTAAAGGTCAATTTTATAACGAATTTGTTTTTTTAATTTATTTATTAAGGATCAATTAAAAGGAGTTCTTAAGATTCACAAGCTGGTAAATTGCCTACCAAAAAACCAAAAAAAGACCAAACGGCGCGGTTTCAAAGTGGTATATTTAGTTAAAAAGATATTTTATAAGAAGTTAAAGTAAACGTAAAGGAACTCGACATTTGTAAACTTCCCTTTCATTAGACCTCGTTTAAAAAAATTTCAGTTAACCTTTTAAATTACAGCATAAAGTCTTGTTAATTTTTTACATTCTTCTAAAATAATGTATTTTCGAGTCACAGTTTATGGACTAATATAATTTAATTGACAATTTAAGTGGTTTTTAAGATTTTTTAAACTTACAACCCATGAACTTTTTTTAACTATACAATATTTTTGAATTTTTTTTCGATGTTTGTTCTGTGATCTAAATAGGTTCCTGGATTTCCATTAAAAATATAGTGGTTACCACACAGAGAAAATTCCTTTGCTTATACATTTTTTTTTCTTCATTTTCTCAAAATTTGGTTTTTGGACTTATTCTCTTTTTCAAACTGAGGATTCAATTAAGGTAACAGAAAAACTTATGTCTGCGAAATACGTGTCAATTCTAAAAATGATACAACACTTACATATAGAGATTTGCTATTGATTAATCCTTTCGATTAATAGTAACGAAAGACAAGATAAATCATGTTTAATCAGCAAACCAGATAAGTTGGCGCTTTAACTGATATTACAGACAAACGTATTCCATTCGAATTTCTCAGTTAAAAGAAGCATAGGTAAAAAAATAGCACTTCAAGCTTCAGTGATTCAGTCAAAAAGTTAGCTATCCAAACAATAGATATTAGTGTAACCTGGGACGACTGACCGTGATAACCTTGGACAGCTAAATGAAAAAAAAAGTAACAGCAAATATACTCATACCTCTGAAGATCAGAGGAACGGATTCACGGAATAAAATTCACGTCAAATACGGTCTAAATTTGAACGACTTTTCTTTGAATTCGTTGAATTTTAGAAGGAAAGTAAAACAATGTTTGCCAATCTCAATTTTATTCGTAAAATTCTGAATGAATAAAAGCTAAGCGATGAAATTTCCACGGATTAATTTCTCTCACTTAGAGATGGAAAATTTCCGGAAATTTTGGGAAGGCGAAAAAAAAAACAGGGAAAAAAACCGGTTTTTTCCGGAAAAATTGACTTTTACTGCATATAGCAGAAGGGATTTTGCACAAATATCTATTATAAACTGAATAACCATTAATTTCACACATTTAAATAAACTGAATAACCATTCTTTGTATAAAAAATAAATAAATTATCATTAATTAATTTTTTCCAAATGGAAATAAACCCATTTGGATAAAAAAAAAACTGAAAATATGGTTAAAGTTTACTTTTAAAGTACTGGATCGGATGTAATAATTGTTTATAAGAATATATAAAGTTTAAAATTTTTTTCTGTGTAACTCTTCTGTGTTCACTAATATAATTTTCATGTACATATTTGTTTTAAGTAAAAAAAAATAATACCAAATTATATATGAAAGTGAAACTAGTTTACAGTGAAATTAGTTTAATACTTGCAGCATAGATTTTCCAAGTTAAGTATTTTCATGTGTGCTATAAAATATAAAAAATATTTAAATAAAAACATTATATAGAAACTATAATGGATTTCTGTAAACATTACTTTTAATACCAAACTTCAAAATTTCCATTTTTTCCGAGTTAATCAAATCGAGGAATTAAACTTCTTTGGGGGAAAATGCTTATCATATGGTTAAAACTTCATTTGTAAGTACTAAATTATATAAAACACATCAATTATAAAACATTTTTAGTTGACATCAATCAGTGATATAATTCTTAATACTACAGTATTTTTGACTACAATTTTCAATTTTTCTGGAAAGAAATAAACCCCTCGGAAAAAAAACCGGTAAAAAATCGGTTTAATTTCATTTAATTTACTATTTTTCAAAGGGATCATTTATGGATTGAAAGAGACACTGCAGAGGGATTTGAAATTCCTTCCAAGAAAATTTTTATAAACTGTACCGTCAACTTCCCCCAAGTCGATCATCAAGTCCAAATAAAGGAGTCTACTCTTAAAGAAACAAAGAAATATTTTCACGCGAGATCTTTCTCCCTTTACATAAGAATATTCTAGTACAACACATCGCATATTATTACTCGCTAATTTAAGTGCTGAAAAAGAATATTACCTATTGAGGGAAGTATTACACAATTAAATATCTCCAATCTACTTACTGGCTACCCCTATCCACTTAACTGGGGTCAAGGTATTTTTAATTAGAGTACATATAAAGGTTGCTACTTTTAATATGAAATTTGCGAACTAGAAAAGCTAAAACATTAGAATCTATTTTTATAATCAAATTTAAATATTTATATTTTAGACGTCCTTCAGCATCAACCAAGAGCTGTAATTTTATTAGTCAATTGGTACTAATTAAACGTATTTTCAATTTAATCATATCAACTTTGTGCTTTCGTCTAGCGACCATCGATTTGTCCATAGCTATAGGTAAGAAAAACCACACAAATATGACAACCGATAGTTTGAATAACTGCAAAATGATCCAGCTCTAATTTACAAGACCATACTCTTAAGGCTAATAGGTCAAGTCATTCCAAGTGAGAATCGGGTCAACATTCAAACTTGTCTCGTAACTTTGTTATTCATCCTTTTTCACAACTGAAGGACAGCACAATTCGCAACGTTCAAAACGCGAGTCTTTTCCTCCTAATGTTACGAAAGTGTCAGTAATACCTTAACTACGTAAATGACACAGCAAGGAAGCTGAAACATCTATAAAACTGTATAAGCTTCAAATATGACTCATTTTTTTCTCCATCGCAAGCCCTTCATGAAGAAATACTACCAATGAGGGGTTAACACAGAGCATCAAAGTTTTAGGGCAGTGGTTCCCAACTTATAGAAGTCCGCGTACCACTAAGTTTAAAATTGGAACCTTCACGGACGACCCCTTTATAGCTTGAAATCCTACATCCTGACAAAATTGCAAGATGAATGTTTATTTTCCCTAATTAAGCATGTAAATTTATATAATACCCTGAATAATAATTTTATTTTAAGAAAATTTTAATTATATCGCAAAAGAGTTAAGAATTTTTTTATGGTATAATTAAATTTTCGGGGCCTACAAAAATGTAGCCGAGTTTTTTTTTTCAGTGCTCTTAATTTTACTTGAAATATTTATGGTACACGAAAGTATTGCAGCAATTCAGGGGTGACTATTATCCCCACAAACTACTCAGCGGAAAGTCATCTTCACGGATATAATGCAATCTTTTCTCGTTCAATTTGCTCAAATTTGCATTTATTAGAATTTTTTTTGTGCTTCGCCGGTCTCCTTTACGGACCACTTTCGACTCTCACGGACCACCGGTTGGGAACTACTGTTTTAGGGGGTGGTAAACACTCCCCATTTTAAATTTCCGTCTACAATACTTTTGTTGAATATTTCAATTGAAATTTAGTGGTAAAGGAAGGGGGGCAGAAGGAGACAAATACCCTAAATACGAACCAGTAAAAAATACATAAAAGTAGAGGTATACATTGCATACCACGTTTAGAACCAACTATAATTGTAAAAGAAATCAGTTATAGAGGTTAAAAATACGTATAAAAATCTTGAGAGGGAAATCATTTCATCCCACAACTCAAAACCTAACTCTAAAGTAAAGTTCATAACGTTTTTGAATTCACAAAGAAAAACCTTTCACACTTGTCCACAGATCTCATTTATTTACACACATGTCTCAGGACATGGAAGAACAGCATCTCAAAAATGAAGAAATGCTTCAGACACTGCCCGACATTGCTATATCCACACCACAGAAAATGTCGTAGGAGTACCACTACAGCCTCTTCCCTCACATTGTCTCCTCACACGTCTATTTAAGTATTAATGGCATTTTCACCTTTCGACTTATTTATAGCGGCATCCCGAGATACGACTCAAAAATTGTCCTCTCCACACGAAACATTCCATATTTCCACAACAGCCACGTCTGTGAGCAATGCAGGGAAAACAACCTGAAATAGGCCATGGCATCGAAAAGAGCATTCAATATCATCGAAACCCAAATAACGAGTAAAAAAGTTTGAAATTTACAAGTATGCATGTGTTGAATGAATGTATACATACATGATACACGTCCTGTGGAGACCAAGACACATGTTTTCTCACGACTATTTCAAACACAAATAATATACAAAATCTTAAGAAAAAGTAATAAATCGAAATAAAAAGAGACATTATTGAATAATACTATACCGTAAGTCCTACGAATACATTTTCTTAAAAATTTAAAGATCAGTATTTTCTCTCCCGTTAGAAACCCCTTCCTTTTCAACCAAGTAAATAAGGATATGTAGAAAAAGGGAATGCCCTGAAGTAGTAACATTTTTAGAAATATTGATTGAAGTCTAAATAAAAGTGAAAATGAATCAGAGTATAAATATCGTCTTTCGAAAAAAGGAGATAAAAATTTTATGACATAAAAAAGCAAGTGGAAAAAAACTCTACAAGAAAATAAAATATATTTATATAAGAAAATTATTAACAAGAAAAAAAACAAGTTTTTTTAATTAATTTCTGGTTTTTAAACATTTTTAAAGTAGTAGATAATTATGCCATTTACGATGAAAAGAGCATAAATTCGAAGAGACTAAAATAACTCAGGGAAATAACCTTCCTCGTTTTATAAAAATTTCATAACAACCGATTGTTTCATGACCAGTTAGTTATTCCGAAATAAAAATTTTTCACTCAAAATCTAACATCATTATTCTAAAAGTGGAAAGCCTAAAAAGGAATTTCAACACACCCAACAGCAAGCATACAGCTGCTTTCATAATCAGTTGTTCACCTTCCTAGCAAAAAGAGGCATCCAAATTTGTAAAAAAAAGGATATCATCATCAAGGTTAAAATACCCTGATTTTCAATCGTAAAATATAATTTCACCTTTGCTCTCCAGTTCAAGCACAAGAAATAAATTCGATCGCGATCTCGAGCACTTAATTTTTTTTCAAAACACACCTGAAAAAAAAAACAAGTCCGAACGCGAGAAATCATTTCTAGATTTCAGAACGAGATACAAGCACCCAATCCAAAACGAAAATTCACGACCGGCGAGCAAGCAAATTGAAATTTGCATAATTCGATTCCTTCCCCGGAATCGGAACAAGCATTAATAAGAAAACGGCTAATAAAGGCGAAAAACGATTCCGAAAAGCAAAGACGCCATTTTGGGAAAAATAAGGCTCACAGCCAAAAGGAGGAATGTGTCAATCGATGCATTTTCCTTTTGCTCCTTATAAAGCCAAAGCGCTTCTACGGGGAGAAAAACCCGAATTCAAAGACGAAGCCCATTAAAAATAAAGTCGGGAAAAATAAAGGAGAGGAAATAAAAGCGACGGACGCGCAGATGTAATATCAGGGATCCTCTTCACACAGTACGCGCATCGCTAGCTACCGTTCTCTCTCTAGCCACACAAACACATTACAACACGGGGGAGCAATGACCCATCTTGAGGAATATTCATTTTTCGAATGAGACTTGGCGCAGAGGGAAGGGCGCAGCAGGTTGAGGAGAAGAAACGCTCAGAAATGGATGCCTCGGCGAGCGGAACAAAGAAATGTGCCGACACAACAACGGAGAAGGAATCGGAGGGATGATTTTAAAAGGGAATCGGCAGCTTCTGGCAGAAAAGAAGATATTTCCAATCAGTTGACCCTTTGCAAGTTCAATTTATGACGATTTCGAAGACGAACACTGCATAGATGGACTCCTCGATTCCTATCCGATGCAAGACTGAGGATATACTAAGATAATAGAGCTACACAAAGAATTTAAAGTTAAAGTTTTGTACAAAGCGTCCACGCAAAATTTATTACCTACAAAAACAAGAAGCGTGTCCGAAGGAGGGAATATCTCAAACATTATCCTCAGATCCTCACCAGATTTTTTTAAAATAACGATTCTTTAAACCCTAGAACCCTTCTCAAACCAACAACGTCGAGACTACATAAGACTTTTCTGTTCTTAAAGTAAAATTTTCCCACCCCGAAAAAAAAGTTTCACATCAAACAAACAGGATGCAGGATGACCGTAATGTGGCCTATAAAGTGGTTTAAATGAAAGCAGTAAATTAAAAACATTCGTAAAGTTCAAAAGGAATGAAAAAACTAAATGAGTAAAATTGTCAAATCTGAAGGCAAACCATTGATCTCAATCTGCAGTAACTAACGAAAGAAAGAAAACTAACCTTCTCCAAGCAAACGTTTTTTAAGAAGCCAAGAAAGAACAATCATCAGTATACAAGAGGAAATAAATAAGTAAAATGAACCAGTAAAAAGTAATATAAAAGAACTAATATATAACAAGCACAAATAAGTCCTTCTTTAACATTTTTTAAAGAGAGAATCAAAGTTTATTTCCTTGTCATCGTTCGTATATGACGCAAGCATAGTTTTATAATAGATTTTGAGTCAACAAAAGCAAATAATCAAAAGAACTCATGTTGACAGAAAGTAATTAACATGCTAATTAATACGTTTGGAAGGGAACACAAGAATTCCTTGATGGATAATCCAATACAGAAAACTGTTGATCCATGCAACATCAATTCCTCGAGATTAGCTCCTCACCTGAAATTTCTGCGACATGCAAACGAGATTTAATTGAAAGAAACTGAAAAGAGCGCTTTCTATAATGAACAAAAGCGGCATAACGCCTCCGAAATTCGGGGTCATCGTCTCCTATCATTTCAATAACTCCGCTCGCTAACCTTCCACCCAAAATGAGAGAGCCCTTCTTCGCGTTCAATTGTAATTAGTCTCGAAAGGAAATTCGAAAATACAATAGCAGCAGAGCCTGTGATGGAACTCCGATCAATACGCGACAGCAGACGAGACGTTTTAAAACTACTTCTACTATATCTTCAATTTTCTAGATCAAGGCTTAAGACGATAAAAGCTTTAACTGCAACCAGAACAAAACGCGCAGTTCTAGTTCTAAAAATGTCTTCGGAAAATGAGGAGCAATCCGGTTCCATTCCATCGAACGGCCATTAGCTGACCATTTCATAGAAAATGGGCATCGTTTTAGTCATCTTCTGACACACTATGCCCCGAAAAACAGGAATTAGAAACAATACCTCTTCGGGGAAAATATTGAGAGGGCTCAGGTAATGACGAAGACGTAAATCCAATTGGGGAGGGGACGAAAACAAGACAGGAAAAGTGATAGCCATAAACCCTCATGACCATGAGTTGCTCGATTCTCCACCTGATATTCCACAAACTCATTTAATCTAATCATTTGATACGTGAACCTATTATAATTCAAGAAAAATCTAATGTGTAATTGAAACTGTTACTTTCAACCTCTTCTATAAAGGACCTAACATAACCAAATAAACAAACATTTCTGGAGGACAAACCGGAAGTACAAGATCTCTATTTAAAACACTACACTATAATGAAAATGCGTACACCGGAATGCATGTCAAAAATAAAAATGGAGCTTTAAACTTGAAATAAATTATGGTAAAGAGATAAAAACTGTTGAAATGAAAAAAAAATTATTGAATTATTTATTTATAGATAAAAAAAACCCTTCATTATTGCTATCTATACTTTCAATTATCGTTTCATGGTATTTAATCATATGGGTAGCAGGCTAAAACATAGTAAGTAATGTTATATTATTAAAATAAAAAGTCTTTAAAATTCTGAAATCTATTTCATCAAAAAATATCACTAAAATGAGTTAATTTCACAACCAGATATCAACAAATGTAAAAACATTTTAAAGAACGTAGGAAAATAACTTTAAAATATTTTTTACCATTAGTTCAGTTAAGGAAAGGGGAGAAGTAGGCACAGGTGTCGAAGTAAGTTATTGAAATTGTTGCATCAGATAAAAACTAATGGGTAGAAAAATCCAGTTTTTCAAGCCATACAGAAAACAGTAAGGTATTGTTTCACAATCATATCAAATTACTGATCATATGACGCCTTGCAACTATACTATTGCGATTTTATATACCTGTGCTCCAGTTTTATCAGAAAATTTACGATTCGTTTTAAAATATCTTTTTTTACACAGTATAGATATGAGGGCAGCATTTCGGAGACGAAAGTAAAGTGAGAAGCTTCTGTACATCAAACAGTGATAATAAAGAAAAAAAACGAGATATAAAAATAAGTATATTTCGGGAGAGATAATCCATCAGGAATCCAAAGTTTGATTCAATTTTGCCGATTGAACAGCCTTAATTTTAAATCATTTATCTTATTTTAAACCGCACGAAACCATTAAAGACAAATACTATTTGAAAGAGTTATAACAAGGTTTAAAAAACAGCTGAAAAGGAAAAAAAATGCGTTATTTTTTTTTCTTTCTCTCAAGGGATTAATAAAAAAACTATAAGGTACAAAAAATAACTTATAAGAGAAAATACACATTTTTTCATTCTTACCATTAAAATTTAGTAGAGAGCGCTTATGGCTTAAGTAAATGATAAAACTAATTACTCTTAAACCCGAAACAAATTATTTCCCATCGTATAATTTAAAAGCTATCAAGATTTAAATGCTAAAAAATAAAATGCTTAACATTCAAACAGCTTGTTGAAATAATTTCCTTTTAATATTGTACATATAATATTTTATTAAACTATTTTTACAAAAGGTACAAAATTTCATCAACCAACTCATTTTAAAATTAAGTTTTAGAATCCTAATAATTACTTTACACCACACCCACAAAAAAAGTACATAACATCGCAGTTTTTAAACTAGAGTTCACTGAATTTGAAGAAAATGCTTTTAATTTTAGGAAAAACTTTAATAAAAAATACCTTTAAAAAAGGCTAAGATCATTGATTCAGTTCAATTTGTCAAAACTAAGATTAACTACAAAAACTAATAGATCTTAATAGGATTTTCAAAAACAATTACTGGAAAGGTTTGAAAAAGAATTTTTGAAATTCTTTTAAAAATAAAATCTCATTCAAAACAAAAATTATTAAACTTATAATCAAATGAATAAGGTATTGAACCAATCAGTTTTATTTTAATAATAACGTTCCTAAATAAATAAAAATATTCTTAAAAAGTTTTACATTTTTAATATAATTTTGACAATTTGAATTTAATGAATGTATTAATCATGCAAAAAAAAAATGTAATTTTATCCTCTGACCTCATTAAAAGAATTTATATATTTATAGGAGGAAAAATTACAATTAATTATAATTCACTGATATTGCAACATTCAAAATTATCAAAAGATCATTTTAAAAAGGGTTATGTTTATTGGGCATATTTTAAAAAGTAATAGAATATCTACTAAAAAAATATAAACCATACAAATAAACTGACAATTTTTAAAAAATTCTTTATGAAACCACATTTTAAAATTTTATCATTTTTGTTTCTCACTTAACATAATGTAATTTAAAATTAAGGTGGGAGAATTAAGAACAATAATGCTTCAATATGAGCAATTTTTTTTTATATGAAAAAAGGCAAAACTAATTTCTACAAATGAAATTACAGATTTTTTCAAAGTTATAGGTAGGGTCACTTGGGGTAAGTGGGACCCCTTTTTGGAGCAGTACATTTTTGAAGGTTCACAAAATTTTTTTGAAGAGGTTCAATTTGAACTTGATGACATATTCTATTTAAGACACTATTAATAAACAAAAATTTATAATTAGGTTCTAAAATAATGTTCTACATTTTTCTTAACTGGTCTTTTTGTAAAAAATGAGACGGGGGTCCCACTTACCCCATAGGAAGGGGTAAGTGGGTCACCCCCTTTTTATTTTGATTGAAAGCAAGCAAAACTTAAGAGGGAGTAAGTGGGTCTTACTTGATAAAGTATAGAAGTTTTAGGTACAAAATATTTTATTGTAACTTAATCCATGTACGAGATATCTACTCACATTTAAATTAATAGGGTTGGTTGGGGTAAGTGGGACTCCTTTTTGGAACACTACAATTACAGAATGTTTTCTTCAGGTTCGAATGGTTCGGGAGGCTTATAAAGAAACCCTCGAAACTATTCCCCCACCCCACTGTGTGTTTTAATTAATTTCTCGGCAACGTGAATAAAAAAAACCCAACTTAATAGTTTTCTTTACTTACCACAGCTTATATTAAAACGCAAAATTAATATAAAATTTCAATAAATTACTTATAAATGTTTCAATAAACATTAAAATGGTGAATCTAGGGTGTCCCACTTACCCCATAATGAGGGGACCCACTTACCCCTACTTTGCTTAAATTACGGGGTAAGTGGGACCCCCCTCTTAAAAATTTTTAAATAAGAGATTTTGTGAAAATTCAAATTGCAGTATGTATTTTAAGTCAAACCTGGCACAACAGTTGAAAAAACATTAAAATATAGTGAAAACTTTCCTGGAAACACTTCTTGGAAAAATGCATCTTGAACTCTCCAAAAAAAAAATTATGGAAATTTGTTTACAATAGTTCTATAATCTTAAAAAGAAATGACACAAAACTCTAATATATGCAAAACCCATCAGTGTGACAAAATGTAACATGATCAATGTGAATAAGTGTGAAATGTCCTTTACATAGTTTAGTTTGAGGGGGGTGACCCACTTACCCCAGGGACCCACTTACCCCAAGTGACCCTACATACTTTTTAAAAAATAGAAAAATGTAATAAAAAGTATAAAATAATTTTGAGAATGAAAAACTCATTTAAAAATATAATTTTTTACTATTTTTTTTTGGGGGAGAGGGCAAATTATTAAGGTATTTTACAGAACAAGAACATTCTTTAAATAATTTGACCTACTAAGTTTGAATAATATGCACTAAATATTAAGTGCATGAAAATTCAACATTAATGTATTCAGTGATAGTCATAACTAACTTGCATTAAATAAAAAATAATACTTACAAATAAAAATTTACAAATGATAGAAATTAATAATAGTACCTTACTGGCCGTGACCTTCTGCTAATCATGACAATGACATTTCCCATTTTAAACAGTTAGTAAACTTTTTAGTGCTTAGTGTTATAGTGGTTTTTTTTACAATTTAATCTCCACGTAGAATACTAAATACAAATAAACATTTAAAAAGTATTAAATAAAATGCAACTCTAAATTTCAGAATGAATTATTCTATCTGAGAAATTTTAAATTTTTAAGAGTTATAATTTATACCTTTTGGGGAAGCACATTTTTTTCTAAGTATTGCCTAAATAAGTTACTAAATAATAAATAAAAGGAAAAAGCAAATAATGAATTTCAGAACACATTTTATCGAAAAATTACTTCAAATTCTAATTCAAAATTTTTCCTTTTAGTAGTTAAGAATTTAACAACTGACACAATACTAATTAATTATGATGGGGCATTTATAAATTGGGAATCTTTTACAATTATTTTAATTTAAAAAATTCCAATCATGTTGTTTCACTAAAATACAATCACAATGTTTTAACAACTAAATCATATAAAAATAGGAAAAATAAATTTACTTTAACTGATAGGTCCATTTTTATTGAAAGTGGGTTAAATAGACCAAATTAATATTTAAATTTAATAAAATTTTTGCATAATATTTAGGTTTTCAGACATAGCATGCAATTTAGTAAGATGAAAGTCAGTTTAATATTTTAAAAAAGGTAGGAAATTTTAATAGTACAGTCGACTCTGCTTTATGTGATTGCTTTTGCCTGAGATGAACCTGATAATAATAGGTGATTCTAATAGCAATCACCAAACAGTGTAATTTAAGTGTTTGCTTTAAAATCATAATTACGTAGTCGTAATTTACGTATTTAAAACAAATTTACACTGTATGTACTTAGCTACTTAAACTTTTTAGAAAAATATAAGAATTTAGTATAATTAATAAAAATAAAATAATCACTTTGTAATTTATTTACACTACATTAAAAAACTCTTAGAGGGTCAATAATCAATTTTTCTTTAAGGCATAATTAACTTATACTAACTATTACTACTAACTTACTACTAGCTATTACTACTTATTTACTCCTTTTCCATTTCACTATTTAATTTCTTTCAATTAAACAAACTCGAAAATGGGCGTTTTTTAGAGGACATGTACAAATTTTGATAACATAAAGAGCTGTGTTGACTGTTGATCACAAAATGATAGATTTTACATTAAATAATATAGGAGTGATCAGAACCTGTCGATTTTAATAACATTAATTGCGATTGGAGCCAACCGCATATGTTTACAAATATGTTTTCTCAGTAGGTATATTTCAGTTGCTCAATTCAAAAAAGAAAAAAAGTATTTTTGATCTAATAATTAATGAATGTTGTTGATAACATTATTTTTATAACCAAATCAGTTGACTTTGGTCATAAATATCCAATTTTGTAAGTGTATAATGGTGTGCTTGGCTCTGCATTAGAAGAAAATTTTGTTTATAAAAAGTCAGATATGTTTGCTAGGGCAATATCTTGAATCTTTGGAAGCAAAAATAGTTAGGAAATTTTTGGACCTGTTATAAAATTTAAATAACCAATTTATATGGTAGGTATACAATTTGGGTTTAAATTCATAGCTGTGGTTTAATCAGGCAAAGAAATGACCAATTAAGAACCTTTACTATGATGCTTAGGGTTACCATAAATATGTTGAAGTAATTATCAATAGATTTACCTTATTTCAATGTAGTAAGACGAGAGAGAATTTAATTTTTTTTTTTAATTTTTTTTATTTCAATTTCAATTTGGACAGTACATATGTGAAAAATTTGAAAAGAACAAAACATATGAGCCATCTGGGGGTTAAAACCCATTTAGATGACCAAAAAAATTTTTTCTGATATTGATGATAAAATTGACAAGGGGATAACAAAACAAGAAAAAAACACACACAAATAAAAAACAATAATTATAACATACAAAACGTACAAGATTTTTTTTTTTTTTTTGAAATTGAAAAGAAAAATTGGCACAGCAGCTAGGCGTAAAAATTACCTCTCTTTGCTTCTTTAATTTAAATAAAAGAAAAAGTCATCTAAATCTTCAATTTCAAGAAGAAAATTAAATAATAAGTTCTTGAATTTTTACTTAAGTGGAATGTTTTGTAAATCAAAGGGTAAGGAATTGAATAATTTAGGAGCTAGATAATAAAAATGTTTACGGAAAATTTCAAAACCAGTTTTACTTTTTATCTGCAGTTTTTATTTATTTATTTTCTTAAGATTTTTATTCATTTTGTGCATGTACAAAACTTTTTATTGTTAATAAATGCTTGTGTTGGAAAAACTAATTAAAACTAAAATAAAAAAATTGCAATTTTTGTTTTCAAGTTCTTAATGTTTGTTTTACTTGATTCCTAATTGAGAACTTAATTACTTAAGAAATAGATCCAAATATTAGATTCCCTCAAATATAATCACCAGGAAAAAATTTAAAGGCGTAAACATTAGTATAAAAAACCTGTTTCAGATCATTAATTAGGGTACTCACACTGTATAATAAAATTTTGATTATTCATTTTATGGGAATAAGTTTTTGAGGAATAGAACTCATCTACATTAATGGCATAGATAAAAAAATCCTTACATTAGTAAACATTTGAATTAAATTAAATAACTCACTCTCAAAACCTGTCCTTAAAATAAAGGGTACTTACGTATTAACCCGTCGACCGTTCAATTCAGCGGCACAGCTATAGAACAGTCAATGGGATTTGATAACGTTTTCGAATTCAGCGTCACGGTCGACGGTGTAATACGTAAGAACCAAATAAAGTCTACAGTATATAAGATCTGGTCCAAATCATTTAAAAACCTATGAGATTTGAAGTATAGATGTACAATTTTAGGGTAATCCAAAGGATTTTGGGCCTGGCACCAAAAGTTGCCGTAAAACAGTGATTCTGGCAACCCAGTTAGTTCTAAGGAAGTTGAATTGTAAACTGAAATAACATCAAAATTAATAGCTGAATTGTTTAGATTTACCCAACTTTTAAACTTACAGTACTATAGTGAATGTGTTTTTATAGGATCTTGACAAAAGTTATCACACAAAATTACATGTGATGTTATGTACCATTATTTTATATATAAATGCAATTATAAACAATTTTATAATTTAGGTTGTTTATTTAGGACTGTTATAATCAACATGTTTACAAACATTTAGGATTGATTAAGAATAGAGCAAGAACTAAGGATAATAAGAGACTTCAGTCTCCAGCAGATCAATAAAAATAAACAAATAGCTTTTAAATAGCATAATTAATATGAATTGAACACAATATAAACTAACTAAATATAAATATTTTCAAACACACACACACACGAAAAATTCATGTATACATCCCATGATGTCACCATCACTGTAGCAAAAATATTGAAAAATAGAAATTTAAAAATATATATAGATTGTTTCGAAGATAAATAATAAAATTAAAGTTTACTGAAATAAATTTAAATACTAACCTTTACGGAGAACCAAGCACAAAACGTACACAACACATAGTATCGCTGATGTTGGAAGGTGTTCATTCATGTAAACACAACCATTCACAACGTAAACACAACCAAAAATCTCTCAATATATAAAAAACAATACATCAAAACAAACGCCATTATTACAGGAATGGTAGATTATGACCGAGTCAAATGATCTTTGATCTTAAAGCGCAGTTTAAACTGTAAATAAATCTCAAATTTTCAATTCTTACAGACACACTAGCTGTCACATGTAGTTTGACAGATCATGTAAACACCGGGTCTGTACGACATCCGAAAGGTATTGCAATAAATAAGATTTGGTCAACGCGATTATAAATTCGGATAGATCGAAGCCAGCTCGAAACGCAGCCCAAAGTAACCAGAATCCGAGGAGTACTTAGTATTTCGACAGGACAATGAACACATAAGCTAACTAATGATTTAAATGCGAGATTTCGCGGTTCCCCGTGGATTAAACAGTCAACTAATCGGTACTTACATTGCTCTTGAGGTTTAATGTTCAGATTTTCGAAAATTTGTGAGGTTTCAGGGCTTGATTAACTCCAGAAGCTAAAAATGATTCGTCTTTGTCCAGAGACCGGCGTTTGCAGGGTAAAATGGAGTAGTACTGTGAGGAGTGGAATCAAGCTTGCAGGAAGGAGCGCATGAGGTTTGTGACGTCACACCATCTTTGTTAACAATAATATACATCAGGACTAAAATCTCGAAGATGATGACTGCTGTGTGATCTGCGATGGCTCCTGGATATGATTCGATTTATTCGTAAATACGAGCCCTTTAAGTGTAGGAGCTGTGAAAACAGAGAGCTGGAATAACCCGTGCAGCGAATGTTGGGGTCAAAACTTTTAACTTTATTTCGGAAACTTAAAAGGAAAACTTTTTCGGCAAGGTGTTTCCCGGACAGGTAAATTGGTTCGGCCCGGGTTTCGGTTTTTTATGGAAAGTTATGATAAAAATCACAAATTTCAGAGATTTTTAGACAGATATCAGATATGATTTCTTAATTTTGGAAAGTATTAATATTATTTTTAAATTATAATTAATCAATTCAATTTTTATGGCATTTTAATGATTTTAAGGGATTTAATGTTATTAAAAAGGAAACATGAATAAAATAAATAAAAAATATGTCTTTAGAATCTTTAATTAATTGGTTTAATTTTTCACAAAAGCCTTTTTAAATTATTATTGAATTTAACTGATTTTTAAAAATAAAGTGTAATTTAATTTTTAGAAAATTACAAAAGTATATAAAGTTTGGGACACATTGTAAACTAAAATTGAAATCTAAAGGTAACAAATTAAACTTTAAAGTTATTTAAATAATTTTAAATTATTAAAAACTAAATTTTCTTGCTAAAAATAGTCTTTAGAAAACTACAACCAAAAATCACTGCATAGCATCTTTATAATTCCAATATAAAACTTAGGTTCTACCACCCATTACTCATGCTTCCCTCCTCCCTTGCCAGAGCTATTAATTAGAGTGCACTTAATTAAAAATTTTATTGTTCTCAAACTTAAATAACCATTTTACAGTTTCTAGTTGTGCTGCCATCTGTTAGACATTTTACCGAATAAAAGAAAATAGATTATTTACATTTTACTATGATGGGAATAATTTAAATTTATACTTACTCTTTGAAAGGAGGTCAGGGTTTTTTTTAAAGTTTAATTATTTATTAGAAGTAATACTCAACCTGTACTTTTAAAAGAAAACATAAATCACTCTATTGTTATATGTATTAAATGTGTTGTTATGTGTGACGCAACCAGAAAAAATTAACGATCCTCCCTAACAAAAACCTAAACATTTTTTAACCCCAAAAAATGACAAAAAGTACCCTATATTTCTATAAAAGTTTTGGTATCAGGCTGTTGTGAAAATTCATGGATACTATTTTTAAACCAAAAATTGCTGGGAAATATAGTTTAAAATAAATCTTCCCCAGAGTAATTTAATAAATTTCATATAGCATTTTATTTTTTTGCAATATTGTTTTATAAATTAGTGTACATATCCTTCATTTTCATAATGACTGGAAATTAAAAAAAATAATAATTTAAAATTTCTCTCTTTATTAAAAAGTCGGAGAGTTGTTTTTCTCTGCTTAAGTTTAGCTAGTTTAATAATTGTTTTCAGAATAACTTAGGTAAATAAGTTTTTAAGTTCCTTTGTTTTTTATGTATTTCAGGGATGTTACCTACTTGAATACTCCGATATTTGTCAGCATTTGCTATAAAGGTTTTTGGGAAAGATTTCAAATAAATTAATGATAAGAGGAATAATATATTTTACATTGGATGAGGGTTGTCATTAGAGTTGGTGAATGCAACAAGCGAGCTTTGCTCGCTCAGATCGCGAAGCGATGATATGAGATCTAAGAGCTGCGTAGCAGTTACGGGGGTTGGGGAGCGATAGCGAGCAATTTTTATTAAAAATTTATCCCTGAGCTTTCCTTATTGGAATAATCTAACAAAACTTTCTCTCAAAAGATGGTAAAATGGTCAACCTCCCATTATAAAATATTTCCTCTTTGTTAATTTAAATACTTTAACGCTCCCCAAAGAACAAGTGTCGATAGAACCAAAAAAATTACTTGAGTCATTTATTGAAAATTTAAAAATGTATTTATTACAATTTCTGCCAAAGCTGTGGAAAAAACATAGCTTTCCTATGTGAGGAGAAATTAAGTTCCAAAAAGGCTCCGTGATTCGAAAAGGTTTGGGAACCACCACTATAGTTGCTAATTTGGTGTAATCCTCTTAAGAACTTTATTTCCCTCATTAATAATTATGTGCAGTAATTCTACTAGTGTAAAAAAATTAAGAAACTTTATTGGCTACAGTAATCCTTCTGTGCAACCCATTGGTTTATAAGGTTTATATTTGCTCACTAGGGGGTGGAGCCTAAATAGTTTAGGTTTCGGTTGAACCTACTTCTTTATTTTTGAAGTAAAGAATAAAATCTTTTTTATGTGCAGTAATTCTACTAGTGAAAAAAAATTAAGAAACTTTATTGGCTACAGTAATCCTTCTGTGCAACCCATTTGTTTATATTTGCTCACTAGGGGGTGGAGCCTAAATAGTTTAGGTTTCGGTTGAACCTACTTCTTTATTTTTGAAGTAAAGAATAAAATCTTTTTTATGTGCAGTAATTCTACTACGGAAAAAAAATTAAGAAACTTTATTGGCTACAGTAATCCTTCTGTGCAACCCATTTGTTTATATTTGCTCACTAGGGGGTGGAGCCTAAATAGTTTAGGTTTCGGTTGAACCTACTTCTTTATTTTTGAAGTAAAGAATAAAATCTTTTTTATGTGCAGTAATTCTACTACGGAAAAAAAATTAAGAAACTTTATTGGCTACAGTAATCCTTCTGTGCAACCCATTTGTTTATATTTGCTCACTAGGGGGTGGAGCCTAAATAGTTTAGGTTTCGGTTGAACCTACTTCTTTATTTTTGAAGTAAAGAATAAAATCTTTTTTATGTGCAGTAATTCTACTACGGAAAAAAAATTAAGAAACTTTATTGGCTACAGTAATCCTTCTGTGCAACCCATTTGTTTATATTTGCTCACTAGGGGGTGGAGCCTAAATAGTTTAGGTTTCGGTTGAACCTACTTCTTTATTTTTGAAGTAAAGAATAAAATCTTTTTTATGTGCAGTAATTCTACTACGGAAAAAAAATTAAGAAACTTTATTGGCTACAGTAATCCTTCTGTGCAACCCATTTGTTTATATTTGCTCACTAGGGGGTGGAGCCTAAATAGTTTAGGTTTCGGTTGAACCTACTTCTTTATTTTTGAAGTAAAGAATAAAATCTTTTTTATGTGCAGTAATTCTACTACGGAAAAAAAATTAAGAAACTTTATTGGCTACAGTAATCCTTCTGTGCAACCCATTTGTTTATATTTGCTCACTAGGGGGTGGAGCCTAAATAGTTTAGGTTTCGGTTGAACCTACTTCTTTATTTTTGAAGTAAAGAATAAAATCTTTTTTATGTGCAGTAATTCTACTACGGAAAAAAAATTAAGAAACTTTATTGGCTACAGTAATCCTTCTGTGCAACCCATTTGTTTATATTTGCTCACTAGGGGGTGGAGCCTAAATAGTTTAGGTTTCGGTTGAACCTACTTCTTTATTTTTGAAGTAAAGAGTAAAATCTCCCCCCCCCCCCAAAATTAAGAGACCATCTATTTATTTTGCAATATATTTTGAATTGCTTTCTAGTCTAGGTTATCTAGCGGTTATTAAAAAATACCATGCGACATCATGGAATTATCAGAATAAAATGTCTACATCTTTGACTCTCTCATCTTTTTTCCAAAAATGAAAAAGTTTGTATTATTTAGTTTTTCAAATTTAAAAAGTTCTCATAGGTCAAATTCAAACCAAGAACGGATATCATAAATAATGAGTTCCATTACATGTACCAAGTTCACAATATAAGTTATGCTTGCATAAACTTTTATTTTAAAAAAATTTAGTAAAAACTACTGAACATTTTTTTTTAAACTACGAAAAGCTTCTTTGTATTTTAGAAGTTTAATAGTTTTAAAATAATAAATTTTAAGGATAATATAAATTTTTAATTCAAGAAAAGTTGAGGAAATAGTTAATTTTTCAAACCTATTTTATTTTTAGTAATTGATTTCGGCAATAAAAAAAGGCTCATAAATTCACCATTCAGAATTCAAAACAATAGGACGCGGAAAACGACGATGATGAAATATGATAGTTCTATTCTATAATGATAGATAGCGCCACAGATACTTAATATGATTTAATGACTTACTACTGTTAATTAATAAGGATGAAATTCAAATCCCGCAGTTTCTAAAGAATTTTGACTGTTTACAACAGCGATTCCCCACATAGAAATCCGCAAACCACTATATAAGCCTAAAATTCAACCTATGCATCTTTTTTATTGAAAATTATGATGACCAATTGAAATGCTATTTATTTTAAATTAATTCTTAATAATCACTTTAATTAATTCTTTTTTTTGTATGTATACCACCCTGTAAACGGGCATGCGCCCCAACTTTCAGATTCTTAAAGATATTTGCGATTGAAATTTGAACAAGTTTTAGCCTCAAAAGGGTTGTCCCAAAAATTTTAAAACTTTTTCGATGCTATGCGGATTTTTTATTGTTTAAATATAAATTCGTCATTTAACTAAAAATAAAAAAAACTGCATCATAACACATGGAAAATTTCTTTAATGTTGTGGACAACACAACTTAAAGGTAATTTATTCATTTTTATCTAAAAAATACAAATTCTTAATATATTTTCCTTTAGATAGTAAACACGTGTCTTCAAATACAAATTATATAATTTGTATGATATTTCATCAATTCAATCCATTGTTTATTATAGTATAGTTTATTTATGGTTGATTTCTTCATTGGGCGCTTTTATCGTGTTTTTAAAAAACATCCTTTGGATGAAGATAGTTTGAGAAATCTAATCTTATCCAGTACATAGATTCCAAGAACAACTCCATCACATGTCCTTATTCTTTATGCCTCTTTCAAAACGCAGATAGGTTGATAAAAACTTCATTAAAACTCCCAAGTAAACAAAATGGAAAAGTATACGTAAAAGAAAATCTTTCATTTTAGGTCAGATACTTCCATATAGCTTTAGTTCTTACAATTTCACCATCTCACAGTAGCCCATCTATTTAGGGAGCAAAAGATGTTGGTTACATACATCGAACTCGTAATAAGCGGCTTCTTCGGCGTTGTACAATTGCATACAAGTACATACCAGTATCTTTGGATTCTGTAATGAAGAACCCCCAAAATAAAATGTAAACAGTAAATAACGTACCTAAAATGAAGGAAACATTATAAAACTTAATTAAATATTTTGTTCGTCTTTTATAAAAAAGCAGGTAATGCGTTTTTATTGTACTGCAATATTTTAAAATTGCTTTTGAATTTTAGAGCCAATTAATAAATAATATATTTTCCATTGATACAAATGTATATTGTATAGGTTCTTAAATTTGAGTACGTGTATTTTGAAGTTTCTGGTTTGATTTTTACTCACTTTATAAATATAATCTTAGAAATGGTCATCCTCCACCTTGAGAATTTTTTCAGGCCTCTTTTATGTTCACCCAAAGATTACATGTTACAAACTTTTACTAAGTAGTTTCACTCGAATTAGCTGATCCTTAAGCTGAAACATGTTAACATTCACATTCAATCAGGTATACACCACAGCTTATGAAATATCATTTAATATTATAATCAACAATACTCAGACAAACGAAACCACCCAATGGTTCTTTTATTCCTGAGGTTGTAACACGTCTTCAATGTCTCCAATCTCCATACCTCACATAAGTATAATAGTTTTACTTCATCTTGTCTGAAATCCTTCAGGCAGCAAAAGAAAAATTTGCCTTTCAGGCAGTTTTCAAGCTGTCATCGAACTTGATACGTCAAGTAACTAGACTAAGCTCAGCTTGGGGCTCCCTGCTAAAACACAAAGAGTATGCCAAGTAAGTGTCTGGGTCAGCACTTGGAATGGGTAGACAGTTCCTGTCCACTCTCGAGTGTCACCGAAGTCTCGCACTTGTCCATGAGCCTGGCCGCCTGCACTCCAATGCAGTCGATGACCACGGTGACAGAGTTGGACTCCTCGCTCTCTTCCTCGATGGTGGACAGGTGGGAGGAGAGGGTGGAGCCCACCGTGGAGCTCCGACCCCTGGAGCTCGTGGAGGGCTGGGTGGGGCAGGTGTCGGGTCGAATTGGGGGTGAGAAGGACTCTTCGGGCACCGAGAAGCTTGTGGAGGGGCCGCTCGGGGATTCGGATATGTCGTTTAGGGAGCCGGATCTGAAAGTAAAAAATGTAATCATCTTATTTTAATAAGTTTGATCAGTTGAGTTTGATGTATCCAATGGTACTGATCATAGTTTTATCCGTGTTAATAAGGACCAATTTGGACCTAAAATGTCCATTCTTATCATGTACCATCATGTGACACTAAATACTAAATTAAAAAGAAGCCTTTCCATATGTCTTAGACTTGAAAAATAACATAGTATTTTCCTTTCAGTCACCTCCTTTCTAATTATCACTATAGCTAACAGTTGACTCAGCTTATAAGAGGGGAAGGGTTCATAAAGGTAAAGAGTCCGTAAATTCATCAGAAAAGAGAGAGAAAGAGAAAAGGGATAAGGAAGAATAGGAATGAGAAAAAATGTTACATAAAGCAGACCTGAAAAACATTAACAGTTGTGCGGGCCAAATTTGCCGTTTTAACTTGCTGCGGGCCGAAGAATCTATCTGTATCGATCATGACATTGACTGAGAGAAATTACAAACTATTAAACAAGGAAAAGGGATCACCTATAATGTATATGTTCAAATCCAAGCTTTTACAAGTTTATGAAATTTCTACTGAAGATCACAGGATTTTATTAAACTTTTGAAAGTTGTCTCTTCATTTATAAATCGGTGAAAAACAGTTCAACATTTTCCTTTGACGAATTGTTTTTAAAACCTTACAAAAAATGACATTTTTTATCAAGGTTTTCTTAAATCTTTTAAAATTTTAAAATCATGCAAGACTTGTCGTGCTGATGCAAAAAGGGGGGTGGCGGGCCACGTGCAGCTCTATAACAGGCTGCGGGCTCTATAACATGTAGGTTTTCTGTGTATTAGGCTGCAGGCTCCTGTATCCTTTTGTATAGAACATAAGAACGGAATAGGACAGACGGAAGAATAAAGGAAGCGATAAACCTCCTAATAGAGCACTGATCCCCGAAAATTAAAAAAAAATAATTCAGAACTCACCTTGACCTTGGCTGTGAAGGAGGTAGGCGGTACCTAAAAAGCTCTTGCTTGACCGCCTCTTCGTAGGACGGAGGACACTCCGTTGCTTCCATGGTGTTGAAGGGCCTGGGCACGGCAGTGGCCAAGTGCTCCTGATAACACACAAGCAAATTAAAAGTTAATGATATGGAAGCAAATTCTTCCGAGTTATATAATTTCTAAGTGATTTTAATTAAGCGCATAATTTTCTTTTATTTGTAAAAAAAGTGTTAAAAAAGTTTAAGTGAAAATAATTTGGGTTCTATCCTTTGCTCTTGTCTCCTTCTCATACATGCTAGATGCTATCTCTCTAGATCAGTCATTCCCAACTCAGAGAAGTACGCGGACCACTAAGTTTATATAATTGGAACCTTCACGGACCACCCTGTACTATAGCTTAAAATCCTTTATCCTCACAAAATTGCAAGATGAATGTTTATATTCCCTAATTAAGAGTGTAAATTTATATGATGCTATGAATTATAGTTATATTTTAAGAAAAATTTAATTAGTATATCTTTTGTTATGTTATTAAATCTTCTGGCCGATATTTTTTTCAGAGCACTTAATTTCACTTCAAATATTTATAGTATACAAAAATATTGTTAACAATTAAGTGATGACTATTATCCGCACAAATTACACAGCCGAAAGTTATCGTCACAGATTAATTCGATCTTTTCTAGTTCATTTCGCTCAAATTTGTATTTGTTGGATTTTTTGTGCTTTGCCGGGCCCCTTCACAGATAACTTCCAAGACTCTCACGGACCACCTGTGGTCCGTGGACCACCGGTTGGGAACCACTGCTCTAGATGTTCTCTGACTATCCTTTTTATTTCTCAAAGACCCCTCTTTAATTTTCTCTCTTTCCTATTATCTTCCGGTCTCTCTGATTCTCTATGGTATTTCTTTTCTTCTCACTATCTATATCACTCATTCTCTTTCTTTATTTTCGAAGGGATAAAAGTAAAGGAGAAAGTAATACAAGAGCTACTGATAAGAACACTCGTTTTTATAGTCTTAAGAATGTAAACTGATTCCTTAAAGAACATCTAAAAACTAACGAAAGGTTCTGAAAATAATTTTGTCTTTCTAAATCTTCGAATTTCAAATTCATTTAGTATTTAAGATTTTAAAAAATTTGCATTTAAATTTCAGTACAAAATATCATGATTCAAAAATACTTTTAAGTAAACAAATAATTGTATATTTTCAAAAATATAACCATTAAAATGGGGAATTTAGACTAATTCATAGATTATATGGAAAGTTAAAAGAGGGAGACAATAATCGTAAAGAGAGATAAAGGTGCATACGTTGATGATAATGAATTTCTCTTTTATTACCAAAAAGTAAATCAACCCCCCTTTAAAAACAACCTACTGAAAATTAAAAAAAAACACATATGAAACCCCATACAGAATAAAAATTTTGCAATTTTTACTTATGCTTGGCTATATTATCTCCCTTTAGTCTTTCGCAAGTTTAAGGGCTCGTGTAATCTTAAAGATAATGGTGCTACTACAACTCTTGTGGTTATCATAAATTGCTACAACTGAAACTTTAGATGTCACCCTACATCATATTTTTAAAATCATGTTTTTATATACTAAACAAAAGATTAAAACTATCTCAACATTATAATTAAATTCACACACAGCTATCTTTGAATACATATGTATGCAAATGTTCAGAAAAATAATGTGTACAATGTCAACAAACGCCCCATTCCTTAAATGAAAAAATAAAACATCATCGCTTAAAAATACTGCAACTGATCTTTAATAAAATTCGGGTTTGACTTTGAAATAAAATTATATGTTTAGTTTACTAATTCAGACTCAAGGTATAAAACATAAGAAATGAAATAGAAACCTTATATGAGAGTTTAAAATCTTACCATTCAGATTAAAAAGACATGACATTTTATTCTAACTGGGACTGCTTTAAGAAGCTATTTCTTTTTTAAAAAAATAGTAGGTAATTATAGGTTGATTGAAAATACTTGAGCTATGGAAAGTATAAGTCAGGCAAATAGTGAGATTATTTTTAATAGTTTTTCTAATATCAAAGGAAATTTATCCCTCTCCTGTATTTTATTTTTTACCCGCTCAATAAAACATACATGATCCTTCTTATTTCATTAGGCAATATGTTTAGTTAACCACTGTTCCTCCTTTTTTAGGTGAAAACGGCGAATCTTACGTGGTCGAGAAAACCCAGATTCCGGACCCCTCGGCTTTGGGATTCGTTCGCGCCGTCGTTACCAGGCCAACAGCATTGCTCCCGGATGGTTTCACGGAAAGCGATCAGTAGAATGACGAGAACAAACAACAGAACGACCAGGAAGATGATCAGTCTACAGAAAAGAAAATGACCATTTACCAGTTTAACATATTTTCACATCTCAGTGTTATATTTTAAGAAGTGGTGATCATTCGATAGCCCTCTAAATTACTTATAAAAGGGTATCTTTTTTTATTTTCTTGATTACAAATACTAAAGCTTAAAATATCAGTAATAAAAAAATATTACAATTTTAATCCATTTTAGGAAGAAATTGTGCATTCAGGAGATGATTCTATGCTAAAGATGAGTTGCATTGCATTTCTAGTAAAATAAAGAAATTAGTTTAAAGAAGTAATAAAAGAGTTGCCCCGAATGCCTATAGCTCTCAAATTTAAGTGATATGAGAGCAAGTGTACTCTAAATACATAAAACAAAAAAAAAATATCGTATTATAAATTTTTAAAATGTTGAAACTTGCATTGATGCCTTCCAGTTTTACTAAGAAATATGTTTTTTTACACAGACACTACGCGCACATTACATTTTATAAATTTCACAGTCATAAAACCTAACCTGTATCCACTTTTGTCACGGACATTTAAGAGCAAACTTTTAACCCATTGTAATTCAACCCATTTAATTAGTAATTTTTCTGTAAAAATGGTTTAGAATGGTTCTAAGAAGTACTTAAATTTACAGAATATTTAATGATAACCATCAACAACAAATACTCACTATACAAATAAAAAAACATAAGAAGACAACACCGAAGGGAAATCCGAAAGAGTATGGAGAATTCAAAATGGCTGCATACAAGCACTCACATAAGAAACAAGTCGATTCGGCTCATAACTGATGAAAGTCCTGCTGATTGTCGTTGACATTCTGGTTAAGAATTTAACGTATATAAATCAAAATGGCGCTTGAAAATGTCACATTAAAAGTAAGATATCTCGTTCCTCTGCCTCCTCTGTTTTGGCCGTCCGATACCTTTTTTTCTTGATATCTGGACTTTGTTCTACTCGTAGCAGATAAAAAGAGCTCACCTTTATGATAATGAAATTAATTCTTTCATTTCTGTGCGTAAGCCGCAAAAACTTGTGTGTCTGACTCACTTTGAAAACTGATTTTGTTGTTTTAAGTGAAAGTAAAAGTCAGAAAAATTAATCATCTATTTGTTAAGTTTGTCCAGTTTGAAATTGGTGATGGTATGGATAATTGAGCACAAAACCGACTCTGAAACTTATTGCAATGTTGATCTAATATTTGAATATTTAAAAAAAAAAAAGATAAACAGAATTAAAATTGATACATTAAAGAAACATTGATAAAATTCTATCGCTCTTATAGTAAAACTAAAAAAATATATTAAAAGTGAAATTATTCTTTAAAATATTCTACTGATTATTTGTTATCACTTTATCCCATAAATTCCAAATTCTTTGAGAAAAATATTCTCTTAACAAAAGTATTTTTTAGTTCTCTTTCATTTTTCTATGAGCTGGATGCGGAAAAAGATCTTGTTATCTAATTTCATTAGTTCATTAAAAGTCAGTGATTTAATTACATTATTAGCTTCTTTGGCGGAATTCCGTACAGAGATGTATAATTCGTTTATCCTTAATGATTTTGAAGTCCGGGCATTTGTGCCCAAAAATATCAAATTGTGCAGCAGAAACAAAATTAAAGTATTAAACTTTATTCAATTAAGCTCTTCTTTTTTATTATTTATTATTTGATTTTGCGGGTTTGAAATTTTTTTCAATAAAAAAAACTTTGGGTGGGTTTTAAAATTCTTACGGAAGCGGAGAGGTTATTTAAAAAGCGTTTCGAAAAAAAAAACAGATGGGAAAATTATATGATGTGTTATTAAAACCCATCAGTTATCAGGCTCTATCGGGGTATAAAAAGCAAAGGAGGTGGAAGGTTAAATATCTTAGAATAAATAAAGCAATATTTTAATATTTAGTTGAGAAGTAGGTACTATAGGAAAAACTTCTAGTTTTATGATTAAAGCAGAAATGTTAAAAATGTAAAATTAGTTAACTGATGAATTGTACCATTAAAGAGAGTGTAAAGTTACATAAAAGCTTAATGTTTCTGTAACGTAAGAGTACCGTAAGAAAAGGATAAAATAATAATCACCATAAAACAATTTTTAAAAACATGTTCTGAAATATTTTTCAAAGTATGATTTTTTAAAATCTTTGATGCAATTTTAAATATATATTAATTTTGGGAGGAATTTCTAGGAGGTTGCCTCTATATCCATTATTCTATTAAAGAAAAATTCGGTTCAGTAAAAAAGCGAATAATGAGACTATTAAAGATGATTTGATGTGCCACACAATTTTAAATTGCGTATTTTTTCAGTTCCTGAGATAAGGTTCAGTTCCTGAGGTGTGTATACTTGTGTGTGTATTGTGAATACTTTATATGCAATATTTTACTTATTCATATTATTTGAGTCATCAATCTTTAATCAAAAGGATTTACCGCTTTTCAAAACATATATTTCAAAACGTACGGATACTATTACTTAACCTGATGGAGGGTTGAACTAAAAATTAGTAAGAAATAAATAGTACTAAAAGTATTTTTCTATTATCTTGTAATTTATAATACTTCCTTTAGTTGTTACAATTAAACAATTGTTGAAATAAAATGTTTTTGCCTTCCCTCTTGTTTCAAAACTATCAAGTGTCTAAAATTACTTATTAAACTTCCCTTAAAAACAATTATTTATATTAAAACATACTTGAAGTAATTATTTGTTTTTTATTCATCCCCATTCTTAAATGTCTTTATTAATATCAATCTCATAATGAAATTAAAACTTATAGTGAACTTTTGCTTAAGAAGCAGATTAAGTGGAACCATTTCATATTCAACTAACATTTCAATTTATAACATGAAATTTTAAATTTCAATGCATATTTTTCTAGGATATAGAACATTTAAAGTAATAATTTGATTATAAAACAGTAGGTAGTATACAATACCCATTAATTTTGAAAGCAACATTTTCCCCGAACAAATAGGTTGGAGAAAGAGGAGCTATTTAATATTTTGAGTAGAAAAAATGACGTTGAAATTGACGTTCATGAAATTGAGTAGTAAAAATTAAAAAAAAAAATTAAAAATGATTTTAAGAATTTAATTAAAAAATATATAAGTCTGATAAAAATTAAAGTGCAACTACTTTTGTACAAAAAACTAAATTTGTATCAATAATATTAATTATTGTATATTAATTTGTTCAATAAAATTAGTAATTAATAAACAAAATATTTGGAAAACAATAAATGTTCTTTCTTGGATTGAGAGCTGCAGTTTCATAATCATAAGCAGTTTTACATTACCTTTTTAAATATAGCAGGAAGAAGGGTAAGAGTACACACAAAATTTATTTTGGGCTATAAATTCGAGAATTTGAAAGCTAGATCCCTAAAAATTTACTGAACGTAAGTTTATTGACTCATTAATCAACTTTCAAAATTAAATCTTGACTTTAATGATAATATGTTTAAAATAAAAAAAATTAACCCGTAAAAGTAATTTTAATTTAGTAATTTTTTCTAAAAATTAAATTCCATTCATTCAAAATAAATGAAACAAGTTTGTACAGCTCCAGCTTGGGGTTTGCTTGAATTTTCGAGGAATTTAATTATTGAAAAATATTTTATTACCCGAGCAAGTAATCCCTTTCTTGGAAAATAATTGAACTAATTTTGGTTAGCTCAAGCTTATGATTCGCTTGAATTTTCAACCAATTTTAATGATTGAAAAATATTTTATTTCCCAAGCAAGAAATCCCTTGCTGGAAAAATGATTGAATTAAGTTTGATCACTTCAAGTTTGGGGTTTGCTTGAACTTTCAATTATTTCACAAGTTTGAAAATCGCTTGATTTTTCATAGCTTGAAACATCTAGCTTAAAAATTGCTTGAAGTAAGTTTGTTTCTATAGGCTGGAAATTTCAACCATAATTTTAGGAAATATCAAACTTGAAGAAAGTATACTTGCTAATAATACATGTTTAATAGGCTTTTTTCAGTGCTAAATACGAATATTCCATTTAAAAATTTAAAATATTAATTTTAAAAAATTATTTAAAAAATTAGATACTTGAAAAAATTGAAACACCGCTCAAAACCACAAAATAACTGCAAAAGAAGTAATTCAATCGGCTTTTCCTTATAAATGACGTTCTAAAATTAGAAGAAAATCGGACAATAAAAAGTTTAATAATATTTTTGAAAATACATTTATTTGTTTTATTACAATTTAACTGTAACAACATGGACGACCAACAATAGCTTTAAATTTAAATTTTAAAACAAATTAAAATATTTCTAAACTTTAAACCTGTTGAAATTTGACACAAGACGCTGAACTATTCAAAATTTATTCGAGGACCAGAATTGAAAGTTGCCGACCCGGAATTTATATTTTTTTATTCGACTACATTCTACTACATGTATTAAAAAATACTAATCGGTAAAAAATATTGAAATATTTATACTGATATAAAATAATATAACCAGATGGCGCCATGACTAGAAATCAAGCATATGGATTCCCTTTTATTAATTTAAATGTCATTACATGACTTCATGACTACGTATTTTAAAAAGTTCAAAAAAGTTTTACAGAAAGATACATTTTGAATTAGTTAATCAGTTCAAATTTGGGAGAAAATTAAAATTTCTTTGCTACAGTATTTTTTAAGTTGTGTGATTTATTACTAATAAATTATTTATTTATTGTCATAAATTTATATTGGTTATATCAGGGGTGGTCGACCTTCTTGGAAAGAGTGCCACTGGGAAACAAAATTTCGGCGTGCCATTTCTCTTTTTTTCGCAATCTATACCAAAAATAATAAAACGGCGAATAATGGCGAATTGACTTTCTGTGGTCGAAAAAATCTCCAAGCTTTGCTTTACACATAAGTGAAAAGAGGGAAAAATAACTACCCTCTATAGGCAGATATTGATATAACCCTTAAATTGGGTGAAATCAATGTCCATTCCACAATTTTTTTGATTAAATTTGAATTTTAATTTTAAGTTAATTTGTTTTTCTTTTCTTATTCTTTGTGCTAAATAGCGTGTGTGTATAAATAACTAAGCCAAAATAAAATGTGCCTAATTTAAAAGTGTTTTTACGTTTTTATCCAGTGCATGTTTGACTTCATTGATATTCCTTAAATTGCCTTAAAGACTCAGTTTCATAACACCTTTAATTTCATATAATTAATTTCATTTGTATTGTTAACTAATTAGAAATATAATTTAATTGTCAATTTAAATGGTTTGTAATATTTTTTTTCAGGTACAATTTCATAAGTTTGAAAAAGAGAAAAAATCTATCACAATGTTTTTCAACTGTACACTATTTTTGAATTACTGATAATCATCTCGATGATTGTTCTTTAATCTAAAAAGGTTCCTGAATTTCCAGTAAAAATTTGGTGGTTATCTGATACAACAAAAATTCCAACGTACAGTTCTTAATTTTGTGGGCCTTATTTCCTTTTTCAAACTCACGATTCATTTATAATTTTGTAATTGTGATAAAAAAATCACATACTTTCGGTACCATTTTGAAAGTAAATTTTAGAATAATCTCTAATTTCGAATGCGATTTTATTGATGTTTAAATTCAAATTTGTTGAAATCCCTTCTCACAACATCGGAGAAGGTTTTAAATTTGTGGAAGGTCCCTTTTTCGATATTAAAAAATAAGTGCAAAATTTGATAGCTAATATCTCCTCGAATATTTGAGATACTTTCATGAAACTTTTCTTGCAAGATATACAAAGAATTTTCTAATTGTATTTCACTTAGATTAGCATTATAGTTAGCATGGTAATTCTATTATGAGTGGGACACCTTACTTCTAAGACCCTAAAGAACGTTGTTTCTAAATAAAAGCCGTGACATTTAGCACAGTTACTTATTTTTACAGATTGTTTTCTTCATTACGAAATCTCTGCCAATAGCTTTCATTTTCAAACAAAAAAAAATATCAGAACGGTTTTCCGTTCTTCACCGAGAACAAACCCATTGTCCGAACCTTCTCAAAATTTACGGCCACAAAATCATGGAATGAGGATGAGTTTCGCATTAGAAAAGCTTTGTGAAGGGAATGACAGGAATGGGAGCTTCAATTGACCCAGACATTTTCCTGCTCTCTTGTTCAAAGCATTGTGTTCTCTGCATGGGGTTTCCCGTATTGATTACTGTCATCTTCCCTAACTGAAATGAAGAATGGGTTCTTCTCATTCTCCATTCTAAACGTTCTTTTTGAACAGTCACATGAATCTTAGGTGTAGGCTTAGAGAAAAATGCACATCCTGGTGAGCGTCGAATAAAATAATCGTTTTTTATAAACGGTAAATTCTACGCAAACGACGAGTTTTTCATTTTGAAATTCGCCTTCTATATCCTTCATCAATTTTATAAAATCTTAAACATTTTGGTACACATTACACTTAATAAACGCCTTACAAAGTATAAAATCTCAGAAACCTAAAAATTTTAATGGCATTCCAGTGTGGTGAATGGCGTGCCCGCGACCATTCCTTTTCAATACGCAATAAAAGTTTCAAGGGAAAAAACAGCACAGAAACAAAGTATAAAAATTTTAGAGAGGGGGTTGAACCCTATGATCTATGAATAAGGCCCTGTAAATCTTTTAATTTTGGGGTTTATTGTAAGTTAATACCAATAAAGTTTAAAGTACATTATTTTTTATCTTTATGAAAAGTTTTTGTTTTATCATTTTTGCTAAAATGGGTTTGGTGGTGTCATGTAGAGAATTTTCCTGAATTTGACCCTTTATAACATATTAATTCCATTTAGAATTACAAATTAATGAAAAAAATATCATAGATCTGAAACATCCCAATCCAAATTAGGGGTGTTCATCGCCCACCTTAAATACCCCTAGCGGTATCGTTTTTTCTGGACACGTTAGTCAACTATATAAAAGAGAAATAAGATAAAAAAAATCCACTTAAATTATTATTTATATCATGTAAAGATAATAGATAGAATATAATTAGAAATTTAGATTTTATTAGTAAATATCTTTAAAAAATCAGAAGTAATTGATCTTAAGCAGATCCCTGTTCCATACTAGAGTGGAACACGTGGTCGAAAATAATATTAAATTTTTCGAAATAGAAAACAAACTAGTCAGAATTTTTTCAAATTTACTAAACATTACTAGCACATTTCTAACGATAAAATGCACAATTACTCGTGCAACATCCTTAAACGGAATATAAAAGAATATAAACAAAAGAACTACAATCAGGAAGATTATTCTTAGATGCTGCCGGCATTTTCCAGAGCGACACTTCCTCAATTTGCACGCCATGGAATCAATAATAAAAAAGAATAACTTATTTTACCTCTCCCAATCCTCCGCACATCACTGGCCACGGCGCATGCGCTGAAGAGACATTTCTGAAGATATAGCTAAGCTCCACTACGAACAGGTTTCCGTTATTATGGTGAGTTGAGTCACTGCTCCCAAGGTGAAAGAACCAATCCAAAGTCGAGTTTTTAACACTAAAACCGTCTTAAAAAACTGCTGCCTCGTGTTTGTTGTTTCCCATTGATAATGATAACGTCTTCAAAGCAGCTGATAATTCTAAAAGACACGACATCGGGTCTAGTCTATCGTTTCGGACTGGTGACCTTATTGTGTCCGTTCTCTTCGGTCGCATTTGACCCCGTTTTGAACGCAACGGAGTGACAAATGGAAGTGGTCAATTAATGTCTAATGTCTACTACGCCATGAGTTGATGTAGCGGAAGATACAAGATCAGACTGGGGGCACACAGAGAAAGGATTCATATATGTTATATCAAAAAAATAAAAATTTCAAAACCTCCTTAGTGTCAGGAAAATATTTTTGTTCTCAGAGCTCAGATGTTTTCTTTAGGAATAACAATAACTGCAACGTTTTGGACACTAGATGTAGATAACATAGTACTTTTAACTTTGGTTTCTTTTTTGACTTTCTTTATCGAACCACTTTAAAATGAGAGAAAGATAATGATTAATTCGAAAATAACAGAGAAGATCAAAACTAGAAGGACAGAAAGATACAGAGAAGAAAACAGGAGAGAAACACAAATATTTTCCAGATCTTCGTTCCCGATAAACTAAGTTATTTACTCTATGACTATTACTTAAAATGGAATAGATTTAAAAATAGTATATGTTTTTCCTCTCTTAAAATCATTGAAAATTGAATTGTAAAATGTTTATAACATATTATATCCTGTAAAAGTGGCTAGCTTGATGCTAACCCCCCTCTTGATTTCCCCAAGTAAAATGAGTACAAAGGTTACTTGGGGAAATCAAGAGGGGGTTAGCATCAAGCTAGCCACTCCTCAGCTGACCGTGACTTTCAGTCACACGTTCTGTACAGCTCAGCTCAAGCCTCACCCAGTGAGGCTGGCTATACTGGAGTTTGAAGGTCCAACGACCTAGGTACTCCCTCAAATATCCCCCTTGATTTTTGATTAAGTGCAGAAAATTAAAATGAAATTAAACGATTTCCAAAAGAAAAATAATAGTTATGATCTTCCGGGTTATTCCATGCCAAATCATCTAGCCAGAACACAATTTAACCTAGGTTCCCAGATTTTCATGAAATTTCGTATGATCAATGTTATAAAGATAAAGAAAAATACCAATTTTTATCCAATTCTATCAAGTTAAGACTGTTTAAAGTTTTACCCATCTTGACTTTGAATGGACGATTCGGGTTTGTGTTGGTGTGTTCTATTGCGTTCTACCTTACCAAACTTTTATTTACATAGGTAAAAGCTTAAAATTTCCTTTATTTACAGCCAATAGTCTACAAAATCGAATGGCAAATGCAATTTAAGATTGAAACACGTTATCGTGGTTACAATGTCGCTTAAACACAAAAATCACTTGCCAGTAAACATAAGGAAACTTGTGAGGGAATATTAATAATGCACAGATCTGAGCGAATTAAGTTAAACTGAATATAAATTTTAAAAAATCAACTCAATAAAAGTGAGATTTAAGGTTTTTTTAATCTGAACAATACATTCTTTACGTAAATATATAATTTCAAATACATAGAAGGAAATTGTTTTTGAGGTGGTTTTGTCTTCTACCAAAAAGACAAAAATAATAAGAAAAAACATTTTTAAGGGTAGGTACACAAACCTTGAACTATCCTCTTTTAAATTCATTCTTTTACGTCAATAGAATCTTATCAGGTGATAACACTTTTTATCACACGGAAGCATGACAATATTAATCGTTCATATCGGAATTCCTAACAGTAGTACTCGATACATTTTATGATATGAAAAACTACAAAAAACAGGTCTGTAATCTCTCAGATAATCATATGATTTTAGGTCACTTCATAGCTACCATATTCATATTTTTGTTTTATCATTAGGATGCATTGATAGCTTTTATTTTATCCAAACCTACATCTTTAAAAGAAAATAAGTAGCTCACTATTTGTTTGTCTACATTGTTTCGTATTAGCGTTTAGCATAGCATTAGCGTATTACTACAAAAAGGACTTAAAGTAATCTCCACTTTTTAGGGTTAATGGAGGAGCTCGTATCCTCGGTATTTTTTCGTTTTTGTTGATTTAATTTACCCACATATTAAAAAATAGAACAAAAGAAACCTTTTTAAATCTTAAAAATCCTCAGTTTCATTTTGGTAAGGTTTTCTTGTTTAATACTATCGATAGCGTATAAAAATTGTTTTGCTAAAACGACCCTTTTGAAATATGAAAACCCAACGTATTCATAATTCTCTTACTAAACAATTGTATTTAATTTAAAATGTTTCCAGAATTTTTTTTTCCGAATTATTTTTAAGCTGGAAGCGTGATGCACTTAAGACAAACACCTATGGCTATCCAATCCAACGTCAACCTGATAGACATTTTGAAATGAAGGACAGGTGGGTGAAAGTGAAATTTGTTTCATACGCAGGTTGGTTTCTTATGAACCTTGATAAAGCAAAGTACAGGGACCTGGGATCAGTTATTGAACTATAGAGGTCGTCTGTTGAGGTGTAGTGTACCCTACCCCGAGCAGTGCTTGCGACACTGGGGAGAAAGTAATCCGTTATAGGAGATCACGCCCCATCAAACCATTGTTTCATTAAGTTTAAGATTTTTTTTCTCTTCCAGACTGTTCTTCCATATCAGAAGGGCGAAATTTCATTTAAAGGACCAGTTAAACTTGGTTGTGAATCATGGTGTTATAATAGTAAAACATTTTGACATCTTAGAATTCGAAATTTATGTATGTATATTTAACAATAATTAATACATGAAAAATCTTTTCTAATAAAGAACATTTTAAAAATTTAAAGTAAATATTTGCCATTTTTATTTTTGGTCAATGGTCAATTTTTATTCCTTTTCATAATATTAGAGATTAACATTATTGATCGATTGATTGCTTTTAAAATTGGTTTTGATTTTGGAATTTCATTCTATAAATGACTGGATGGTTTTACTTACCATAAAATATCTGTTCCAATCAAGTATGAATAAAAAGTTGGAAAATGTGTCAGATTTTGTAAGAGTTTTGCCTTATCATAGGGCAAAAGGTAAGGTAGGAGCATGCTCCTACCTTACGAGAACACAAATAAAATTAATGAGTAAACGAGCATTTCTGCTGCATTTCGGTACGGCAATCTGGCGTGACCAAGTGCGGGTGAACCACACAGTAAGACTGTTCAAAATGCAGGGCCGTATCCAAGGATGGGTTTTAGGAATTTCCCTCCCGGAATTTTATTGTAACATTCAATTTTATACTGTTTTTTTTTCCTTTAAAATTATGTAATTTTAAAGGAGTGGTCCTCTTTGGGTGTAAAACTCAATCCCAATGGTTCTCAACATCAACATGAGCCAGATAACTTTTAATGATAAATTCCAAAATTCTCAAAATTTTGAATCTATTAAGTACGGATTTTTCTTGAAAACTTTCTGATTTACAAGAAGTGGTCCTCTTTGTTGTAACTTAAGGGTATCAAAATGAGTTGAAACACCACATTTAGGGGCAAATTTCCAAATTTTTTCTGGAATAGGAACCCCAGCATTTTACTTGGTATTCACATTGTTTACACACTTTTGAAATTTAGTGCCATCAAAATTAAAATCCTACATTTAGTTAATCTAAAACTTTTCGTATAGAAGTACTCGTAAGGAGGTACCTCAGAAAAAAAAATATTGCGTGGACTCCCCCCCCCTCCCGAAACAAAAGCCTGATGGTTACTGCCCTGTCAAAATAACATCACTTTTAGCTTTTTGTAATTGGTTCAAAAGTTTTATCGGATTGCTGTGCCGCAACAGTTTGGATAAATAAACGGAAACTGGTGTTTTAGGAGATTCACTGACACTTGCATCAACGGTCAATTTCCCGAAAATGGTTCACTCTCCAAGAAAAAAAAAACACATGCTGAATTAACTAACGTTTCATAAACTTTAAGCAACAGCCACTCAAAGAGAAAAGTTTTTATACTATAGTTTTAAAGAGAGATCTATTCTAATGCACCTTTCGTGGCTAAAGAGATGGTTCCTAGAGAGACGACGGGAAGTGCAAAGAGAAATCACGAGCGAAAGCACGTGAGTCCCGTAAGTTATGTAGATTGAAGCAGTTTATAATATGTGGCTTAGGTCATACACCTGTCTGAAAAGGAATGGTGGGTTTCGCCACTGAACATTGCGACTGGAAATTTATAATTTATTGCAGGGCCGAGGAGTTCCGGATAGGATCCATTAGAATTATCGATATATCTCTTGAGTTCATACAAGTTTATAGTATTTATGTTTTTATCAACTCATATATTTTAAAATTATAAGAACAGATCAATTGGTTGTATTTATAAAGTTTAAGTAACGTTTACGTTTATAAAAGCTAAAAAATAGCTAGTAAACAACAGCTAACTAAAACAAAATTTAAATTTTGCTGCAATTTAATTTCTATCCACTAAATTTGACCATGTACTTCATAGTTGAGTGATATGCATACCTTTTATATAAAAAACTAGATTTGACCTAGGGAAGTGCAAAATGTTATCCTCTTAAAAATATTTTCTTTTGAACAGACTCCCATTAACTTCATTAACTAATTGTTGTTAAGTCGGGTATTCCTGGGAATTTTTCTTTTTATTTTCTATTACAAATTTCAAAAACATCATAAACGTATGCAAAAATTAGAGGAGCTAAAAGAGTTATCAAGAGTTTAATTAGAATTAGAGGGTTAAAAGAGTTACGCAGACTGCAGTTCCACAATGGCTTAATAGAAGAAAGATAAATTAACTAAATATTGTACAGTACCCAGATCATGATAAGCACTATGATAAAATGCTTCTAATTTTATCTTAAGTTTCATATTATTTTTAATTTTTTAATTAATTCTCTTTACTCATTAAAAAGTTTCATTTAAGAAAGTTCAAGAATAATGCAATTAAAAACTGACCCTTTACAATTACAATTTCAATGAATGCAGCCAGTAAGGATATAGATCAAACTAGTCCATTTTACATCATGCGATGAATTCAAAAGATGGTAAAATGCAAATCAGTAAAGAAATTTCAGAACAGTTGGTGTTAAGAAATAATCTTGATTTACCCAGCTGCTCTTTTGGCGTTTAGAAGTTCCTGTTAACTATGGTATTGAACTAATCCACAGTACGTTATATTCTTGAAATTAAAGCAATCGCATTACATTGTGGACATCTCGGTAAAGTGATTTTGAGGGCGATTAGGGATTTGAGTAGGTGAAAGTATGAAGAGTTTTTGTGATAGTAGAGGAAGAAGGTTTTACATAGACTCTGCTAAAAAATGAGTGATAGTACTTCCTCTTACAAGACAGGAAGTAAGAGTATATGTCCATCTTCTGGATAATCACTTCTACGTTTAACAATCAGCGTCAAATAAAAGCTGGTAAGAAATCTTTAGGTTATCAATAAATTAGTATCTGTTTTAACTAACTTTATGGATTGAATTTGTTGCAGTTGGGAAAAGTAAAAACATTTGTTCTTTTTTCTTTTATCATAAGCTCTCGGTTAAAGTTTAATTTTTACTTTAAATTTATAAACCTAAAGCAAACAAACAAAAGTTAAGTAAGATATTTTCAATTTTTTTTAAAATCATATATTATGATATAAATTGAAACTTATGCTGTTAAAAATGCTGTTTTTTAGTAAGGTTTTTCTCCTAAAACCGAATTTTAAAATAATCATCTTTACTTTTAAATCTAAATCAAAAGCTAATTATTAAATCCTTATGATAATTAGCCCACTTTTACTAATTGATGGACAGGTGACCTTATTGATAACACATTGCGTAGTTAAACGATTAAGGAAAGTATGCTGGGAAATCCATTATTTTACCGTAATCGTGTGAGTCAAATATTTTTATTTGTACACCTCAAAGGTTTTCAACTGTGTGGCATAATTTTTTAACAGAAGCGAAACAAGCTGTTAGTTTTATAGAGTGTTTTCAGGTGACGTCACAACCGGTTATTTTCATTTAACTGTGTACCTTCTGTAGGGCTTTTAACTGTTGCTAAGGCCGTTGTTTATCTGTTGCTAAGGCGATTTTTAGGTATGGGGTCACGTGATTGCAAATGCTCCAATAGAAGAATTCCACGGCCAGTCATTTTCTGTAACTGTTAACCTCTGTAGGGCAAAAAACTGTAACATTTTCTGTTGCTAAGGCCGTTGTTAGGTCCGAGTCATGTGATTGAAAATGCTCTATAAATGTGTACATACTTTCTCCTAATCCAAGTTGCGAGAACTTAACAAAACTTCATTTTTCAGCATTTGATTTTCCAAACTTTTTATGGGGATAACCCCCTTTCTTTCATGAGGTATTTATAAAAATGGTTCCATCTGATTTTTGAATTGATATTAATTTAAAATGAATATATTTTACTTGGTTTAGAACTGATACTAGTCCTAGACTAGTATTCTAGAGTACTAGAGGACTATAGTATTCGTTCGTACATAGAGTGTTTTCAGGTGACGTCACGACCAGCTATTTTCTTTTAACTGTTAACCTTTTGCAGGGCTTTTAACTGTTGCTAAGGCCGTTGTTAAGTCTGACAGCCGTATCGACCACCACGGGTTTCCTTCCGCTTAAACCGCGGCTAGAGGAGTCCCTCGGTTTATCGCCAAAACGTTATCGACCAGTCCCTAATCCAAAGGAAATCTCCGTGCTAGTGAAGCCCCCAACTTTGGAGGCTTAAGCCGGGGATTTGATGTATTGTGGGATTGATTACGGATTTTGAGCGCCATCTTTTCTCGCTATAAAGGCCCATGCTTAACACTAAACGCAAACTTTTTATAATGAGACCGTAGAAGTATTTTTTCATTGTTAAAGTGTTATAATTAGAGAAAAAATAATTTTCCAACTGTATAAAAGTGAATTAACATTTAAAATTTTCTTAAATCACATCAATTAAAATACTCAAAACAGCTGTCTTCTAACGTGTACGTCCGCCGAGATAGAAATCTATTTCTTAACTAAGATCATTAAAAAATACATTCTCCAAAACAATATATTTAAATATTTTGTAAATCCATATAAACAACTAAGAAAACAGTTTTAGATATTCTTAAAACCTTAAAAGTAATCTAAACTGTTGGCACTATTTTCCATTTAATTCTTTGAAAAAGTTTTTATATTAAAACTTTCAAAATTTCGTTGAGATATCTAGCATGGTGGTCAAGACATTGGCAATCAGATCCAAAGGTTGCGCGATCGAGTCCAGCAATAGAATTTTTTTTTAAATTCTTTGAGACCATTGAATTTTTTTTTGTGTGTAGTAGAAAATTATTCTTAGAATTTTAGAAATATTTCTAGAGAAATAGAATAAATTCCAATTTAAAATAAATTTATTGAAAAGATTTTCCATTTTAATTAAAGTTATAATGATAATATGGATCATTATAATAATAGCTAACAAAATAAAATAAAAGTAAAATTATTTATTTGATTTTAAAAAATAGTTTGGTTTGATAAAATAAATTAAGAGGTCTCAATTTATCAAATGATACTGCTATCAGGAGTAAGATAATTTGAAGGGTAATTTTAATTACCATTATTTTCAGCAGGTGAATGTCTGTTTTAATTTTAATTCGAAATCTTGCTGATTCCCTTTAAATAAATGGAAGGACACGCATATGATCTCCAATAACTCTTTTAATTCTTGGAATACAGAATATTCTTGAAACCTTATTTTGATGTTACACAAAACAAAACAAAAAGTTCTTATGTACTTACAATTATTTAAAACAGTATACTATTTAAAATTTAGAACTAATAAATTTAGTTGGCTCTAGCTCATAAATAATTTTTGGATTGAAATCACTGTAGAATATTAGGTCTATATTTCCCAATTCATAATTTAATAAAGAATAAGAGGAGAGTGGAGCATCTTGGGACATGGCTTGATTTTAAATATCTTAAGTCATAAAAAGAAATTAAATTGCTAAATGTAAAAAAAAATTATAAATCATTAAACAAAAATTAGTACACACAAATAGAATATTACCCTTAATTATTTTACTTCCAAAAGCATTTAAATAGTTAAACTATCCATTTTAACATTAGCAGGATAATCAATCGAAAAAATTTTCATTTGAGGAGCAATAGTGATTGTAGAAAACATTGGAGTTATTGTATGAAAACAATAATATAATAAAAAGTGAACCATTCTCCCCTATAGTTGGGTACAAAGTTTTAAAAAGGACAAGAAGAAAAAGCTGAGAAAAAAATCCAAATCAGAACTGAGATGCCAGGTGATTGTTTTTTTTTTATTGAGAATTCTTGTTCTTAACTTCCACCAAAAAATATTTTTATTGGGAGTTCTTGGACTAATTGCTACCAATTCGAAATTATCAGAATAACATTTTGAAGCGTTTTAACATATTCAAAAAATATAAACTACATGATAGTTATTAAAACTTAGGTTTATAAACCAAAGTAAAAAGAAAAATGTCAAAATTAAAATTTATAATTAGTTTTCAAAAAAAGACAAAGAAATTAATTCTCATTCTTATTTATTGTATAAAAACCAACAATTATTTATCGTAAATTATACTTAATGAAGTCTAAATAAAAAGAAAAATACTGATTGTATATTCTATGATTTGGTCACATATATTCTCCAAAACAAACAGAATTTTCACTGGCCAGAGAGAAAATACAACCAGTGCAAGGAGTTCCCGCGTTTTTGATGCAAAGATTGAAATTGTAAACACATTTATTTACATCATGTGATTCCTCTGACGAATCAGAGACTGGCTTAATTAATCTCGCTCCCAGGTTCTCTCACATAAACCTCCCGTCAAGGGAAACCCCGTGTGTTGAAAAATTCATTGTTGGTCGATAACGCTCGCAATTTAAGCCGAGGATTTCCTTCAGCCGAGGATTATCCTATCCGAGGATTTCCTTCGGATCGCGTCGGTTTGGTCGATACGGCTGTGAGAGTCATGTGTTTTGTTGTGTGATTGAAAGTGCTCTATTCATTCAAATAAAATATATTAAATTTTGCTTTTTACGTTAATAAGGTGTAAAACAAATTAGTTAAAAAATAGGAAGTACCGAGATAATTTACATACATAATTTATAATATCTTTAATTTTTTTTATTTATATTAATTAACGTTACATTTATACTGATTATTAATTTTTATTATTTGAATAACATCATCGCTTTTCCCATTAGTTTTCTGACTTATCCTCAATTAATAGGGACAGTATGTATAACTTAGAAAGTGTTCCTCATATTGCAGTTGACAATCGTTTACACTAGCAATGAGGAAAGGGATCCCTCAGAAGAGCTTCTACAACAAAGTGATCGTCAAAAAACATCCATCGATTAACGCACAGTTCATTTTCCTAACAGCGTTTAGTACTCATTCAATAGTAGAGTGCTTTGTTTACAAACTTTAAAAAGGAAAAAAAAAAATATGTCAGTTTTAACCTCAAAAGGTAGGTCTTTTTCAAAATATTTCTTTTGTTACTAGTTATTTTTTATCTTGGTGTCATGTCATTGCTCATGTATATACTTAAATATCTGTTTTAAAATATGTATCAGTATACGTTAATTTAACTCATTGAAGCAGTTAAGAAAAATAAGATTTTAAGTAAATTGCATGAAAAACTGTTTTCGGATGCAGTTATGTTTTTACCTCAGAGCTCGAAACTACGGGAGTGACAGTAGTGAGTCTCTTAAATTAATAATTTTGTTTAGAATTCAATTTTTAATTCAATTTTAAAATATGGATGATAAAAAAACTTTAAAACAAGGTACATTAAATTCTTGAATATCCTATATAATAGCCTATGAAGTATCTATCTTTCATTTTTAATCATTAGCTAAAAGTCTATTTTGTTTTAAAGATTTGATGGTTTCTTTAGAAGCAAATTCATTAATCAAATACAAGCAACCTGGAAAAGTTTTAAGGGGATTTGGGAAGGAAAGATACGCACAAGAAAGTGAATTGAAATGGACCATTAACTTAGTGTCCAATTCCTTCCCAATTTAAATAATAAAAGTTTGTTTTCGGTATTATTATTATTAAATATAATGGGAAGGCAAAAATGACAGGGAAGAGAATGATTGCAGAATAATAAATTAAAAGATGTGGTAAAAAGTAGACATTAGAAACAGTTGTAGAAACAGAAAAAAATGATAGAAATAGGTATATTAAATAAATGAATTTGCTAAGAACAAATGTTTGAGGTGTATATTTTTCAAGCTTATAAAATTGATTTATATTTAATGGAATGTTGTAGTATATAGGGAGTAAAAAAGTATTGAAATTACAAAGTTAAAGAGTAAATAATATTTAGGGACTGGCTACGAGGAATGTGGCAAGTTTGCTGTTTATATTTTTGTCATCTGATATGAAAGGAAATAATTAATTTTTCAGAGCGTGAAAAAAATATTTAAAAAAGTAAAGAAGGTAAAACAACATTTGCAACACCCTTAAAGATTAAAATTTAATAAAATATGATACTTCTTTATTGAATATAACGTTGTTTTACTTTAAAGTTAAAACAAAATGATCTTTTTGCTACTTTTTTAAAGATACTTATATATTGAAATTTTATTTAAAAATATTATTTATTCTATCTTATCCATATCTGATTTTCATCGTAGGAAAGTTATAGTAAAACAACACCAATAAAACATAAGAAAATAAAAATTTATGATAAATGTACAGAAAACATAATCGTAAATTTCAAAGTTTCATGTTTTTACGCCCTCCTTTTAGAAACCTAAAAACAGATGAAAGTTGACATTAGCCACATTAAAACACGAAAAAAAAAATCCCTCCATATTGTCAAACTATCTTGAAGGCCAAAGGCGTTTAAAAAAGCTCTCTCACCTATTCTATAGACTTACGTGACATTTGACAAAGGGGGTAATAAGTGTTCTTAATTAGTCAATCGAACGAACAGCAAACCAAAAGTCCTTTCAGCTTTCACTTGAATCGAATCCTCTGCGTAAGCGGTTATAAAGAGAATGATAAGTTGACCCATTTGCCGACACGCCCAATTACAACTTCGTTTTGAGTTGTCACAATGCCTTCTTTGTTTGTGTTGAAGGCCGCTAGTGCGAATCGAAGGTGAACCGGTCTGTAATTGCTAGAACTTTAAAGCGATATTCTCCTAGCAATAGGCAATTTGAAATTAAAATTAAGATAGGGTATATCAAGTGAAGAGTTACTTCATCGTCTCGAAGAGTTATATCCATATGTATGATCATGGGGTTTAGTGTGGAGAACTAACTGGCTGAGAAACACATAGGCATAGGAGATAGATGTTAAGGGTCGAGGGGGTCATGGTGCTAAACAACAAGGGTAATTTATTTCTGAAGATATTTTTATGGCGTTTGGTTAGCGAATACATGAAGAAAGTGCTTCCGGGGTTTTCTATAAAGGACATGAACCACTTGGAATCCAGGGAAGAATCAGGGAGAGGCTGCAAACCCCCGAGAGTTACGCTAAAATCTTAAAGTACTTATCAGTTCTTTACGTTATCTTCTTTTTATCAGAAATATATGACTGTAAAGAATTCAATTTCACCTTAAATAAACATCTTGAAATTTCGACGATAAAATGTTTTATTACAAACATCAATTTTAACCTATCTGACCAAAACCTGGATTTCGATACTACTATTAGAATGGTTTTAAGTTTCATAAATCAGTGTTGCAACTTATTTTTGGAAATAGTGTACTATACCTACTATAGTAATAAATTGGTTAATCAATTGGTTCGGGGTGCTAAGTTGGTTTTTCGCGCGAAAAACCAACTTAGCACCCCGAACCCCTTGAGAATCTTCAATTATGTTCTATGAAAAATACGTAATGCTATAATTGAAAAATGCTTCTTTCAGTGTTTAAAGAAAATTGAAAAACATATGCTCCCTTAGCTACTGGTCTAGGAAAAGTATATAGGGGCTAAAAAGACGTTCGTACGTCCAATGAGTCATTGATTTTATCCGGTTTATAAATATGCATTAAAATTCATTTTGATCTCTGTGCTTCAAAATGTGCAACGTAAAATGAATTTTATAAGTATCAAAAAATGGCATATTATAAAAGAAAACATTTGATAATTCAAGATGAATTGCTATTCTAGACTTGCAGAAATGACTCTTAAATATTTAATCCCTGTTCTTATATGTTATACAAACTCATTACATTTTCGTGGTCAAAAAAGTACCGTTATCCGTTATTACTTAGTTATGCTCTTATGCTTTTATTTGCCTTTATTAATGTCAACTCAGGAGTAAATGCAACGTGATGGGAATTCTTAATCACTGGGAAAATTTATTTAATGCTGATTTTTACATAACGTATCTTGTCACGTGCGGAAATTTCCCTAGCGAGGGAAAAATCGTCATAAGTCAAAAAATTAATAATAAATGGTTTACTTTTAAATATTGATTTTGTGCTCAGTATGAGAAAACTTAATTCGTAAATACTGAGCTTTTTAATATTTCATTAATGCCATTCTACTATTAGTTATATTGAACTATGTATTAGAATCTTTAAAGTTCCTTGTATATTTTTAAATATTTGACGGAAAGTATAGTTAAATAAAATGATTGTTTTGATCTTTTTTTAGGTTAGGGTTGATGTAGGAAAAATTTTAGATTTTTTAAAAATGTCCGAGCAACCAGTGCTGGAATTAAGTTTCGAAAAATTAGTCTAAACAAATTTTAGGATACATAAGTTATCAGATTAAACATCTATAAGGAATTAATAAAATTTGTTGTTTGTATAAAAAGGAAGAATAAAAAATATTTATAGTAAAAAGGAAGAAATGTAGAATTAAATGATTATTTTGGATTAAATAGTTGTAAAATTAGAATTTTTTTAGTTTTTACTGAGAGAAATGAAGTGAAAACTTTGTGTATATCTTTCTGCTATTTTCTTACATTGAATTTGATGCTATAAAAATAAAATATGATACATTATAATCAACGATTAAATACCAAAATATTAATATAACCAAACCATGGTTAAGTTACCCAATGGCATAAGCAAAAAAATATTTACAAGGCTGATTTGGGTTTTTAGGGGCCATTCATTAATTACGTAAGAGTCCCAAGGGGGGGGTTGGAAAAATCTCTACATACCCTTACTTGGGGGGTGGGGGGGGGTCAAACCCATTCTTACGTAGGATTTTTCAAGTTAATAATTACTGATAAATGGTATTCCAAAGACTAGAGATAATAATAAAATGGCAATATGTAGTTGACAACAAGAATATTACTTATCTGTTGGAAAATAAAAATCTTTGATTTACGTCAAACTGAGAGTTTCAGTATACCTATCTGATCCTTTTCTAACAGTTTATTATTTTTAAAAACGAAATGGAATCTTACGTAAGAATAGGGGGGAGGGGTTTGAAAAATCTTACGTACCCTTACATGGGGGTAGGGGGGGTCAAAAATTGCCAAAATCATCCTTACGTAATTAATGAATGGCCCCTAAGTCATATGGTCAAAATGAACACGTCTGAGTTGAGGATGAATCTTTAGTTAAACTCTCTTGAAATCACCTAATAACACAATCAGAGGTAAATTTTATTACGGGTTGAAGTTTTGAATTGCTCATAAAGAAAGGAAGACCCAAGTAGACATTCGGTAAACAATGTTAAGAAATTTTTCTCCCCCTTTATTGAAACACCTTAAATAACTCAATACCTTCTGTAAAATGAAATTGCATACAAAGGTGCTCAGCTTTCTCTATATATCTTAAATCGTATTCAAAAAGTAGGTTGTGGCGTGACATTAGAATTGAGAATATCTTATAATATGTGAGAAATTAAAGATTATATTTAATTCCATGTTCTTTCTAAACTTCTATGTGAGTTTTTCCTATTAGGTCATTTTCTGCTTCTCATTTTTACCTATACATTTGTGTTTTCCTTATATTCAAACTTATCAGTAAAATGTTTAGGATTAAAATAAAATGTTAATGATGAATGTCATATGGTTGAGACTGTTGAGAAAATCTGCAAAAAATAAATTGTTTACACCAATATGTTACAAAATGGGATTATTTGGTTAAAAACAATTCATGTCTTTTATAGAGTATGAAAATTTTTATGGTATAAATTCTATCAATACTTCAAGTTTGAGGATAAGGTTGTACATAGATACTTTCTCTTTGTTAAGATCTGTCAAGTCTCTAAAGCAGTGATTCTCTTATAACTTAAAGAATCTTAAAATTTACTTTAATTAAAACTTACTAATTTACAAGATATTTAAGGACCATAATAATTCCCAGTTCAAAGAAAAAGGAACAAAGTTTTCATTCATACTTTACAATTTTTAGATTTCACGACACTGGACAAAACCCTCGTTAAAGTTGCAAATATTGATTTTCTTTGAAGTTTTTTTTTTTTTAAAGAGAATTGTTAAAGGGAGAAGAAATTTAAAATATTATGTTCAAAAAGTCGTTTTAAAGAAAATTTCCACAAATAAATACTGTGTTACAAAAAGAAAATTCATTAAATGAAAAGAAAACTATTGGTCGTTATATATGTATTACAATTACTAAAATTCACATATTTTAAGTTCCTTAAATTTTCTATACTTATAAAAGAATTAATAATTACAATTTAAAAGGACAACAAAATTAACAAGGCATGAATTAGGAAGCAGTAAAATACTTTTTAAAGAGGATTAGAGATTTAGGATAAAAACATTTAAGGTAGGATGTGGGTACTTAAAGAATTTAACTAAAAAAAGAATACATTTTTTAAACTATTTTTGTCAAAACTGTAGGTTAAAATTACTAACAAAACTATTTTTTCACTGAAATCAAAAACTTCTTATTTTTCAGAAATTATTAACTTTGCAATTCCGACTAAAAATACTTATTTTGTTTAAAAATTGAAGCACAAAAAGTGAAAGAATCCTAAAAAATAAAATAAAAACCTACCTATAATGAAAGTTTTGTCAGAGTAGAAATAAAAATAATTTACTTTGACCAATCTTGTTTTGTTAGCTTCCAGAAAGAATTTCAAAGCCAAATGAATTACTAATTAAGGAGCGAATATTCAAGCAATTGATTCGATGACTGTTGCCAATATTTGTCTGATAATATCCTCTTGAAAAAGTGTTACGCAGGACAAAAAGCTATCATGTGAAAAAAGAATGTTAAATCGTTCTTTTGACGTAATGTAAAGGTACTCTCTGGTTTATGGGTGTGTTACGATCAGTTTAAGTACAATTAATTGGAAAAACGAAGGCAACTTCTAAGTTTTGATGACCTTTAAGGGCAGACGAAAAATGAAGATTTAATGTGACAAGATTTTTATAGGAAGCGTCTTCCGAATTGTGTCAGTATGGCATTCAGAATTTTGTACTAAGTTGACTTTTGGTTGACTCTTACTTAGTTGTCGCTAATAGATATAGAAAAAGTAACAATTTCTGATGGAATTAATGAGAACTGATGTTAAGGGGATAGTGGACCTTCAAACCTTTTTTTTTATTTATTGCCTCATGATTATTAAATTTGGTACTTAAGTGCAGTACTGTATAAAAACCTTATATCCATTTAAAATTTTATAAAAAGTAAAGAATAAATTTTTTACATTAAAAAAACAAAATTTTTAAGGACAATTTTAAAAATCTCTCTTGCGACATAATTTTTCAAATTTCTTTTTGATTGTATTAAATAAGTGCTCAAAAGTACAAAAAAAAACAAAAATTGGTATTATTTAGTTATTTGGTTCAGTAGTTATTTTGCTAGAAAATATTTTGTATACTTATACTCAAAATTTATAAAAATTTCACTTTTTCTGGTACTAAAGCCAGAATTTGGCAAACTTAATGTTGATCAATTACTTAAACAATACGAATTTTATTTCAACTAATTGTTAGGAAGCTATGTTGAAAGTTTGGTTTGATTTTCTTAAAAACTCTGTCGCAAGGAACGTTTTAAAGACGCGGAACATTCCAAAAACACGTGTGCAAGAACAGGCCGTTCGAAGGTGTTTCGGTACGTGTTAAAACACGTGGTAACTAAACTTCAAACTGGTATAACTTTTTTATTTATTCGCTTTTTTCAATTTCGTTTTCAGATACTTATTTAGATTAGTTTTGAGTATTATAAAATCAAAAAATATTTTTTTTCCGAAATTTGTTCGATTTTGCCTATTTGAAGGTCCACTATCCCCTTAAAGGATAGGCTGCTGAGGAAGGGAAAGAAAGGATCCTACTGTTCCCAGTTTAATATTTATCAAATGTCTTTTAAATCATTATGAACTGTGCATGAAATCCCAACATTCAACTACAAAACATTTATTATTTACCATAATCTATTTGATTTTTAGGACTCAAGATATCAAGATATATTGGGGTCCTCTTCTTAAAAGCAAAAAAATCCTTTTCTCTTCAATAAAAAACTTCTCTATTTACTTTTTTTATTCCAACAATAATTAATGTAAGCTTAAAATCGTAGGAATTCTTTTCTCATTTTCGTCAAAAGGGAGCATAAGATATACTTTCCATTTGCTAATTCAGATTGCTTATTTGCTATTTTTAATTGGCAATACATTGACCAGATCATTCAAAAAGAAAAAGTTCCTCTCTCTCATTACTGACAGACTAATGTTTACGCACAAATATTGTTTTCGATATTTTTTTTAACACAATCTCATCCTATCGAAATCTAATAGTATTTCGCTGCGAGTTAATCAAGAAGCGATTCGATGCGATAGCGGGCGGAAGTCGAAGGAGAGGTGAACGGTTTCGCAACACAATTTCGAGAGTTGCGAGCAGTTTATTATATTTCGCTCTGAGGCCAGCGATGAGTGCGTTGTCGTTTCTTTGCGAAGGATAACTTGGCGGAAGGCGCGTGTAGCGTCGATTCTGTTTTTTTTTCTTAGAGAAGAGCCTGGGCTAGAGGTAAGCGTGTTTATTATCTTCATCTTTTGCCCGCCGCCTACCTCTTTCAAAAGTAAAATGTAAGGAAGCATGAAGCATGCATGAATGAGAAGCGAAGTTATCTGGTGCGTCTAATGTGCATTTCTAATTCTCAAGGGTTGCAGTGGTTTCCAACTATTTGTCCGTGAGGCCCTTTTGGAAGTGGATCGCGGAATAGCCCCGGCAGGTCGCAAAGAAATGGATAAATTAATCAGTGTGTGTTGAAAGAGATAGGGGTATAGCAAGATCTATGCTGATGACTATAGTACACTATCAGCTGTTGAATTTGTGTGGATAACACCGTCCCTATGATATTATTAGCAATTCTTGCTACTGTATTATGTACCTACTATAAGTCAAACTGAAAACTTAAGATACTTGAATTAGTTTATTTTTTGGCGAGATTGAGAAGGTTATTTATCCATTAGAATAATATATTTAAGTTGAAAAAATTAAATACAGTATTTTGGAAAAAGAAATAGAATATCATACAAGTTTTAATTACTTAATTAATTTGGGAAAACGAACTTTCACCTTTGAATTTGGTTAGTGTGACGGAGGTTAAGGATTATCCTTAAATGGTTTTACTTAAAGCTATATAGGGGTCAGTAGACTTTAGCGAGTCGGGAATCACTATGTCAAGAATTATCATCCAGATAAAAAAGTTAGAACTAATTAGTTCTAACCTTTTTTATCCTCAATGACAACTGGATACTCGAAAATTTTCCCAAGATTTAAATACCTAATTGGGTAGTAAAAGAACAACATTAATTTTCTTTTACTTTGAAAGTTCACGCATCTCCATTTACACATACATAAACATTGGTAATTAATTGATGTGGTATTATTAATCGTACCTTGCATGTAAATGCTAAGTTTGCATCCGAATTTACACTTCAGTGTTTCTATAACTTTATTTACAGAGTGCGCTTTTTTCGTCAAGTCGTGTAGTCGTGATATTTCTGAAAAAGCATCTTAATGCAAAAAGAATTATTAAACAAAATTTTATTGTAATTGAATTTTTCATTCCTTATATAACCTCCCAAATCCTTTGCTTATTTTTTTACTATAACCTCCTATAAATTCTAAATACTTTCACATTTTTTTACTAAAAAAACCATAGAGGCAGAAAAAAAAACATTAAATACGGTAAACTCTCAACATCTCAAAATTAATGGAACCTCTAAAATTTTCGAGTTTTCAAAAAAGTGAAGGTCAAGCCTAGAGCATAAAATTTAATGGAGAAAAAAGCTTTTTCAAACAACAAAAGGTTTATCCATTCAAAATCTCGACACTCAAATTCCTGACACCATTTTCTCGACAGGTCATATATGCCCGACAACTCAATTGCTCAACAGGTACGATTGCCCAACAACCAACAACTCATTTGACCGACACGTATACGTTCAAGATCAAAGATGCTTGCCGCCAATGCTATTTCTATAGGACCACTTTTTTAACGATAGTATCTTAGTTTTCGGGTTATAGCCCCCTTTTGTCATAAGCCCGAGGATCCTGGGACGCAGCTTCATACAACCACCCAAATCTAAAATATAAACCCCCTCGTATTACAACAATGTAAAATAGTCCTAAGGCAAATTAGTTGTCGGGCAAACGTACCTGTCGGGCAAATGTAGTTATGAATATGAACTGTCAGGATTTTGAACCAGACCCAGAAAAAAATTGTTGAGATGTCAGTTGATGTTCCACTTTTAATTCGGTATCATTACATATAAATGATAAGAAACACGAGTCTTCCTTCACAGTAAGGTCACCTTCCTTAAAACGACGTTTTGCTTACACAAAACAATCACATCAAATTCAAGCACTAGTCACTTACTAAGCTGTTATCAAGATTACGTGAACAGAATCGTAATTTTTTTTTCAGAACAGAAAACTAAGCATTGTTTACTGAGCAAGTGTTAAGAAACATTATTTCTCTTAGTAAAAAAGCAATTTTTATATTTTCCCTACATAAAATCTTATGTTCTACCTCAAAAATCTTTGCCTCTTTTTATAAATTTTTATAAATTCTCTTTCCGTTACGTAATACATTGTTGAAACCCCGTTTCTTTATCGTAGTAGTAGATCTCACACCTATCCATTCTATTTGGGAGCTTCAAATACAGATTTATGCACAGTTTCCTTCTTGGAGTCATTTAAATTGACCTTAAACGCTTTTTTCTTGCCTGAAATCTGAATAAAGTACCCATTGTCTTGTTCGTCCTCTTTCGAAAATGTCATTTGGTTTCTACTATTCGAGATGAACCTTGATACATTGAATGGTTTAAACAGTTAATAAGGTAAAAGCAGAATGAATGTCAGGGATATACTATGGTTTTGGAATTGGGATTTTCATTCTTTCAGTGGTAACGACAATACTGTTTCCAAAGTCCGTTTCACGGCTTTTCATTGGAATTAACGTCTCTTAGGGTCATGGAAGTAAGGTGTACCCCTAGTCAGTAGCCATGCTGAATCCTTTGAGACGGCTTACAGCGCCCCTAGCGATGAAATTAAAAAGTTAAAAATAATTAAAAAATTAAAAGAGGTAGAATGAAAACTTCAGTGAGAAAATTAATTGTTTGTAATATCATGAAAAACGCACAGAAAAGTTTCATGAAAATGTCTTAAATATTTGAGGAGATATTAGCATGTAAAAAAAGCACTTTTTCAGGCCTCAAAAAATAAAAAGTTTGCAAATTTGCAAGGTTTTTTTTTATTTTTCAATTAAAATTTGTCTTTATTTAACTAAAAAACCAAAATTCTACATAACACTGATGAAAAAGTGCTATTTTCACATGCTTAATATCTTTTCGAATATATAAGATATTTTCATGAAACTTTTTTTGGGCGTTTTTCATGATATTGCAAACAATTTTCTCATTGAAGTTTTCATTCTCTCTCCTTACCATTTTTTTTATTTGTGTTTCACACAAAAATATGAGCTTTCAATTTTATGCCGATGAAAATTGATTACTTTAAGTTTAAACGAATAGTTTTATTTGATTATTTAAAATTATTATTAAAAAGTTCCATTATTATCCAAATCTATTAAGTATATTTTACTTTTTGTGAAATGCAAATAAATAGGCTATACATCATCAAACCCCGCTTTCAGCGAAAGTATTTTTTAACCTTCTTTAACTATACTATAGTTAAGTTCGATATATTAATGTATTTTGCATTCATTGTTTGCTTATATATTTCTTGAGGTTTTTCAAATTTTTCTGCTAAAAATGCATCTTTACACTAAAACAGTATTTACAGTGAAAAACACTTTCCGGCCGAGAATGAGGGCCATCAGAAAATGGTTTTATAGTTGAAAAGGGGAATTTTAAGAGATAAAGGTATGATAAACAGATGCTTTTTGCACAAATTTTAATAAGAGTTTTAAGCGGATTCAACAGTTTATGAAGAGTATTTTTTCCCATTATACGAATTTAATCGATATTTTGCAGTAAATTGTTTTTTTTTTAGTTCTGATAATTTTTGAAAATAAAAATAATAAAAAAATAAAAAATTATGTATGACCAATTATATATACCTGAATTCTTGTCTTTAAAGTTTTTAACTCGGACACATCAGAGTCTGTTCTATTTTCGTATTTTCCTCTAATCCTTATATTTTAAGGAAGAAAGACCCCCTATGCATAAATTTATATTAAAAAGTCACTAAAACATCAAATAAGAATAGGATTTATCTTTTGTTTAAAATTCATTAATGGTCATTCAGTAAATATGCGTATTTTCCCCTTTTGTAATTAGCTAATTCTCTCGCTAATTAGCTAATTCTAATTTTTCTCTCGTATCTTTAATATATTATCCTTTTTTAATTAATAAGATCGTTTCTTAACATATATGTTTGAAAGCTGTAAGATGGGATCTCTAAACCAATGAATATATCCTACCTAAAAGACATACAATCGTACAGGGTTCTTTGAAGCGAATTATACTGAAGAAAAGAATAAATTTCAGCCTGTGTTGTAGCTTTCGCAGGTGATGCGACAAATCGTCGAAGGCCATCTCAGAGTAAGCTGGGTAGATAGATAACATTCAAGGGCGCCCGTTTACTAACTTTTACTGGCGGGGAATATCAAGGGCATTGGTGTTTTCAATCGCTGTATAAAATGCGGCAGGTCAAGAACAGGAGAAAGGGAGTGACATGTTTCCTAAGATGCGCAACATGAGACAAAAATAAATACATTTTTTCTTATCATAAGTTGATGAGAGATGAGATGAGTTATCAGTTGGGGATAATTTAATTCCTACTTAGTCGAATTAGTATTTGTTTAATAGACTAAAATAGCGATAATTTTTTTATTGTCCCTTCTTCCGGGTTGCAGTTTTATTTATTTGTAAAAAAACTTTTGTCCGCTGTGGAATTAAAAGGATGGCAAATCTTGACTGTGAAAATCTATCAAGTTTTCATAAAAAATAGGTTTTAATCATATCAGTCTTTTATGACTTTTTTTTGGCTATTTTCTTTACCTGATTAAGAGATTTTCTATAGATTTTCTCTGTTTTTAGATAAAATTTCCTGAACTCTATTTTTTACAAAATGTCTTCAAGTATTATTTAGCTGATTTAAAATTAAATGGTGGATTTATAAACAGAAACTCCCACTAAGAATAGACAACAGTGCTAATGCATTTAATCCTCGATAATGAAAAATAAAAATGTCTATCAAAATAGATTCCTGAAAGAATTGTTTCACAAGTTTCATTTCTCATAAAAGGTACAAAAAATTTTAAAATAAACAGAGTAGTCTTTTCTAAAGATGGACCAGTTTTAAAGTAAGAAACACACAAAGCCTTTTAAAACTCGACAGAAAGAAAAATTCTTGAGATTCTGCTAATTTGTATGTCATGTCTTTTTTCTGGAAATTCATAAATATCCATAATCTGCACCTTCTTAAAAATGGATTTTATATTTTTGTTCTGTTTTTTTGTTTGTTATTTTTTTATCTTCTCATCATTAGATACATATTTAGTTTTGGAAGCAAATGAATAATTAAAAAAATATTTAATCATTTCATTAATTTTATTTTACGCTTTGTTAGTTTTAGGGGTATTTCAATGTATTTGTAACTCTGGTGTTTGTGACCATCTCCTTGAGCCCGTTAACATCTAACTTACTTTAAGTAATATAAATTTGAATTTTTAATATTTTTTCATGCTAAAGTCATGCTAACAGGTTGTAATAAGTAGTATAAGCAAAGAAAATTAAAAAAAAAAAGGTTTTTCAAATTTATGAAGACGAAAAAAAAACTAAATGTTACTTGTTACATACTCTAAAAAAAAACGTAAAGGATTTTTCATAGCATTTATTCCTGCAAAACAAATTTTATAATAATAATTTCCTGATCGTATTCTACTTCTGATCATAGAATAAAACCCCTTTATGACCTTCAGACAACGACAGTCGCCGTGCAGGCCCCTGTTTTTACCGATGGAATGTATGGAAGAGATTAGAAAAACGATAACCAAATGGAATGACATTCAAGTCAATGGGGATCTGAGATCTGATCAACGGAAAGGGAATGTTTACTATCACAAGTTTCTCTTAGGAACTGGGAGAATCTGTGGGAAGTCGTACTCCAGGTCATATGAGCTCAAACCCAACTGAGAAATCCGTTTCGCAAGAGCAGTTGTGTTTTCGAATATTCTTTTTCTTTAAAGGAGTTTTTTTCCAGAAGCGCGCAAGAGAAAGTGAGTTTTCTTTCAGTGGCATTCTACTTTTTAATGGGATGAGACCTATTGGGAAGCTTTCGCAACGGTTAGCTTTAAAACATGTTTTGTTTCTACTGTAGAAATGTCAAAATTATCAAAAAAACATTCATTGGTTTTCTTTATTTGAAGGAATAATTATGTGAATTCATCTTTAAGAAACCTGGTAATTTGTTAGGATAAAAATTCATCTTAAACTAATTTTTTATTCTATTTAGAATTTTCACCTTTTATTTTTGAAATTATGTACAAAATAACAGAAAAATATTAAGTGTAAGTAAGTAGTACTTATTATAAAAGGTAGTAGAGTAGAAAGTAGATTTTTATAAATTATCTTGAAAAAGCGTTTAAAAAATTATCCTTGTTCAAATTGGTCATCCTTCTTTATAATTTTATCTCTAAGTATTAAATTATTAAATTCAATGTTTAATCCAAAAAAATATAATTAATTAAAATTAAACTTATACTTACTTAAGTTCTGTGTCAATTAAGGATTCAAAATATTCTGAAATTACATTATGTATTTTTTAAACTACAGTATGTATTTTACTGAGAATTTTGTATTCATAAAATTTCATTTTTCTACAAACCACATCCTGTGTTAAAATATATTAATTTTTGCAATCAAAATAGTATTTAAAGAAAAAATTAAAAAAATTCTCAATGTTATGTTATGTTTTTATCTTGGGATATTAAAGAAAATTGATCAATTGACGTTACTCTGTTACCCATAAGTACGGATGAACTCTATGCAACTGGTAGTATTTTTATTTTGTCGTAGATCAGATTTCCCGATAGCCGATAGCCGAAAGATAATATTTGCTGAAGAGATTGGGTTGTAAAATTTGAATTTTAATCTAATATGTATATATCGCTTATCTATGATATGGGAATGAATTTCATTAATTCGGCAATTCAGAAAACAATGATATATGTATTTTTCCTAACCTCGGTATTGTCATCTAAGAGGCTAGACAAGAATGAGATTCTAATGTTCCAGCTTCAATGTCCTATTGACATTTTATGAGATCATATAAAGGGATTCAGGTAGTAAACCAGGATTTTAGAATAGAGGTTGTGGTAGTATAATTGAGAAAGATTTTTACGGTTGTTCATCATAAAGCTTCCCAATTTTAATTTTAGTGGACAAATATTTTATATCAATTTAAAATATCCTTTATCACATTGCTACTTTTCTTTATTATAGTACTAAAGAATAAGGAAATTGAGAGAAAAATATCATACATGTATGAATTTTGATGTATGTAATAATGATGTTCTAAGTATCCATAATTGGGACAGATTATATTGTAGAGGGCTTTTCGGTAGGCACACCCTGTAACTTTTCTCATCCTCCTTCTTCTCTATTCACTAAAAAAGATCTACATATAAAATTTATCCCCTATATTTAATGAGCATCTAATCCCGTAATTCATCCCTTCTCCTTTGAGTTGAGCTCAATTGAAAAAACAGATGCCGTTTTTAACTGAAAATGCAATAAAGAGCCTTCAAAAATTAAATAAATAATTTTTACAGTAAAAATCCCTAAAGAGTAGCAGTGGAAAAAGTGTTATTTTTTATTCTCAGCACTCAGCAGTAATTAACATTTAACAATGCGGAAGAGCAAAATTTTCGGATGCCACTCCAAAACTGTCAAAACGCTCAAAACTCAATATACAGGAATCGGAATGCACACATCACTGGCTTTTTAGATCAGCACATTTACTCCTTTCCATTAACATAATTATTCATCAAAACAAATCATCTGCCAGTCCAGTTACTTGAACTCATAATAATTGCCGTGAACACAGCTGATATGGGGAAATACGTAACGTAAGGTAAGTTCGTCTCGGTGGACAATCGAGACACATGTGACTGAAGTGACCTCGAGCGCAACTGAAATCCACTTTCCCTGCCTGGCACTCTCGTCACAACAAGCTGGCGTATGTTGATAAACGCATACGCAAACCACGGCGAATGGACGAATGTGTTGTGAAGAAATGGTCGGATTTATTTGTACAATTTTGAGCCATTGACGTTCTCATGTGAGTACAGTACCTTCATACATTGTATATGAATTCTTCATTTATACCTTTATCCAAGAAAATTTCTCGATATTTTGTGTTTTCACACTGCATTTTTTAATGACGAGAATCTCACTCTTTATAATGGCAAGTGCAGTGCACTTTTGACAGTTGCAAAGACTGGTATTTCATGATTCACCGATTGTTGAAAGATCATTTATGTACAATTTCATACGGGATATTGATTCATCATGTGCTGACTGTTTTTGTATGCTTTACGCAATGGTTTATTTTAATCAGTTTGAAAATATCCTTTGTCGAGTTATGTAAACAATAAATTCTGCTTTGTTCTGAATGGTAGTATTATGGGTAGAATAATAACTACGATATTTGTTTAGTTAATTCGGAAGTTATGAATTTTATTAAATTTATTTTCATTCTTAGTTTGAGTGATTTTATCATAGAGTATTTATAAATTTGATGAAACATTTGAATTTGATCGAAAGATGGCACACCCACACCAACAATCTTAAACTCTAGCAACTTTATTCTTTGATTCATTTATTTTTCTTTAAAGAATGCATGTTTTAACTTTATGTTACAGTTGTTATTAAAATGGCAGAAGCTAGAATTGCTGTTGCTGAGCCCAGGGTGAACATTATTGAAGAAATAGCTACTCCAGAATCATGGAAAGAGGTATTAAAAACCTTTCGAAGCACAGCTACAAAGCGATATTACAAAGTGCGGTAAGTTTTCAAGAAATTTAATTAGTGAAACTTTATTTGTTGCATTATTATTTGTTTTATATTTTTTATCTTTAATACTTTTTACTGAATTAGAAACATGATGGGTCCTTTATATACATATTCCTTTTAGATTTTTTAATTGTATCACCTTATGAGTTTTTTGCTTTACTTGTTGAACACATGTGTTAAAAACTTTTGAAAAATATTAAAAATTTATATTTTGGATCATGTAGGTTGTTCATAATGTATGTCCATTCTCATTCTATTTAGTTTGTAAACTTGAATTTAATTTTCTTATATTCTACTCTTTGCAATTAGGATCTATAACCATTAGTGATAAAAATCAAAGATTGATTTAGTATATAAACAGCCATGTTGCTGATATGGTGAACTAAAACAAAGCCTTTTACCTTCCTAAACCTTATAGAATTTCTTTTTAACCTAAAACGTTTTATGATTGAAAAAAATCCATGTTCACTTGAGAAAACGAGTGGTTAAACAAGAATGATAAGCTTGATCTTGACTTTATTTAGGATAGCTAATTTCTTTACTTGTCTATTACTTCAACCTTTTTCTTCACCAGAAATTTCTCCAATATTATGTCATTCCTTGTTATGTGTTTTTAATACTGTAATTGTTGCTGAAAAGAACTCAGTATTGTTGTCATAGTTGGATGAAACTCTCTGCGCACAAAAATTCCTTCAAATACTTTTTGCAAACTAATTAAATGCCCATAGTCATTTGAATTTTGACTTAAAAACATATTGACAGTCCTGTTGTTTACCTAAATACTGTAATAATGCTTCATAAGCAACAACATTAAGAAAAAATCAATTTATTTACCAAAAATTTAAATTATTTGACAAGATTTTCTGCAAAATTCTAAAACTAGCTGCGCTGGCATGCGCGTGTGCTTCTATATTATCAAAGTATGATTGTTGTCATGTAGAATTATGATTAAATTTTAATTTATTTTACAGAAACCTAATATATAATGGAGTGTGGCCTGCATCTCTGTCAAATGTTAGAATCACAATTCTGTCATGCATTGCTTTGATGCTTATAGAGCCAAGTATTACATCCTCATTAAATGCTTGGCTATGGAGTATGGCTGGTGTACTGTTTATTCCAAAAAGTTAGTAATTTAAAAATTTCAGTTTAATTTCTCTTTGACATTTTATTAAAAATATAATTTATTTTAATATTCTGTTGTTAAGATACCTTTTTCATATAAGTAGTACTCTTTTTCATATATCTTATAGGTAAATATAATTTCATTGAAGTTCTTTTACCTAATCACAAAGATCCTCTTTCCCTGTTTAATTGGTTTAGTATAATGTATTCAATAACTAGTTTTTACTCAGACCTTCAACTAACCTTTTGTTGGCCATCTCAAAATTTAAAACTTAAGATTAAAAAGAAAATTGGCATATTTGGATGAAACCTGGCTGAGTACAGAATTGAGTTTAGATTATCATAATTTGTATAGGGCTATATGCAAGACTACATCTTAGTTCATAAAAAAAATTGAGTGTTCAAAAAAAAACCCCCAAGCATTTACTGCATATTTGTACTAGGGCCATGTGGTTAATTTTGGTACTTGAAATATACCAATTTGTTTTTACATCAATTCAGATTTTGTACTTTTCATAAAGTAAAACATTTTATTTAAAAAATGGCCAGTTTCAGTAATTTTATATTAATTTTTAATATTTATATAAAAGCAATCATTTACTATACAAATTGCTCTTAATATAATTTATTAATTTCCAATTATATTCTAATTTTTATCATCTAGATTGTCCTAGAACAATACAAGCAATTATAGTATCAAGTATTATTGGAGTATTTTCATTCTTTGGGTTGATGATAGCTCGCCAAGGACTCTTGAGGCTCCTTTTAGCTTATAGAGGATGGATGTGTAAGTTGAAATAAAAAAAAGCTTTTTTAAAAAAACGCTTTTATTAAGATGTCCTAAAAATTCAAAAATAATTTTTTGGGTTTTGTGAAATAATTTATTGGGGAGTAGAAAATAACCTTCCGGTAAGTAAAAATTAACTAATTTTCTGATCACTAAAAATAAAAGCGTGGGCGCTAGTAATTTATAATTTTACATAAAAGAAAATGAGAAAAGAGAACTTAGAATATATAGTGAATAGATAATTACTAGTGCCCACGCTTTTATTTTTAGTGATCAGAAAATTAGTTAATTTTTACTTACCGGAAGGTTATTTTCTACTCCCCAATAAATTATTTCACAAAACCCAAAAAATTATTTTTGAATTTTTAGGACATCTTAATAAAAGCGTTTTTTTAAAAAAGCTTTTTTTTACTTATTTTATTTTCTACTTTTTAGTCTTAGAATTTTGCCTAAAATCTTAATTTTTATTCCAATTGTTGGTATGTAATTAGTAAAACCCCTTAGAATTTAATGCTAAAAATTTAAAACATTACCCTTATTTAAACATTTAGGTACTTATAAAATTTTTCAAAGCAAGTCATTTGTAAGAAATAAACTTTTCCAAACACCAGTGAACAATTTACAAAAAAAATATTCCAAATGAAAGAGATTTTATAATTTCTTTTTTACTGAAAAAGCGCAACACCCCATGCAAACATATTCAGTATTTCTTTAAGCTATAAATAATTCCATCTGAACGAAAGCGAAATCTAAAAGAAATGAATAGCAATAACTGTCATAATAAAAGCATCGAAACTCCCATTTATCCATCAAATGAAAATAAAAAGTATTTCCAAGCTTTTAGAACAAGTGGTATAGGTTTAAATTCACATTACTATCTTCGTTAATTATCTTAATTGAAAGGTAATAATTCAAGGTTTAAAGATTGAATATAGTTCAAATATATATAATACGCCGTTGTATAAGTTTTGGGGGTCATATTCCTTTTAGAGCGTCTTAAATTCGAGTTAATCGGATAATCAAAAATACTCTTTAATTACCCTAATTACGGAGATTTTGACTAGCTGACAATTGAATATTGCATTGTCATGAATATTACACTATGCTGCAAAGTTTCAAGGCTTAATATCATTTAGAAGTACCTGAAATTTTATGTGCAAGAATCTAAATGACAACCTTAAAATTTGCATAAATTTGTCTTTAATTTCTTTAATTATTTTAAAATTGCCGTTTTGATGATTGAATATAGTAGTACTATGCCTATTACACTATTGTTCCTTTTTTTGGGAGCTAAAATATTTTTTAAGAGTCTCAAAATCGAGTTAATCGGATAATCGAAAATACTCTTTAATTACCCTAATTACGGAGATTTTGACTAGCTGACAATTGAATATTGCATTGTCATGAATATTACACTATGCTGCAAAGTTTCAAGGCTTAATATCATTTAGAAGTACCTGAAATTTTATGTGCAAGAATCTAAATGACAACCTTAAAATTTGCATAAATTTGTCTTTAATTTCTTTAATTATTTTTAAATTGCCGTTTTGATGATTGAATATAGTAGTACTATGCCTATTACACTATTGTTCCTTTTTTTGGGAGCTAAAATATTTTTTAAGAGTCTCAAAATCGAGTTAATCGGATAATCGAAAATACTCTTTAATTACCCTAATTACGGAGATTTTGACTAGCTGACAATTGAATATTGCATTGTCATGAATATTACACTATGCTGCAAAGTTTCAAGGCTTAATAACGTTTAGAAGTATCTGAAATTTTATGTGCAAGAATCTAAATTTTTTGCGATAATTTGCCGTTAATTAATTTAATTACTTGAGAATTGTCGTTTTGATGATTGAATATAATAGTACTATGCCCATTACAGTATTGTTCTTTTTTTGGGAGCTAAAATCTCTTTGGAAGGGTCTCAAATGTCAGTTTTTCTGATAATTAAAAATACTCGATAATTAACTTAATTTTTTGGTTATTGATTAGATAATAATTGGATATTGGAGTGTCATGAGGGTTACATCGTTGTGTAAAGTTTCAGGGCCCTGACATATCAGGAAGTGCCCGAAAATCGAGTTGTAAGATTTCACCCGTGACCTTGGCCCAGAGCAAGTCTAATAAAAGCGTTTAAAAATACATTTTTTTAAAGCGTCTGATTTACAATTTGTTTCTCTAAGAATTGAGGTATTTATTGTAAAAAATATGATGTGTATTTGTTCTCATATACCTTTGTCCACACAAATATATGTTATGTCAATACTAATTTTCTTTCAAAATTTTTATCAATTCCCATTTAAAATACAGTTTAACCTTGATAGAGCAACTCCCTCTGGTATCAACAATATGTGGTTATTTTAATGATAGGGCATTATAATGAATAAAATTATTAATAGTATGAGAAAACAATTGGTACTTTTACTAGTGTTCGTTTTAACGTACTACTCATGAAGCAATTCCGAAAAGGGGACTGTGATGAGAATCTTTATACATCTCTAAAATTACATTAGTGTATTTTGTGAAACAATAAACTTGTTCCAATAATTAAATATGTTCATAAGTTATTAATGAAAAAGATTTCCTCAAGTTTTTGCCACCCATCTCACCAGTCAATTTTAAGAAAATATCCCTATAAAGTGTTTTTTATTACAAATATCTTTTATTGATAGAACAATGTATTGCAATTTTCCTTACTGCTATTTGTTTTCTATTTTGAGAAAAGATTTAAGTCATAAATTCACCAAGTTCTTGAAGTCAAGGTTTATTGTCTTTGAAAATGGTTTCTTCCTTGAACTCTTTTTTGTGATTCACTTTTTACCATTCATTCAGTTATTTTCTATGAAGTTCCTCTTAATGTACATTGGCAATTTCAATACATGATAGCATTAAAAGTATTCTTATTATCATGCAATGACTTAAAAAGATTGTTGACTTTTAACTTGATCATAAAGAACTAAAGTGGGAATCTTTGTTTGAATAAGAAACCAGGGTTGTTATGTTTAAAACACACCATTTAAAACAATGTTTAAAAAACTTATTATTTAGTTCTTTCTTTCATCAATTTCATACTCCATTCTACAATATGTTTATTTAGTTATTAAAAATACTGTATTAAAATTATAATTAAATCAATTTAATTTTAAAATGACTTGCTTTTTTACTAACTCATCTAATTTCCTGTTGTTTTTGAATTCCAACTAACTCTTGATTGTTTTTAGGTAATAATTTTAATAAAATGTAAATTATAATTATATTTTATTGGTATTTATATTGATATTTTATCGGTTGTATGTTCAACTGCTGTTTAGGAAGAGTTATATATTTTTTATAGGTTATATTTTGATAAGACTCCCAAACTAGTGACTATTCTTCTATCTTTGTTTTATAATTATCACTTTTCTTCCTTCCTTTTTTTAAAATTTCCCGTCATTATTTATTTTATCAAATTTAATTGAATATGTGTTGCAAAAATTAAAAAGAAAAATTCCAACCCTGCAAGAAACTGGTTCAAACCATCTTCCCCATAGTTTTAAATTTTCGGGTTTAAAAATTGGTGTGTTTTTTAAAAGAGTATCTTAAACCCTTTTGCATTTTGTAGATGAAAACCCTAAAAGTCATTCTTTTGTAACTATGCTGTGGTGTGGTGGGGTGAAGCTTCTAAGTGGCTATAAGCCATCCCTGTACAGTTGTCAAAGATCGCTTCCTCGTTTGCCTGTTCCACCCATCAAAGACACTCTTTCCAGATTGTATGAATCATTAAAGCCTCTTTGTACTGAAAATGAGCTGAAGGAAATTCAAAAAAATGGAAAGGTGAGGCTAGTTGATTTATAATCAAGTGTTAAATTACAAATAATCCAATTGGCATTAAGTTAACTCAATCAAAACGAAAAACTTGCTAATCACAGTAAAATCTTTTGCGATTAATTACTGGTGTGCAGATACCACATAAGTACTGCTCGGTCTTATTTTGGTGTACATTAAACAGTTGACCATTTTGCATGTGTTAAAACTGGTGCCAAAATGTAACTTCATTACTAAACTGAACTATGTAGCTTTTGTATATTTTGCGACAGTTTTGTGTTGGCAAAATGCTCAACTGCTTAACCCTCTTGGCGACCAGCATTTTCACTTCTCATTGGTTTAACATGGGAAAAAGCCAAGTATTCTCGGTCTGGTTGGCAGGAGGGTTAATAAACAAGGTATCTTTTTTATGTTTACTCTGTTATTAGAAGAAATTTTGCTACTAATGCTCTAGAAAGGAATTTTCACATACTTGATATGTTTCACTTTAGTTTTTTTTATTTAACTATGGTAGGGATGATTTACTTCAAAGTTAAACTAGTTATATTTATGTTAGTTAATATGAAAATTGTTTAATTGGAAAATATTGGTACTTAAGGATTAGCTGGGGGTAAATCTTGCTAATTGAAATTACAAAATTACAAATAAAAACATGAAAATATTTAAAAGTAAAGAAATATTTAGATTTATTTTTGTTTGATTTTTTAAACTTCTTTTTATTGTTATTTTATTTTGTTGGTGATTTCTCAGAACAGTTATCATTTTTGCTCGGCTGATCCTAGAATAAAAAAATTGATTGATCCTAAGAAAATTTTTCTTTTATCTAAAGGTTTTTTGAATTTATTTAAAGTAATAATCATGAGGAAAAGTTTTCAAAATGCTAATAATTCCATTTACTTTATAAATGTATTCTGAAACAAATTTGGTTTTTAATTTACTAGGGTAGGTTTTTAGAAGGGAACTAGGGAACTATTTTTTATGAGGACCTGGGGAAACTCTAATTTAACATCCCTAATGTGTTTCTTTTACTACTAGTATACCTAAATTTTACAACTTTAAATTGCAGATATTAATGATGAACTTTCATTTTAGGAATTTGAAAATACTTTGGCACATAAGCTGCAAAATCTTCTGCACCTGAAATCTTGGATTTGTCAAAATTATGTCAGTGACTGGTGGTAAGTTCAAATAGTATGCTATTACGAAGAAAACTCAATTTAACAACATTATATAGAAAACATCTAAAGTGAAACTTTCAATATCTTTAAAACTGCTGGCTCTGGATATTTAAACAAGCTGATTGCTAATGTAAACCATTCATCCTTTCTTTTCTTTGTATTCCAATTTTATTTCTTGATTAATCAGCATTTTTAAATACAAAATTCTGTCTTTAATGTCTAAAACTATTATAATTAATATATTTACATCAAGTCTGCACAACATAAGGCTTGCCAACCCTCTGTTTGTGGCTAGATTTGTTGAATAATTCTAAAATCAAGTATGTTTTAAATTCATCAGTGAGGATTTCCCTTTAGGAATTCCTTGAGATGATGATTATACTTTTCATAAATAATTATTTTTTTCCCAAAACGACTTTTCTGACTGTTTGAAAATTTTTTAATGTTCTAAACAAGCAATAGAAAAAGTTTAGATTGATCATTTGGCCTAGGAATATCGATGCAGAAGAATTTTTTTTGGCACTGGGCAAGTAAAGCCAGTAAAATTTGGCCTGCTACACAGTAAAGTTGTGTAGGCATGATTTAGATAATTTATTGTTGACTATTCTTGATTATCATTATTCTATAATAATTTCTTTTATAGGGAGAAGTATGCATATTTAATGAGTCGAAGTCCTCTTCCAAACAACAGCAACTACTATGCGTGTGATGAGTGCTATTGGATTCCTACGGATAAACCTGTGTCAAGGTAATATACATTTATTAAAACATACATTTATTTCTGAAATTTAATGCTATTCAACATGTTTGCTTATGAAAATCCTGGCAGTATTTTTGTTGCACATACTGTATTTTATACGATTAAAAAAAATAGAATTTATTTCAAAAATAAATAAAACAAATTACAAGGCATATAGTACACAAAAATAAAAGAAGAAAGACAAACACACATACATAGAAAAAAATAACAATTATAAAGCACCAAAAGAGCACAGAGCTTGTCCTTGATACCTAGTACCAGATACTTTGTTTTGGCAAATTTTAAGTTAAATATATGAAAATTTTTTCTTGAAAGTACTCTTAATAATGTAAATTCTCTAGATAAAGGTGAATTTTAAAAGAAGTTTTCGAATTAAAAACTTCAAATTGCCAATGAGGAAAAAATATTTTTAAGTTACCAAAACTTTTTAGACATCAAATTATGGGGGATATTAAGAAATTAATATAGTATTATTCCCCAATGTTGCCCTTGACTGGGCACCTAAAGGAAAGTGACCCTAAGCAAACATGGCATAGAATGATGGTGAAAGAGAGGGGATGCTGGATAAGCCAGCTGGAAGGAGGCAGGGGTTGCTTCAGCAGACAGTGCAAGATGGAAAGCTAGACTTACGGCCTTTTGTGCTACTTGGCACCACAAGACATCCTAGCTCTTTTGTAGGACAATGTGTCATGTAGTGCCAATTTTCTTGTGGTGAATTTTCGAACTAATTTGTTTCACTGGAAATTAAAACCCATGACATCTTTGACCTATTACCAAGTTTAAGAACATTTTGTCCAGTAAATATATTTCTTTTATAATTATCTTTATTCTTTAATTATAACTGCCCTGTATTTTATTTATGTAAAGCTGAGTTGAATCTTATAAATTATATTTTGCATAAGTTGTGTTTGTTTTTTATATTTTCTACTTTTTATTAACTTTTTTGTTACAATTTATTGTTTATTCATTTACAGAGCAGCAGCCTTAATTCATGGTCTGTTGGTGTTTAAGAGGTTGATAGACAGAGAAGAATTGGAGCCCCTTGTTATTCGAAACACAGTTCCCATTTGCATGGCCCAGTATGAGAGATTGCTCAGCTCTTGCAGGTAGGATGTTTTTCATCTTCTGATTGATTAATTTTGTATTCACTTAAGCTCGCCATGAGTTTCACTTTTTTGAGTGAAAAAGGATATAAATGTGTCGAAAAATAGCCTATCAGAATTACTCCTCTTGCATGCTACATTGTTGTGTTAATGGGCATATGGTAGTTTTGAGTACCTATTTTCACTTTCTGTTAATAAAAATAGTCTGTTAAGGTACAGAAATATTTACATTACCTAATAATTTTAATATACATTTATAGCACTTGTGTGTGGGGGAATATATAGAACTTTAAACCAGCATAAGTATTTGAAAAGAAGGAAGCTTGTCCATTACCTATTACCCACACGAGTCTAGAGGCCCATACCGATGAAACCGAATTCTTGGGTTCAATCCTACCATTGAATTCAATGGTAAAAAATGAAGCAATTTGAAAGCCTTCTGGCAAGCCCCCTAGACTCGTGCAGTTGCCAACTTTTTTGATGGCATCTACATCTTTTCGATGTCATTATGGATCTCAAGAAAAAAAATTGCATTCATGTGTGTACTGTTAAGTTAGGATTTGGAACGAAATATGCTTTTCAGCAATATATTAAGTCTATGGCAATGGTATATGAATGAGTGTAATATAAATGTAGTATGATAGTATGAATACTTGTTTAATCTTTAAAATCGCTTCATTTTTTTTAAATATTTTTTCTTAACTGTTCTGATATTTTTTTTGGTAGATTATAATGAAGAATAACATACTACATTAAGATAATTTTTGTTTGGATTTTGCATGTGGAATTTAGTCATAATGTTATACTAGTGCAAATTAGTTGGGTGTACGAATACTTTCTGGAGTGACTGTACTTACTTAAGAATGACTATTTGTGTACCCTGTACTGTATGTAAAATTAAAGATTTCTTATACTTCTTACTAATAATAAAAGTTTTTTAAATACCAAATTGATTCAAATGTTTTTCTGTTCCAATTTCAGAATTCCTGGAGAAAATGACGATAAAATATTGCACTGTGATGAATCTAAAGTAATTATAATTTTTTTTCTTCCTTTTGTGTACTCTATCTGCATTCTAGCGATTGTCACCTTTTATAAGAGGATATGAATAAAACCTTATTTAGAGTGTTTTAATCTGGTTAATTTTTAAGTAATTATGATATGTAATGCATTCTTTTGAGTAAAGTTTTTAAAAATTGAAAATGATTTTGAATATCAAATTTGTAAATTATTAAGGATGAAAAGCAAGGATGAAAATCTAACAAAGTAAGATACCCTGTAAATTTTACCTTAGAATGTTTAGTTTCATGTGTACCCTATAATTGACCAATTTCTTATGTGAACATGATATATCTTTCTATTTCAGCACATTGTTGTTTTAGTGAAAGGTATATACTATAAAATAGACATTGTTGACTCAAAGAACCAGCTATTAGCCCCTACTACTTTAGAGGAACAGCTCAATTGGATTGTCCAAGATGCCGCAAATCATGCAGGTAAGTTTTTTAGTTTCATAACCTTTCTCGTATGTTCTTCTGAGAAAATTGTGTTTAAGAAAATGGTGTAAAAATTATTTAACATTTATTTTGTTTAAATAAATTCATGACATGAAATATTTGGTAGTTGTGAAATCCAAATACACATATATCATATTTTACCAAATACTCTGACTCTGCTCAAATGAAATTTTGTTTCGTTATCCCTCTCTTGAGATTTATTTTGGCTAGTTGTAGTGAATTATAATGTGACATAAATATAATTAACTTACTTTTCCTATGAATAACCTCATTAAAATTATGTTGTAACAAATTGTATGAAAGTGTTTGATTTTTCAGATATGTTACTGTTATATTGTGAGTGATACATGTTTTATTTTTCAGAAACACTTACTGATTCTGAAAAATCTGTCCCAGCGTTGACTGCTTTGAAACGCAATCAGTGGGCAACTATTCGAAAGAATCATTTTAGTACTGGTGTGAATCGTGATAGCAGGCGATTAGTGGAAAGGGCCATATTTTGTGTATGTTTTTAGGAATATTTTATCATTAGATTCCAACATAAACATTTTAATATTTGTAGGGATTTAGACCTATTTTTTATGGCTTAAATTTTTTGAATGATCAGTAAGATATGCCCTTTGCTTAATTATGCAACAAAATTATCAAAATGTTCTCATTAGTTTAATTAATATGCTTTTGTAAAAAATGCAAGGTTTTTAAATGATATAATCGGGATTTTAAATTTAAAATTTAATTTTTCCAAAACATATTATTCATCTTTTTTTATTAAAAATTGATAAACCTTATTTAAGCATTTTAAATTTTGTTGAAAAATAAAAATGTAATTCATAACCACCTCAAACATGCCTAATTCTGTTGACTATTTATCCATAAATAGAACCTCAACTTTATTTGTTTTCTCTTGTCAACTTGTAAATATTTTTATTCATTGTTGCAGGTTACTATATCAGAGGAAACTCCCTGTAATCTTACTGAAAAGTCCAAGTATCTTTTACATGGTGATGGCAAGTCCATTTGGTTTGACAAGTCTTGCAACCTCATCATTTTTGCCAATGGATTTTCTGGACTGAATTGTGAGCACACTGTGGCTGATGCTCCTGCCATGGCACACATGTGGGAATATGTGCTTTCAAGAGAGTATGTTCTTTTCATTACGTTTATGAACTATTAGTTATATTTCATGATATTTTTCTATTTGCCCTCTAACTAAATGTGAGGGGGTATATCTGTTTGGCATAATGAAGGATTCAGGATAATATTCAATGGGAGTTAATAGTGATATTTCTCCTTGGACATTGTATTTTTCACTGTTTTATAAATTTATCCATCGTTAAAGGTTTGTAACATTTTCTTCAGCTCTATTTACTACTAGTTTTTTTAGATTTTGTAGGTATGCATTAAACAAGAGTAACCTTGAACTACTGGGAGTAAAGACTATCAATTAACCATTTTGTTATGAGGAATATTTTGAAAATATACTTTCCCTGAATTCTGTCAATGGTCTTAAAATTCTTGTCAACTAACTGATATAAACTTATAACTATTTGCACAGTAAAAGTATTACAGAAAATTAAGGTTTATTTGAGAATACTTAAACTGAAAATGCTCGTGTAAAAGGTAAAGTTTTTTTTTATTTTGCATTTTTACAGATGTGGAAGGATAAAATATACCAATGGTATTTAACTCTTTTGCTCCCTTAAGTATTAAAGAACAAAACAATATCTTTGTGTGTTTGAATATTGATGTAGATTTTCAAGCTGTTTTCCTCAGTTTTTTTTATCATCTCAATATATTCTTTTGCTTTAGGGTTTTGGAAAAGTTGTTTGATGAAAATGGTTACTGCATGCCTTTTAGTCGTGTGTTTAAACAAGAGAAAGTAAAGCCTCCTCACAGACTTATTTGGGAGATAACTCCTGAGTTGGAAACTTGCATACAGGAGGCAGTATCTTTCTCTGTTCAAGTAGGTGAATTATTTTTATTAAAAGGTTTTATTTTTATTATTTTATTAGGTTATTAATACATTAATTGAAAATTTTTTATACTTAATTATTTGTTTAATAAATGTATCTTAAGCGTTTTCAATACTGCATCTCCTGAAGTGCCTACCTACTAAGTAAAAAATTAATGGATTCCACGGTAATTTTTTGAGGTTTTAATACCTATCCCTCCCCTTGTCTCAGTTAGCCACATTTCCATGATCCCCCACCCTCATTGTAATTTCAGTTTTGAAATTAATATTAACTCGAGTTTTACATATTTTAAGTCTTTATTTATATTACCCAAGATTCAGTAACTTTTTATTTACTTATTAGTAGCTTAAGGGTTCTTTTGACATTTTAACAGCAGTGAAAACATTTTATAAGTGTGATGTCCCTTATTTTTTGTCATATTGTATCTCATGTAAAGGACCCCTTCCCAAAAATATGATCTGAATGGTTTCCAGTGGCAATTGATATCTTTTTTTGTACACCAAAATGTTCTGCCTGTGGATTATTTTCTACTATTTAATAAAAGGTGGAGAATATGTCTATGGCAATGTTTTTAATTGCAGTTTATTTGAAAAATTCCTAAAGTGCAATATTTTGATGCTTTTGAGCAGTGTGTTAGTTTTAATATTTTTTCTTTAAAACTTTGACACCATTTTTAAATGCCGTTTGGCACAAATTGAAGGAAGTAAGCCTTTTTTATTGAACAAATGAACAACAAGAAAAAAATACATAAATGCTTGATCCATGTTGGTGACTGTTTAAATATGATATTTACAATGTGACAAATAGACAAAGAACAAAAGTAAAAAAAACAACATATATGTATAATTTGGTGTGGCAAACAGGGTGTATTTTCAAAGTACTGATATATATTCAGTCAGGACATCAAATGAATAAAAAAAAGTAAAGTAAAATGACAATGAGATACTACAGAGATTGTTAATTTTATACTAAAGAAAAATATTTTCATATTTTCAGTCGTAAATAAGTATTTTATGTTTCTTTTTGAATAAATATTTTGATGGACAGTTTTGAATTTGAGTGGGTAATGAATTATAAAATTTATGTGCTAAAAAACTCCTATGGAAAGTTTACTTCTTTGGCATTGGGACATTATAAATTTGTTGATTCTTCTTGGGTTTGGGTTGCTATAAAATTCTTCCTTTTTCTTTGAATGTAAATTTTTCTCTTAGAAAAAATAGATTTAATGCTACTTTAATTTGTGTTTTCTCTATTATCAGATTAGTTCTTTCTCATTTATGAATTCTTTCATTTCCTAGAATATTTTATCATATTTATTTGTGTCTTAAAAGTAATTTTTTTATTTTTTAGAATAATGATGATTTGGACTTAGTAGTTTATGACCATAAAAAGTTTGGAAAAGGAGCTATGAAGAAATGCAAAGTAAATATATTATTGTGAAACTATATTTAATTTTATAAGCATGTTATGTTTCATAAAGCTGTTTTTAAAAGGCTATGGAAACTTGTAATGGTTTTGACATAATTATTAAGCTTTTTTTTTATTTTCTCTTGCTCCTCTTACCAGCCAGAAAACATACAAGTGTTAAAAAGTAAACAAACTTAACTTTTTATAAAGCTTTTTATGTGATTCAATGTTGAATTTTTGTGCAATTGATTAGTTTTGTGATAGTGCAAAACAACTACTTAAAATAAGTTAAATACACATCTTTATAGTACAAAAATCAATCGCCTAATTATTTAGCCATAGTTTAATTTTTTTTTAAATGTATAAGATTTTTAATTTAAATAATGTTGACATAAATATTAAGATCTTTTTATTTTCTCTTGCCCCTTCTTACCAGCCAGAAAACATACAAGTGTTGTTAAAAAGTAAACAAACTTAACTTTTTATAAAGCTTTTTATGTGATTCAATGTTGAATTTTTGTGCACTTGATTAGTTTTCTGATAATGCAAAGCAACTACTTAAAATAAGTTAAATACACATCTTTATAGTACAAAAATCAATCGCCAAATTATTTAGCCTTAGTTTAAATTTTTTTTAAATGTATAAGATTTTTAAATTATTTAAAATGAAATAATGTTGACAACCAAATATTTTTATTGTTGTCTTGAAAATATATTTTGTTGATCTGACGAGTTTTACGTTTTTTTTCTACTTGTAGATTTCTCCTGATGCTTTTGTACAGTTAGCATTGCAACTAGCATACTATAAAGATGCCAATAAATTTGTGCAAACATATGAAGCTTCTATGACAAGGTTGTATCAAGGTGGTAGGACTGAAACGGTTCGTTCATGTACAATGGAAGCGAAGGACTTCGTTCTGTAAGTATTTTTTAATGAAGTCATTTTTGTAACTTCCATATTAAGTCCATTTTATTATAGTGTTGATATTATGACTGATTTTTTAAAATAAAAATTAGCTCCAAAAACTATTCATTGGTAAAATATACAAAATATATCAAATTGTATTTTTGTTTCCCTTCCAATAGTTCTATGTTCAATACTGAAACTTCAAAAGAGGTCAAAAGATCATTGCTTCAGCGTGCTGCCTCAAGGCATCAGAACTTATACAGGGATGCTATGAATGGAAAAGGCATTGATAGACATCTGTTTGCTTTATATGTTGCTTGTAAAGGCTTAGGCTATGTAAGTATCCTTCTCTTTGAAGTATTTTTTATTTGTTATTTTGCTTTCATTTTAATACAACTCGTGAACGGATTTTTACAGGAAAGTGAATTCTTGCACAAAACTATCACCCGTCCTTGGACCTTGTCTACTAGTCAAACTCCTCACACTCAACTATCAGCTCTGCCTGATGCTAATTTGCATATTTTTGATGACAAGGCAAGTATTTTTTATTTGGGTTTTATTAGGTAAAATAGATTTGAGGTTATAGAGCCCTATTATGTTCATCTTCCCTGTTGAGGTATTCTTATCTTTTAAAGATAACTCAAAGCTATAATAATCCTTTTTTTAATGAGCTGAGAAATATTTTACCCATTTAACATGTTACAAATACTTGCAAAGTATGCTTAAAACATATTTCACTCAGAGTTCTGGAAAGTTCTAGAGAGTTCTTAAAAATTTTTACTGTTGAAATTTATGAAACTTTTGAATAAGCCGGAAATATATGTTTTAAATTATGTTTGTGTAATTCAACCATAATAATTTGAATCTAGTTTAGTTAGTTTTAATCTAGTATATATTTAGTATGTTTTGGGTCATTTTTAATATTCTGGATTAATGAAAAGAAAAGTGTTGGGTTATTAGATTTTAGCCAATAACATTAAATCACTGTTCTGATAGCTTTCAATTATGTAATATTTTATTGTAAAATAAGAAAGTTTAATTTTGTTTAATCTAATGACAGTTTTCAGTTTGTATAAATAAATGTTCATCAATTTTATAGAATTTATAATGTTTCAGATGCCTAAAATTGAAACCAAAAATTTTTAACATACACTTACTGACATTCTTTTTTTATAGTTGTGCACTGGAGGCGGTTTTGGACCAGTATCTGATGAAGGATATGGCTTCTCTTACATATTTCCTTCAGACAATCGCTTCTTCTTTCATGTATCTTCAAAGCACTCTTGCCCTCAGACAAGCTCCAAGAGATTTGTTGAACTCTTCTGTCAGAGTATGGAGGAAATGTTGGATCTCTTTGAATCCTCATGATTCCTTATGCTCCCAAAGTATTGATTTCTCTACTTCGAATAGATGTGCTGAATTTTTTTCTTTAAATGAGTTGTTTTGACTAAGTTTGAAGATGATGTATTTCCATTCAAGCACATCAGAGTGGATTTGCTAAAGCAGCTTTACAATGCAATGAGTATTTTGTTTCTAGTGTCTTTGTCTTTATTTATATTTGTATTAACTATTCAAATGCTTCTTAAAGCTTTGGAAGTCTGTGTTTTAGGTGTACTTACATGTCATCATCATGTGAAGTAACTATCATTATGATCTCAGTTATTTAATTATTATGTTACCAACTCTTTTCTTGCAGGACTTGAAAAAAGTTCTTTTTATTCCAAGTTTAGTTCCATTTTTCATGTCATGTACATATGCTAAGAAATTGATGTGTCATCTAAATTGTTGTGATGGTTTTCATAATAAATCAGTATTCATTATCTGCATGTGCTCTTATGGTGGACTTTTAAAATTATTATGATATTTTTGTAAAATAAAAATCAGTTCAAATTAAAGTATTTGATAATACTCTGGGTCTAAAAATATAAGTTTAAATACTTATTTAGGTAAAAAAGGCATTCACAATAATCTAGTTTTATGATACTACACAAGGTAACATTAAGTGTAATTACTTTATCTTTTATGTAGTTAATATCTTATACTAAATAAATTTTTTGGTTTATGAAATAAAATGCAAATTCCAGTAATAATTTACAGGTATTTAACTTACAGGCATTTTAATATAATTAAATTTAATATAGGACCTACTTTTTAAGAATAATATCAATGTTCCATTACAGTTATAAAAAATCTTTAGTCTTTTTTGAATTTCCCTAAATTTTTCCTCATTTTTTCATTTATCATATTTATATCATTTCAAAGATTTCAATAACTAATTGTTAATGAATATGCTGTCAGGTAATCAAATTTATTTGCATTCGTTTTTTACATATCTGATCACGATGAAAAAAGACCTTTCTAGATTTAATATTTTTCAATACTGTTCAGATGTAAACGAAATGCAGTTTTAAACAACTTGTCCCTGGCAATTTTAACTCTGAACTTTCTTCAAACTTGCTCCAGGCAATGTTAATTAAACTGCTTTAAACAGATGCAAGATCACCAGTTGAAGACTACTAGAAATTTTACTAATTATATTTCTAGGTAACAAGGTTACAAAAGCATGTTTATTTAGAGAATTCAAAAAAGTGAGTATTTCCATGCTTTAGGTTAATGGCTGAACGTAGATTTTAAGAATAAAGTAAGTATAACTTTATTCTTGCAAAGCATTAGGTTAAAGTAAAAAGTTAGATTTTTCTTCATTACAAGTTTGCCTTTAAAAGGTAAACACCAAAAAACCAACCAACATTGTTTTATATAGGAAAGATCTATTGGTCAGTATTAGTTGATTTTAATGGAAAGCGTTGAGACATATACAGCCAGACTTGGGCCGTTTCGTCTTCTTCCTCCAGAAAGTCAGTATTAGTTCCAACCCAATCTTGACATGTGAGCCATTTAGATTGGACAACTCAGCTCTAAATTATTTAATATTTTTATGTGTTAATTTATAAACTAACAGAAAAATCTCAAATATTTTATTAAAAGTAAGACTTATTAATCATATGTGTATCCCCTGAATTTTAATGAAATAATGTCAAAAGGATGAAAAATCTTGAAGCTATACTATCTATCTTTTGTTGATTACAAACATCAAATAAAACTAAAACCTATCAAAATCAGATTAAAGAACAGCTGAGAGAGGTTGTCTACTTTAAAATATATTTTACTCTTCAGCACTTGATAAACAATCCAAGTGGAATCTCACTAACCTCCATCACCTCACCATGTACAAGGTATTTATTTTTAAATTCTAGCTCCTTTGTCTAGGTGTACTTTATTTACTCTCATATTAAGCTTGTTGACTTTTGTTAAAGTCTCCATTCAGCAAGTTTCCATTCCTGTTAATCAATTCTTCTTTAATAACCTAAGTTTTGGTAAACTAATCTTTAACAGATTGTTTTTAATGGAAATAAAGCAGTTACTCATTCCCAAGTAATAAAATTAGTGAAAAAAATGGGAAAAATTAAATTTTGGTTGAGAGATACTAAGTTTTAAAAGGGTGACATCACAATGAGGGCGAGAGATCAATTTCAAGGGACACATTGTGGCTAGCGGGAGGGATACAAAACCCCTGAAAATTGTTAGACATAGTTTGAGTGGTCCATTAATCTAAGAAGGGATAAGTCACTCAGTTTGAGAATTGCTGGCTCATATAATTTCTTTTAGAATTGTTTTAACTCCAATGATATAAAAAAAGTCAGAGATTAAATGAATCGTCAGCTAGAAGGGAATAAGTCCAAAAACGAAGATTTGAGAAAATCGGAAAAAAATTGTATAAGTAATGGAATTTTTATCCTATAGCCACCAAATTTTTACAGGAAATTCATGACACTGTTAAGAATACAGGACAATCATCGAAAATTTTAATTTTTTTTATCTTTATTTGAATTTTATGGCAGGCATCGATGTCCTACGAAAAGTGGTAATTTTTGTGTTCGTAAGGGTTACGTTAACTTGGGTTACTCCTAACTGGTTTAACTTAAATTTATGCAACAAAAGCCATTTTAGTTAGAAAGATACAGCCTTTTTTATGTATGGTACAAATTTAAGGAGAATCGTATCCCAAATATTGAAAATAGGCCTAAAAGTTTAACTTTAAAATGATGATTTATCAATTTTTGAAGGTGTAATAATCCCAAAAGATCTATATTTTCCAAATATTTTTTTTAGACAATGTGTAGCTACCTTAATCGACTATATCCTGAAAAAAAAATTTAACCCTGATCTTTTTTTTTCTTTTTTGTAGTTAATCCACCGAAGTTGGAAATTAAAAAAAAACAAAACAAAAAACCCCAAAATTTTCAAAAATAAAACAAAATTGTTTTATATTAAAAAATTAAATAATTTAAGAATTTAAAATTACATTAATTAAGAAAGTTTCTGGAAGGAAACAAAAATGTCAGTAATTTACGTCATGACAAAAATGAGGAAATCAGTGAAAAATTTTGCACGGAAAGTATTATTGATGGCCAATTTAGGATTCTTAAGCATAGCTTTATCATAATTTAATATGCTATTTTTTTTTCAAAATAACAAAAGTTTTTATGTTATTATTGGAAGTGTCCCAAGGTGTCCCACTAGTGGGGCACCTTGGACATTAAAAGAGGTTTTTTTTAAAATTTGTTATTATGAATTCCCTAAAAGAGATAATTGATCGGAATTTTTTTTAATTAGATGCGCAAAGGACTATATTTAATATATTAACTGCGTTTGGAAAAATATAACGGTATAAATAAATTAGAAAAATAGTTTAGTAAAAAGTGTCCCAAGGTGCCCCACTCTCCCCTATTATTCTGAAAGTAATTTTGTTCTCACTATATTGAAAACAGTTCTATATGGTAAAAATATGGTTAATTTGAATCTGAGTTACATTTTGCACTCCTCTTGCTGGAAAAAATATTTTTCAAATCTTTATATCTTTTACCTTTTTACCCTTCTGAGGGGCCGGAACTACCTTACTTTAAACCCTAAATTCATTTTTAAAATTATGAAAAGTTCATTAGATATACTATAGTTATTAAAAAACTTCACGAATATTGCGCGTCTTCATTACTTTAAAGTATTTTCCCCCTCATTGTAGGTGCTAGCATTCGTTCTGATAGCTGCGGGTGTATTTTTGAATGCACATGCAGAAAAGCTATGCCCTCCTCCTGAGCAAATAGCCCCCTGCACTTGCTTCAAAGACAGGGGCGATACACACGTGACGGCCCTCTGCCAAAACTTCAGCTCGGCCTCTGATGTGGCTGAAGTTTTCAACAAGAACCCGCAATGGAACATGCTTGCCTTGCACATCGATTCATGTGCCATGTCCTTCGTCCCAGCCTCCCTGTTTGAGCAGGCTACGTTCATGACCCTGAACGTGTCCAACAGCGTTCTGGACGTTTTGTTCGACAAGCCACCCAAAAGGACGCCGGAGCTCCTTTACTTACATAACCTCAAGTAACTTTCATATGCTCTTAGGCCATTATTACTCTCTTAATTGAAAGGTAGTTAGAATCTGGAAACATTATTTACTATATTATCATGTATAATTTACCATCAGAAAACGAAATAATATGAACTTTTTTAGAAGGGAGAAAACTCCCATGTCTAACATAAACATGTCTACGACAATTTTATCTTTTTAATGGGAAATAACCTATTAAATCATTCGGCCTCTTAACTCCTCTTATCTATTCCATCATACCCGAGTATGTGTGAGTGTGTCCAAGGGTAATTTTACCTTCAAATGTTACTTATAGTACTCTTACTTCGGCTGTCAGGAACACAGATCCATACATTCAACTTTATCTTGAAGTGAATTTCAAATTCAATCAAACGAAAATAAATACAAAAAAATCAGTTCCAACATACCCTTTTCTTTACGTGATTCTATAAAAATTTCAGTCACCCGCACGATGGTGCTGTATTTAAAGACTTAAACTTTCTCACCATGCAAATTGCCTGTATTTTAACGTTATCTGATGCCTTTAACGTACTATTTAAAATTACTCAGCTATGTGGCCACTATTGGGTCAGTGGCCTCTAGCCACTATACTCACATTTACCTTATTGTAGGTTAGGGGTAGAAATTATATTAGGGTTTCAGTTTTCATGATGTGATGTCCCATTCTAAATTATGTTAGCCAATTTTTCTTTAGGGTCAGGGTCCTTCTTCCTAACTTGAATTTTCCTTCTTTTTTTTCTCATGAACTTCCACTGTGTCTTCTCTCTTCAATTCCTCCTTCTCCAAAGATTCAACTAAGACCAGGAAAATGAATTTTCATGCTTTCTCCCCTTTCAGAATTTTGAGAAGTTTCGAATGGAGTCTGTTCTCCAACTCAAGTCTCAAAATTCTCAATGCATTCAACACCCAGATGGGGTCGTTTGGAAATTCCTTCAGGGACCACATGCCCCACGATCTCGATAGAATCTGGTTCAAAGGCACAGGCACCAAGAAGATTGTGCCGCAGGCTTTCAGGAATCTCAACAAACTGACCATTCTGGGCATTAGGGGATCAGCGCTGAAAGTGCTGAATAGGAATATGTTTCCCAAACCGTGGAATAGCATTAACTACTTTGATTTCAGGTGAGTTATCCTTATTTTTGTTTATGAGGAATGTATCCAAGTTACATTGGTGTAATTGAAATTAATATAGTGAGGGAATGGTTACATTTAAAGTTATGGAAAAAATAGCGATAAAACTGATCTCAATTCCCCAAAAAACATTGAAAACTTCTTATATAACTAGCTTTTAAAGCAAAATATGGAAATACGTTTAATTATACAATTAATAGATTCACTCCTATGGATTCGATTAAACTAATAAATATAAGTATTATATTTACATAATTACATAATTAAATCCTACTTTTCTAGAGGGGGACTTGGAAAGTTTTGCCCCTGAAATAATGTAATTATGGAACAAAAAAGTACGCTTAATTCCATCTTAAACAAAAAGTACACAAAGCAAAAACTTATGAAAGTAGATTTTAATGAATTTTTTGATAAAAAGGTTAAGAAAAAACATCCAAAACTTGTGGCCTCCCGCATCAATTTCATTCAAAGACTATCAGTCTTTGGATAAAATTAACTATTAATTCCAGTGCACATTGAATAATTTAAACTTCGAATTATCTAAGAAATAGAAAAGAATGCAAAATTGAATATTGAAAGAATAGCCATAAAAATCCTAATGAACCAACACATTGAATTTTAAAAAAGTAAAATTTATTGAAAAGGAGCTCAAGAACATTGAGAAACCTTCGAAGTATTCACTACTTGGGATTAAAGACTTTGAATTATCCAAGTTGCACTGCATAAGTTATTTTTAATTTAATTCAACATGCAATTTTTTTCAGCATGAACCATTTAACATCTCTGCCCGAAGATATATTTACTGAGATGCCTAAGCTCAATATTATTTTTTTGGAAAGAAATTTATTGACTACCATGTCAGAAAAAACATTTTTTCTAAAAAAGACTTTCTATGGAGTGGCAGGTAAGTAAGTCAAACTAAAAAAGAAAAACATTTTATTTTATTTTTTTTTATTTTTCTCAAAAATAGGAGAGTGGTGTCCCTAAACATTTTAAGCATGGAGTTTTGCAAATAATAAGATAAAAATAGTTTCATGGCAGTTTTTTTTATTTTCTCTCAATTTTGATACAATTGAAAAATTTACTTTTAGACTGCTTTATAAGGCGCTAAAATTTTAGGCAAGTGCCCTAAAAATATTGTGCATACATATATTATTTTTCATAAAACTCGACTAACACATTTTGCAAGATATTAGTTATTATAAGTATGCAATTGTTAATTTCAAGAGGTAATACTTTTTTTTTGCATGAAAAGTATAGTTTTTTCCTTTATCACTGTGAAGACTATTTCATATAACATTTTCATGGTAATTTCTTAAAAATTAAGCAGAATTGATTCATTGAATGGTTTCGGGATGCTGATAAGGGAAACAATAATTTATTTTTTCTTTTTAGAAAATCCTTTGAATTGCAACTGTAATATTAAATGGATTCTGTCTCCTGGTTATAATCCGAATTTTTTTGAAGGAACTTGTGATTCACCACAGAGTATGAAAGGAAGAAGCCTTCAAACGCTTACGAAAGATGAATTTGCTTACTGTTCATAGACATTTTATTCTTTGTGTTGAAAGAATACTTATAAAAAACGTGATTAAAATATTTCATTATATTAAATGCAGATCGAGGAATTTCACTTATTTTGTTATTTATTAATAAACTACTTCCTCTCTTATCCAAAAATAATATTTATCCTAAACACATTGCACATTATACGGGAATAAAAATATTTTAATAATAAAAGCTTAAGTATTATTTTTATATTTGAATTTTAAAAAAGTTATGCCACTTCGAAGAGACTTTTGGATTAATATCTTTCCATTTGATTGTAACAATATTTGGAGTACTTTGATGTTGTTAAATCATTGCTATACATTCAATAAAATTTACGTTAATATACTTATAACCCCCCCCCACATATACATATTGTGAAATATAGATCTAAATTCTTCTTCCTAAAATTAAAGTCTAAAAATTTAACATTCAATTCAATTTGGGTTGGTAAAAGTCAAACATTCAAAATATCCTTTAATATTAATTTCAATAAATTTTTATAATGATCTAACTGTGCTGAAAAAAAAATTGTTGCAAAATTGAGAATTTCCAAACTAACAGTGACCATACCGAAACAAAAAGGAACATTTTATTTATTTCATTGCAAGAGTAAGAGTAGTTGAAACACCCCCCCCATAATCTCCTGTTGAGTAAAAAAAATATCTGGACTCAACAAATAATGAAATAAAAGCAATTTTTGAATTTTGACCATTGCAATATTTACCATAATTAACGACATAAAGGAGTAAAAACTTTCTCATTTGTAATTAACCCATATAAAATCTATTTTAAACTTCAACTAAACATTTTGTCATGAGTATCCCTTTCAGAAATATGGTCACAGTACCTAAATGAGGAAAGAGAAAATATGGGCCATCTAGACTCTAGACACTCAAGGCCAGAGAAGCTCGAAATCTTGAGTGACGTTCTGCCTTCTATTTCGCGTCATCATCGCTTTTTGGACAACAGCGCAACTCCAGTCTGAAGGAGCTTGCAAGATTTCAGACTGAAGAAACTCTGCAATAAGTCAATGAATTTTAATGAAAGAAACTTAAATTTTTTCGTCAAAAATTTCCAAAGTAAATTTTTAAGTAAAATGTAAAATCTTCCTGACGCTATTCTACTTTGAATAAAAAAAACCCCAACCAACATCGTTTATATATAAAAGCATCTATTGGTCAGTATTTGTTCCAACCCAATCTTGGCATATGCGCAATTTAGATTGGACAACTCAGCTCCAAATTATTTAATATTTTTATGGGTTAATTTATAAACAAACAGAAGAATCTCAAATGTTTTATGAAAAATAAGACTTTTATTAATCTTGTGTATTCCCCGAGTTTTAATGACTTTTATTTAGATAACTCAACGAAATACGTCAAAATGATGAAATATACTTGAAGCCAGCCATACCATCTATTTTTTGTTGATTACCAACGTCAAATGAAAACTAAAAGCTATCAAAATCAGATAAATAACAGCTGAGAGAGGTTGTCTGAGTCCATACTTTAAAATATATTTTGCTCTTCAGCACTTGATAAACAATCCAAATGAAATCTCACTGTAGCCACCATCATCTCACCATGCACAAGGTATTTATTTTTTAATTCTAGCTCTTTAGTCCACAAGTGTACTTTATTCATTCCCATATTAAACTTGTTGGCTTTGCTTTGGTCTCCATTCAGTTTCTATCCCTGTTAAAATCAATTCTTGTTTATTATCATAAGTTTTATAGTAAAATAATCTTCTTTATCAGATTGTTTTTAATGGAAATAAAACAGTTACTCATTCCCAAGTAATACAAATAAATGTAAAAAATTGAATTTTGGTCTGATATTAAGTTTTATAAAAGGTTGACATCACAACGAGGGTGAGAGATGAATTTCATGGGACACATTGTGGTGGCGGATGGGATACAAAACCCCAGGAAATTGTTTGACATAGTTTGTGAGTGGTCCCCTAATCTAAGAAGAGATAGGTCACTCAGTTTGAGAATCGCTGACCTATACAATTTCTTTTAGAATTATTTTAACTGAAATGGTATTATAAGTCAGAGAAGATTAAAAATAAGAGTTTGAAATTTATTCCTGTTCAGTAGAGTGTTTAGACTGTTTAGTTAGATAGATATTTCAGCATGTTTGATAAAAAGTCTGCTAAGAGAAGTATAATAAATTAAAAGCATTAAAATAAATAAGTTTAAGAGGATATATCTATAAGAACTTACAGTAATAAAGCCCAAGTTATTTAAAAGTAGCACACACAAACGAGGTCTATATTTTAATGTCTTGAAGTAGGAATCCCAACTTTTAAAGATTAAGTTTTTAAAATAAAAGTGTTTTTTTTTCTGCAGAACACCAAAGTTACTTTTTTTTTTACCGAAAGTAATTTTGTTCTCTCACTATATTCGAAACAGTTTGGTATGGTAAAACAATGGGTAATTTGAATCTGAGTTACATTTTGCCCTCCTCTTGCTAAAAAAAATATTTTTTCAAAATAGTATCTTTTATAGTTAGTTTCTCTAAAAACAGCTGAAAACTTTATTTTAAAATTTTACCTGTCTGTATAGTTTCTTACAATTGAGACTGTATGAAACTATCTTCTGTGGTGTGTAGAAAACGAATGGGAAAGACAGCAGTGGGTGGGAAAGAATTCTTGTAGGTTTTATTTAAATTAATTTTGATGAGTGCATTTCAACGTATTCTTCCATTAATATAGTATAACTTTCTGGTTTAAGAGATTTGAAAGATAAATAACTTCCCATCTTAATAATAATCTAAAAATAACTTCATCCAATTTATCTATTACTTTTTTACCCTTCTGAGGGGCACGAGCTACCTTATTTGAATCGTTTATTTCAGAAACCAGTCAAGTGACAAAAAATGAAAATTGAGTTATTGGTCAATTACTGTTTTGTAAAGGTAAATACATCGTTTGATGCAAAAAAAATCAAGTTCTGTCCCCATGTGACGGTGTAGCAAAGCCTAGAAATCCTTGTTTATTTTAGAAAGAAGACAAGTGACAGCACTTGACTGGTTTCTCTTCCAAACTAAAACCCTACTCTAAACCCTAGCTCTAAAACCCTACTTGGTTGGATACCAAGAAATTTATGAGACAATTTTTCAATGGCCTACAACAGAAGCAGAATGCACAATAGATCGAGATTCGAGTGTATGATGAGGAATAGTCATTCCCAGAAAAAATATATATCCATTTCTGAATCCTTATTTCTGAGCATTATGAAAAGTTCATTAGATAGTTATTCAACTACATCACGAATCTTACACGTCTTCATCGTTTTAAGTATTGTCCCCCACATTTTAGGTGCTAGCATTCGTTCTGATATCTGCGGGTGTATTTTTGAATGTACGTGCAGAAAAGGTATGTCCTTCTCCTGAGCAAATCGCCCCCTGCACTTGCTTCAAAGAAAGGGTTAGCCAACGCGTGACGGCCCTCTGCCAAAACTTCCATTCGGCTTCTGACGTAGCTGACGTTTTCAACAAGAACCCGCAATGGAACTTGCAGGACGTGCACATCGACTTGTGTACCATGTCTTTCATCCCAGCCTCCATGTTGGAGCAAGCCACGTTCCAGAGCCTGAACGTGTCCAACAGCATTCTGGACACTTTGTTCGACACGCCTCCCAAAAGGACACCGGAGCTCAATATCTACTTACATAGCCTCAGGTAACTTTCATCTGCACCTATTACTATCTTAATTGAAGGGTGGTTAGTATCTGGAAACATAATTTACCATATTAAATATTACCATGCATAATTTACCATCAGAAAATGAAATATATTAACATTCCTACAGTGGCAGTTTGAAATCTAAGATTCTGTGTTAGTAAAGTGGCCACTCCCTAAATCCTCTTAAAAACAAATTTTTCAAGTAAATTTTCTTCAGTATTATTGTATACATTCAACCTTATCTTAAAATGAATTTCAAATTAAATCAAACGATAATACTAGATAAAAAAAAATAGGTACAAAAAATACTATAATGATACGAAAAAAAAGAAAATTCAGTTCCATCCTTCCAACATACCTTTTTCTTTACGGGATTCTATAAGCTGGACAAAATTTCAGTCACTCGGACGATGGTGTGATATTTTTAAAAACTTAAACTTTCTTACCATGCTAATTTGTGCTTTCGGTGGTTATTAAACTGCTTACCAGATAGCAGATAAAAGTTGCTTAACGCTATTTGATGCCTTTAACGAACTATTTAAAATTAATCAGCTATATGTGGCCACTATTGGGTCAGTGGCCACTATACCCACATTTACCTTATTGTAGGTTAGGGGGTAGAAATTATATTATTGTTTCAATTTTCATGATGTGATGTCCCATTCTAAATTATGTGAGACAATTTTTCTTTAGGGTCCGCCTTCCTAACTTCTTTTAATCTTCCTTCTTTTTTTCTCACGAACCCCCACTGTGCCTTTTCTCTCCAACTCCTCCTTCCCCAAAGATTCAACTAAGTAAGACCAGAAAATAAATTTTCATACATTCTCCCCTTTCAGAATTCTGAGAGGTTTCGAATGGAGGCTGTTCTCAAACTCCAGTCTCAAAGATTTCGGTGCATTCAACACCCAGATAGGGTCGTTCGGAAGTTCTTTCAGGGACAACATGCCCCATGATGTCGAGAGGATCTGGTTCGAAGGCACAAGCACCAGGAAGATTGTGTCTCAGGCCTTCAGGAATCTCAACAACCTGTCCATTCTGGCCATTAGGGGGTCAGCGCTGAAGGAGCTGAAGAGGGATATGTTTCCCAAACCGTGGAATAGCATTGTCTACTTTGATTTTAGGTGAGATCTTTATTTTTGTTTATGAGTTATATATCTAAGTTACATTGGTGTAATTGGAATTAATATAGTGAGGGGTTAATGAATTAGTTATGTTTACAGTTATGGAAGAAAATAGTAACGATAAAACTGATCTCGATTCCCATGAAAAAAATGTTGAAAATTTCTTATATAATTAACTTTAAAAAAATGGAAATAAGTTTACTTATACAATTACAATAGATTCACCCTTATGGATTCAATTAAACTAATAAACATAAGTATTGTACTTTAGGTTATTCAGTAGTATAGGGAAACTGAATGTATACAAACATTATTTTCTTAATGAAATATTTTGAAAATAGTAATACATACTTAAATCCTACTTTTCTGGAGTGGAACTTGGAAAGTTTAACCCCTGAAATAGTGTAATTATGGAACAAAAAAGTACACGTAATTCGTTCTTAAACAAAAAGTGCACAACGCAAAAACTTATTAAATTAGATTTTAACAATCAGAATAAGAGTTTACAACCAAATAATTTTGATAAAGAGGTTAAGAAAGAACATCCGAAACATATGCCATTCGCATCAATTTTATCTAAGTCTTATTAGTAATTACTATTAATTACTTTCAGTGCACTATGGATGGCTTAAACTTCGAATTATCCAAGAAATGAAAAGAATGCAAAATTGAATACTGAAAGAATAGCCATACAAATCCTAATTACCTAACACATTAAATTTTTAAAAAGTAAAATTTATTGAAAAGGAGCTCAAGAACATTGAGAAACCTTCGAAGTATTCACTACTTGGGATTAAAGACTTTGAATTATCCAAGTTGCACTGCATAAATTATTTATAGTTTAATTTAACATGCATTCTTTTTTTTCAGCCTGAACCATTTAACATCTCTACCCGAAGATATATTTACTGAGATGCCTAAGCTCAGTATTATTCTTTTGGTCAGAAATTTATTGAGCACCATGTCAGAAAAAACATTTTTTCTAAAAAAGACATTATATGGTGTAAAAGGTACGTAAGTCAAACTAAAAAAAAAGTTTTATTTTAATTTCTTCATTTTTTCTCAAAAATAGAAGAGTGGTGTTCCTAAAAAAATTTAAGCATTTAGTTTTGCAAATGATTAAGATAAAAATAGTTTCATGGCATTTTTTTAAAGTTATTTTCTTTCAATTATGATACAATTGAAAAATGCTTTAAATGTATTAATGTAATGCATTCATAAATTAAATGTATGCTTAATCCTTTATAAAGCGCTGAAATTTTAGGCCATTGCTCTAAAAGTATTGTACACACATTTTATATGTATGACACTTCCTAAAACTCGATTTACACATTTTACGAGATATCAGTAATAAGTATGAAACTGTTAATTACAAGAAATAATACTTTTATTGCATGAAAAGTATATTTTTTCTTTATCACTATGAAGACTTATTTCATATAACATTTTCATGGTCCTTTCTTAAAAAGTTACCAGAACTGATTCATTGAATAGTTTCAGGATGCTGATGAAGGAAACATTAATTTATTTTTTCCTTTTAGAAAATCCTTTGAATTGCAATTGTAAGATTAAATGGATTTTGTCTCCTGGATATAATCCGGTATTTTTTGAAGGAACTTGTGATTCACCACAAAGTATGAAAGGAAGAAGCCTCAAATCGCTTACGAAAGATGATTTTGCGTACTGTACATAGACATATTTTATTCTTTGTCTTGAAAGAATACCTAAAAAAACTTTATTAAAAATATTTCATTATTTTAAATGCAGATATAAGAATTTCACACATTTTGTTATTTATTAATGAACTACTTCCTCTCTTATCCAAAAAATATGATTTATCCTAAAACACATAGCACATTATACAGAAATAAGAATATTTGAAATAAAAAAGTTTATGTATTATTCTTGATTTTAAAAAAGGTTATGCCACTTGAAAGATACTTTTGATTTGATATCGTTCATTTGATTGTTACAATATATGGAGTGTTTTGATGTTGTTAAGTCATTGCTATAGGTACATTCTACATTCAATAAAATTTACGTTAATGTTCTATTAAAAAACTATTGTGAAATATAGATCTATATTTTTCTGCCTAAAATTAAAGTCGAAAAATTTAACGTTCAATTGAATTTGGGTTGGTAAAAGTTTTACTTTCAAAATGTCCTTCAATATTAATTTCAATAAATTTTTATAATGATCAAACCGTGCTGAAAAAAGTTTTGTTGCAAAATTGAGAGTTTACAAACAAACAGTGACCGTAAGATGGAAACAAAAAGGAACTGTTTATTTATTTCAATGCAAGATTAAGAATAACTGAAAAACACCCATAATCTCCTGTTGAGTAATAAAAAATATCTGGACTCTACAAATAATGAAACAATAGCAATTTTTGAACATTGCAATATTTACCATAATTAACAACCTAAAGGAGTAAAAACTTTTTCATTTGTAATTAACCCATATAAAAACCTTTTTAAACTTCAACTAAACATTCTGTCACGATTTTCTCGTCAGTCAATTTTTGTTTTAAGTTATAGACTGAGATGAAGAAAATAAATCTTTCAGAGAAATATTAAATGGAGTAAGGAAAGAAAAAGAATTATCAAGATTCTAGAGATTAGGGGTAGTTGATGGGTAGTTAGTCCTTCTGCAAGTAATGAAATAGAATTTGGAATTTCTTGAAATTACAAATTTATTCATAAACATACTTTTCAAAAGGGACGGGAATGTACACTAACTGTTTGTATATCCTGCTTTGATTCTGAACACACAATGATTCTCTTTTGTCAACGCAACAGATTCATCCTTAGATGACAACAACAAACAATATAATTGGCGTTACCAAACAACCCAAACTAATAGACGACATTAGTGTGACGTCACTTGCTTGTTTGGAAACGTTGATTCTATCCGTGATTGGTTCCGTGATTGGAAGTAAATCCGTACGGATCCGTACGGAACCAATCACGGATAGAATCAACGTTTCCAAACAAGCAAGTGACGTAATGACTAATGTCGTCTATTGGGTTATTTTTAAGCTTCGAAAACTGTCTGAGGCTTCATGGCTGTTTTTCATGAAACCAGTCATCCCATTATTGTTCCCAAAGTGGACAAGTTTATTGCTTCTTTAAAGAGTTTGTAAAAATTTCTGCATTTTGTTTGAATTCGTTCCAATTTTAAAACTATATTTGTTTACTTCTTTAAAAGAACGGTTTATAACCCTCAATGTATGTTGAAGCAACATGGTTATATTTTAGATACGGATACAGGTTATTTATTTCTTGATAAATGTTTATTTTTTTTTAAATAGATCCACAACATCTATAATTTATTTTCATCATACATCATTTATTTTAAACATCCACGAGTAACGACAGAAAGCATTTAAATATTAATTTTATACTTTATTTTTTGGGGATATAATGCAGAATAGTAGTCTACTGGCCGGATGAAAACGTTCTATGGTTGGATCTCAACTCTAGTTTGGAATCCTCTTCCAGTTAGTGCTATTGAGCTTGGAACTGAAGTAATGTAACAACAATAGATTTTTTCTGCATTCTCTCCGCAGTATCAGCACCCGTTGGTGCATGCAGCGTAATAATTAAAGCACCGTCACCTCGAGTGTTCTTGTTTGCTTTACTACTTCGGAACTGGCTGCTGCGCGAGAGCAAACGATTTAGGAAAAATTAAGTTGGCCAATTTATGATGGAAGGATTGGACTCGATCGTTTGCTGCTAGCTTTGTGGTTGGATACAATCCGCGTGCAAGATTTTTGTTCTCGAAGCTGCCTGTAGCTGTGAACTAGTAGGGTTGTGGGTTATGTCGTAATAACTGTTGTGCTGATGAAGGATTAAAAGGAGCGAGAAAACTGGGTAAGAAAAATATGTAATCCCAATATTTTTATTAAGTTTGTTCTAAAAAGTAAGATTGTATAAGGAGTATAAATTTGTTGAATAAACATAACATCATACCAAGGAAATTCAGAGTTTTGAGTAGTTGGAGGTTTCACTAGAAAAATATTGGTAGTCAATAGACCTTGTGAATTGTTTATAATGAGTGAATTTCTGATGTGTATTTGGCTTATGGGCAAATTCGAATGCGTAATAATTTAAGAATACAAGTTTCTTCCATAGTTTATAAAAATGAAGAGAAAAAAGAAATCGGTGCTTATATTTTATTTTGTAAACTCAATTAAAGAGATGAGTGTCTTTTCTCGAAATCCTTGACGGTCTACTTAATTTTTATGATAGATACTTGTAGATTTTTGCAAGGGAAGACAACTTGAAATTCGAGCAAGTGTAATAGAATAAGCAATTTTGCGCAAACCACAGGGAACGAAATGGAACTTAATGGAAACGAAATAAAACGTAGCATAATGATATTTAAGTAACAGTTTTTCTAACTTAAGCTTTTGATGAAGATGTTTCTTTAATGCAAATTCTCTCTGTGGTAAATTCAAATTTTAATTAAATCTCCGGTATTATCTGTATGAAATTTTATTATTTCTTATTTAGAATTTTAAAGCAATTTTCCAACTCTTGCGTAACCGCACTTAACCGTAGATAGAAATACTAAATTAAACGAACAATTTATGGTTTATCTTACTCGGAGAATGGTGAACAGCATATAAATTTTAAAAGATATTACGGTTTTACACTATTCTGTTCCAAGTGTGTTTTATTTTACATACTTAACTACATGCTCTGAATTATAAATTCTAAATCCTTCCATAACCATAGCGATAAAACCTAAAAAAATCAGCATTTACCTTGGATAATTTATAGGATCCGATATGAGTTTTCATTCTTTGAACCTTTTTTATTACTATAACTTCAAGTCTTCACTAGTCTTTTGTAAATCTTCTCCACGAAAGGTAATTTAAAACAAATTTTAAACTGTACGTGAAGTTAAAATGATTCCCTTTATCCTTTAATTTTCTTAAATGCTCCATAATACAAGAGAGGTGAAGGAGGACTAACAGAACATTAAGTTAGGAAAGAATCAGGTGGAAGGATGAAATCGAATACTAATGTCTATCACATGTTGAGCTTGCATTTACATTTCTTACATACATTCGTTTAGTATTGTTTCTATAGCAACCGCCACAACCAGGTAACTAGTCCAGAGCTCATAGGTGATAGACAGACAACAGTAGAGTCAAATGTGGCTTAAATGAAGAAAACCGATGATTAACATGCAGAACAGCTATTTAGAAAAGCATTCCTCACCATGGGTGATATGGAAGGGTTAAATGGAATATTAGAGTTTCGTTTTAATATCTTTACACAAAATCGTGTCTATTTTAGTGATATAACATAGCAAACAATGCGAGTTCGTAGTTCGTTCCATATATGTACACTGCAGAACTGGAAGTAACGATAAATTACTTTGATCCACGACTGGGAGTGGAGAAACTAATGGACTCCACTAATGAGTGCAGAAAAAAAGTAAAAATTTTATTGTATTGATAATAGAGTAGTTATTCAAGTAAATTCTTTTCCGAACTAAAAAAAATGTTTAGGAACACTCAGGATGCCTATTTCGAAAATGGCTTAAAATTTCAAATCGAATTTTATTTCGATTGTCCATTATGCCATATTATTTCGAAAATGGCATAATTCAGCTTAGGAGGGTTGACGATGAAATAGAATACAAGGGGGTAATATTTTATTTCTTAAATGAGTGAGCTTAATCAGTGTCAATATCCTGATGGAATTTGGGAAGAGACAGGGGAAGGTGGGCGGGGCAGAAAAATATGAAATATTCTAGTTCATTGTTTAACAGTCTTATTAAAATTAAATATTCTTAACCCAAGCAGCACAAATGTTCAAGATTCGTACAATTTTTGTCATGTAGGGCCAAATTTCGTTTACTTCTACTTGCAGTTACGTAAACTTGACATATTTGGTATGAGCTGTACTGCTAGGGAAAGTGATAAAAGTCATCGCACACATGCATAACACCCGTCTTGAAAAGCGTTTCCTAGGGGGTAGAAAAGGTGAAATAGAATATCAGGAGGTAAAATCTTTTAATTTTTCACTAAAGAATGTGAATTTTCTCGGAAAATTGTATATTAAGCAGTGTAAATGTTCCCTTTTTACCCCATGGAAAATGACAACCATTAGAGGAATGTGGGTTTTGAAACAGAGGAAGGTGAGTGCAGCAGAAAAATTAAATAATCTATTTCAATTCTTTTAATAGTAAAAATTATAATTAAATGTCTTAAAATTGAAAATTAAATTGATAGAGAGGACATACCTAACAACCCGATCCTTACCTTATCAAGCGTTCCTTCACTTGGATGAGCGATAAAAGGACGAAGGAGAAGAAAGTTATCCTATTGATTTTATTATTTTTAATTTAGAGTAGACTATACTAGATTACAACGTTTCCTGTTACTGACGTCATGTTTTCATGTTTAATAAGTTTGTGTAATTGTAAGTAACTGTAATAAGTTTTAGGGAACGCTTAATCACACCGGTAATATAAATATCTGTTCTCATTTTCTTTTCAATTTTATTAAATTTATTAAATAGATTTAATTTGATTTGCATATAATTTAGTATTACTGATAACACTTTCTTATGCACATCAGGAATCAGCTGATTTTATGAAAGAAACGTGCTTAAAACTTTTAAGAACTGTTCATTAGCTTACTGTTTCGTTTTGATTCATTTGATGTTAGCTAAAAAAGAGACATTATTATTTTAGAGAGGTCTTCAGGTGAAAATGCAAAGTTATTCGTTGATCTTATCTATTTACTAGAGAGTTGTTATTAGTATTCCAGGATCTGCTTAAGAAGTTTTTAGGTAGGAGTACCAAGTGTTAAATAAAAGATGAAGGTTTTTTTTATTCTAATTAATTTACAGAGACACACAAGTCTTTAAACTTCAAACTGCACTTATTTCAACATACGACATTCATACAGCTTATGCATTTTAACTATCCTAACCAGATTGTGACTTGAATTCTTAATTCATTTCCTCTTTTTCACTCTTTTCATTTGCAGAACACGTCTATGTTTTATTCGATGCAAGAAACACACTCTTGTCTATGATGTACTTTTTTTTCTTAAACCTATCCACCCTGCCATGCATTTTTCATGAAATCTCTCGGTATTTGTATATACCCCTTCATCAGGTCCTCCAATCTAAAATCAAGGGTATACTCATGGTGCAGGGGACTCTTATAGGGGATACAGGGAAGAACAAAAAAATATATATAAATTAATCTTAATTCATTAATGTAGGCAAATTGATCGTCTGCTACAGGTTGAAGAGTTAAGAACACCCCAAGTGACCTGCTTATGTTCCACTCGAAAGGAACAATCACTTCACTCGTTTCTTCTTCTTCTTCTCTAAAGGCTGTTTAGTAGAAGCGCATCACTGTTGGTTGGAATCCACCCACCCAAAGTGTGACCTTTTTGATTAGTTGGGGCAAGTGTTACTTGTGATGCAAACTTCATCCTCATCCAGGTTGCAAAAACAATAGATACGTGGAGAGAAAAATATAGCGTGCGAAATTCAAACCTTCAGTTAATTGTCGATTACCGTAAAAGTAAATATAATAAAACAATTTTTGATTTATTTAACTATAGTAGAGCTATATTATTCTAATCTTTGTAAATAGGATCTGCCCTTTTCGTATATATAACCATAGACATAAACATCGAATTTTTATGAAGTTTTAAATTTTGTGGAAAAACACTATACACTCGAAGTTGAGGAAAACAAAAGGTTTTTTACCACTTGGTGTTGTTTTCTTAGATTTCAAAGTACAGTTTATGAAAGGAGTTAACAAATTTGTTGAACAAAAATTACAATATTTACAATTTTATCAACCTTGCCAGAGCAAGCATATCTCATATCGTTACTTCTACCCCTTGTTTTCTCATTCATTCAATTCAAAATTTAACTTTTTAACTGCACAATGTTCATTTGGTACAATTTTAATAGTAACTTCTTATTTGTACTAAATGATTTAGGATTAAAGATATATAAAGGTTGACTAAAATAATTATACATGCTATTATAGTATGAAATTGTAGTAAAATAAATCTATCTCATGTAAACAGTAGCTAATTTTAGATTATGTTCTTAAATAAAATATGCGGAAGCTGAAAGTGCTTATTAAAGAAAATGTTTACTTACATCATTATTATTTAATTTCTTAACTTAATAAGACAGTATTTTTTAAAAAGACTATCTATTATAAAATTATTACAAAAAGGAAGAAATAGTAATAGCGTATTATTAAATGTAAAACTTCAAGGTCATTGGCTTTACATCTAGCTTAGTGTACAACATTAAAAATGAAAGGATATTAAATACGAAGAAAACGTGCTTTTTATACTTCTGCTCAGACACGCGTTACGGCGAAATTCCACCGTTAAGTACCTCATCACAGGAAGGTGTTATTCCGCAATTATGCTCCACCGTTGTTCGTGGCATGTTTCTTGTGGGAACACAGCCACACAAAGACCGATTTTAGCCATTTTGCGACCATAAAACGAAAAAAAAAAAAGAAGCAAAGGGCCGCACAAAAAGTCGTTCTGATTTATTATCGGCGGTTAGGCCAAATGGAGCGAGCCCAATTACATTCAAAATCGAAAAAACCGAACTTCTTTTGTGTCCACGCGGACGGATACAACAGCACTCGGAAAAAGATTCGATCAGAAACGATAAAATTAAAAACGTCCCGTCAGGAAGGGAGGAGGGAGGATGGAGAAAAAGAGGAGAGCCGTTCTACTTTCTTTTCTTTCGAGATATGAAGGGCAAGAAGACCCTGGAGGGACAACCGGGCCTACTTGGGGAGAAGAAACTAAACGTAATAATTCTTCAGGACGTAATTTCTCTGCTCGGTGGCATATGAAATGCAATGGAATGATCCTCTTTTGTCTCTGCAGTAAATTGCGCCGAAATTGGTCTCCGCCGGGAGGGTGGAATATTTGGGACTGGGCCCTCAAAATTTTGTCATCACAGATCGAGACAGATAGATGGCTGTGACACACATTAGGGCTTTTTGCAGGTTTCGGTCCCAAAAGGGGAGAGAAAAGTGAAAAACGCGTCGCGCTGGGATGGTTGGTTTCTGTGAAGGGCTCTCTCTGAGAACCGAGTTTCGCTTTTATTGACCCCTCAAATGGATTTTTGAATTGCCGTTGCTTTCAGTAAGTCCCTTTGGATTTCATTATTGGTACAATACATACCAATGTAAAGATTATTTTATTTATTTGATGATACTTTGTGTCCGAATTATCTTTTTTTAATAAATTAGCGGTTATCATGGATGAACCCTGTAATTTGGGTTTTTATGATACAGAAATTTTTGTAAGCATGAAATTCAAAATTGTTTTAAGTTTATTTTGAAACTTTTTAAAAATATGTTATGATTGTAAATTTTGGTATTGGAAAGTAGATTACTTTTTTGGTTTATGGTTTAAGATTTCTATCGATTTTAAACTAGAAGAAACTATTTAATTGGATAGTTTTTTTTATCAATTATGTACTTACTAGTATAAAAAATTCTCTTAAAAGCAATATAAAATTTTATGAAATTAATTTAAAATTTAAGTACCACAAATAGTAGTTTTAAAGTACAATGGCCGCATCTTAGAAATCAACTTTACCACTGTAATTTATCTTTTTAAATAAAAACATTTAAGTATAGTTTTTTTAACACTTAAAGTAATTTCTATTGTCATAAGATAAATCAAGAAATTAATATAGAACTACCTATATTAAAAACTAAAAGAAACTACACGTTGTTTAATAGCTATATTTATCACAATAATAAAGGATTGTTTACTAACAATCTGTAGGCATTTTTTAATTTACGAGGAAAACCTTTTAAACGCGGGGAATATTTATCATCCCCAATTCACAGTGTTCGGAAATTGAAACAAAAGAGAACCAAGCAAACAATGTACCAAAGAGAAAACAACACCATTCCTTGAGATAAGAACCAACAATGAGCACAGCGGTTATCACACGGGAGTTAAGTCTTCCCTTTAAACACAATTAACACCCTTTTGTGTATGGTAAACCTCTTCCTGCCTCCGCAGTTAAATGCCGCTTCTGAAAGAACCGCTTTCACTTATATGCATGTGCTAACACAGTTCCACGACTCGCCTTTCTCTGTGTGATCAATGGCGGTTCCAAATATGAATATGGGGACTGCAGAGTTCGAGAAATAATAATAATAATAAAAAGCAAACAGGTCTGCTGGAAACAAAAAGCACCTGTCCTTATTTAGTGGGATGAATTTATCGCTTTCTAGAGAACTTTCCCGTTGGTTGTATATTGTATAACCATTTAATGAAGTTCTTTGGTTACATTTTTTGATTTTAAAAAGTTTTTTTCTTAAATTTAAAAGGTTAAGTTTAATCTAATATAAAACCAAATTCCAGTCCCTTTGTGATTGTTAATTCAATCTTTTATAACTTTTTTCGGTAATTATAAAATAATGCAATTTTCTTGGTGGAACTTTGGTTTAACTTCCTAAAACCAACTAAAAGAGGCGGGGGAAAACAAGAAAATTATTAGGGATATAGCTACTAAATAATTCCGAAGTAAGGTGCGTGGGAAGGAAAGGAATTAGTAAAACAATTTAAAAAAGTATATATATAATTAACAATTAGTAAAATAACTTTTTTTTGAAATCCTAATTTATTTAAGCTACTTTTTCGTTATATAGTGCTGTCCTTTAAAAACAACCCACTGTTTCATATTTTCTTCATTAAAAGCTTAATAAAAAGGGTAATTAAATCGAACAAAAAACTGTACTAGCGGCTCATCCTCCCTAACATTTTAGTGCTTAATTCCAACTATCCATTACAAATTGCCAGCCAATTAAGTAAGAATTTGAAAAAAAAAACCCACTTTTTCCTAGAAGGACTCTAATTGGCAGACTGAGCTAAAACTTTAATATTTTATTCTCATAGTAATGGGATAACATAAAAACGTGCGAAAAATGCTCTAAAGTCTTTGTAACATGCATTTTTACAAAATCTGTAAATCTGAAGCACATTTTTTGCCAAAAATCTACATTATCTCAGCTTGTTTAAAAAATAAGTAAATAAACCGTTCTTTGACCAGTTTTTGCATCCCTGACACTCTAAAAGACTTAGAAAGACAGGGTATATAAGATGGTAAAATTATTTTAATTATTTAATTAAAAGATCTCAATGGGTTGTTTTTAGGGTACAATTTGGAGTGGGTTGTTTTTAAAGGACAGCACTAGTATATATCTACAATGCTAGTTTGTTAGTGTTGAAACAAACACAATATTTTTAATATTGGATAATTTTAAGAATTAAAAAGCAGTAAGAATTTTACTTACTAGGATGTTTAATTTATTCTTTAAAAGAAAACCGAAAGAAATTTTCACATACTAATGACGTCATTTCTAAAAAAATATTTTCTTTTCCTTTTTATTTGAAATTTTAGTAAACGTTGCTACTTTTGTAATGGCAACCACACCAATAGAAACAGAAATATCTTATCGAATATCTATCAAGTAATTCCTGTAATTGTGACATTTTCAAGTTTTTATAAATGTTAAATGTGATTAAAAAGTATGCAGTTTTGAGGAAGCAGTGAACTTAATACATTTTCAGTATTAATTCATATTAAGTTATAAATAAGGTGTAAGTTTATTAAATAAAAATTCTGGTTATAATGAGAATTACTAACGATTAATATGATAAACTGAACACATCTTACATTTGGAATTTAAGATGTCTATCTGTTTGTAAATATTATCGTGGATAATTTTTTTCAAGGCTCACCCATGCGTGATATAGTTGTGTAGAATATAGGTAGCGATGAAAATGATATTATGGGTTATTATTCCGGGTTATAATTTCGTAATAATATGATGCAATGCAATGAATGAATTTGCCGTGAAAAATTATCATTATATTTTAAAACAGGAAGTTAGCACATCGATGATTTTAATGTGAGAAAGTGAGTTTTTAAGTTAAAAAATAAAAAGGCGAAATGGTTGTGATTTGTGGTGTGTGACAAGATCCATTAAAGTTATCATTAACGCTTTCGCGAAATCAAGTTGAGTGTTATGAAAAATGACTTCACTGCGCATTTTATCATTTTCGATATCATTATTACAGGAATAATTATGCTAATCAAAGCTAATTGTGTTGGAAGTAGTTAACAAGTTTTTTTTTGTGTCTTTAAAATCATACATTAAAGAACAATTTTTTGAAAATATTTATATTACCTGAATTATACAAATGAATATTTTATTATATTTATGATTATTTATGAATTATTCAAATTTGTTCCATATGTAAAAATAAGAAAAAAAAAGTTTCACGATTCCATCAAATGGTTGGTAAATTATTATAAAACTAATATGTTAAGAATTCATTTTATTATGTGTATAGGGGAGAGGAGGGTACCTTTTGGGCCATGGCCCATCTTGGAACACTCCATTTTTCAGACGCAATTTTACAGTTATGAACTCGTGCTTATAGATACTAATAAATGATCCTAAATCTATTCTTCAATGTGGTTTGGAATCTTTGGTGCGTCTGGGTCATTATTTATATCAGTTTTCTTGTTTTGCGTGATGCAAAGTTACAATCACTTGTAGCTTCAAAAGAAATTTTTCAATAAAAGAGGTTTATTTATGTTATTATAATTACGTTGATATTAAAATATGCGTATCCATTAATATTTTAGAAAATAAAAAGAATTTTTTTTTGGTAAACCTAAAAGAATAATTAAGTTTAATATTCAAAGAGTCAAGTGGGGTACCTTGGGAAATGTTAAAAGATACCCCAAAATTTTCAAGAATAAAAAAGTTGTTTCTATTAAAACATTAAATAATTTAAGAACTTTATAAGGATTATTATTAAGAGGATTATAATTTAGAAATTGGCGCAAAAAAGTTTCTGGAAGGGGGAAAAAAAAATCAGTGATTTACGTCATGACAAAAATGAGGAAATCAGAGAAAAATTTGAATGTAAAATATTATTGATGACTAATTTAAGATTCTTAAGCATAGCTTTATCATAATGTAATGTGTTATTTTTATTTTTCAAAATAACGTAAGTTTTTATGTCATTATTGTAAGTGTCCCAAGGTGGGCTCCCTAGTGGGGCACATTGGAACAATAAAAGAGGTTTTTAAAATTTGTTATTATGACTTCCCTAAAAGAGATAATTGATCGAAATTTTTTTTATTAGATGCGGAAAGGAGTATATTTAATATATTAGCTGCGTTTGAATAAATATAACAGTATAAATAAAAAAAGTGTACCATGGTGCCCCCCTCTCCACTTTATGACATTTAATTTTTCGTAACAAGTTCGATATTTATTTCATTTAAGATGTATAATTTAATATGTAGAGGAGAGTGGGGTAGGGTGGGACAGTTTTACAATACCTACTATTTGTTAAAAATTCAGTTTTGCTAGCAATTTTTTGAAACTTTTAGTATAACATCTTGGAACAGCGTTTTAACACATTAAAAAATATAAACTATCTGCTACTCATTAAAACTTAAGTTTTATAAACCAATTACAGTAACAAGAAAAATGTCCCATCCCTATACCCCGATGCCGGGGAAAAAATTGAAATACATAATTAACTTTCAAAAATATGGTGAAAAAATGACAAAAAAAGAAATTTATTTGCATTCTTAATACTTATTGTGAAAAACAAACCAACAGTTATTTATCTTTAATTATAAAGATAAATAGTCTAATTCGAAAGAAAAATATGATTGTGCACAGTGCCACAATCATTTCTGTACGAGATAACCTAGCAATTATATTCTGTTCATCGATAGTGAACAGTCCATTAGCTGTGGGAAGCAAAAAAAAATATTTTTTAATTTCCTTTTTCCCACCCAAAGTCAGTTTCCCATCCTACCCCAAGTGTAAATCTTTTCAAAAATGGGTCTTTACAAAAAAAAAAACAATGGCTTTTAAGATTAACTCAATTAGTCATTCATAAAGGATAAACCATTGAGTTAACAAAACACAAAAAATAAATAAAGTTAACAAAACAGAATGAGATTGAAAATTTACTTTAAAAGTCTGAGTAGTTAATACTTTAAAAGTTAATAGTTAATAATGAAGAGTAAAATACTTTTGACTTAGTAAAACAGCTTTTTTTCGTTCACAAACTCTTGGGAGCTTGCAGCAAAAATGATAAACAGCATTTAACTGGTGGAAGACTCAAAGTAGAATTATTAATTTATTATTAAGAATTATTTAAGGTGTCCCATCCTACGCCTACGATATAACTTTATATTTTACTTACGCAGCAAAAAAAGAACCATATGACTAGTACTTAATGTAAAGCCATTTATATAGTTAAAGTTTTTTTCACTTAGGACACTCAAAGGAACCTCTTTTCTCTGCGGGTTGTTAAGGTAAATTACCTCAAAGATCTATTTTCGAAACAAATTCTAGAAATAATTTGCATTCGCAATAAAGAAAAACAGAGATTTTTCTCAAAAAATACCGAAATTTTTCACTCACTCTGCATTTTATTTGTCTTTTCTCTACGCATCCGTGATTTTCTACTACACTAGGAGGATTTTTATGATTCTATTAAGTTTAGATCTATTTCGTTGCTTTTTTATACTTCTCTAAGAGTATACTGATTGCCTCAAAATCGATCTATTAAAAGTTTTTGTACACATTTAAGAGGAGTGGTTCAAAACAAAAAGAAACCCTTTAATTTTGGCTCAGTTGAGGAGATAGTTATTTAATAGTGTATTTTTAAGTTGTTTCCTATTGCTACTGAAAGATTCTTCGTATTTTTGAATAACCGCTTTAATAGTATCCAAGGGGTTAGTGGACTTTTCCTTCGTCTCATTTGACTTTTTTTTCATCGTAAACACATCAGTATGAAATTTATATATTTTTTAATCTCGTATAGGGTATGCCTCTCTCTTATAGAGTTCTTGAAGTTAAGTTTTCCCCAAAACAACACGAAATCAAATGCATAGCTGGTTTGAAAAATAAATGCAAATAAATAGTAATTCATTTTAAACGTTTTCAACACACGTGTTACGGTTAAAAAAAATAAAGCTTACCGATTGTTTTGAGATTGATGTATTAATCTGCCTCTCCTCCTTTTCGTCCAAATCCCTTCCTTTCCCAAATAATACAGGAACGCCCCTTTCATTCTCGGGTTTAATATCATATTGATATAAAACGGTATGAAATGAGTCTCGCTTCATTTCTCCGAATAAACACCAGATTGAATGGGTTTTCTTACACACACGCTCCAATGGCGTTTTCATTTGGGAGGAAATCGTGAAGCACCTATCCCTTACCTCTTGATCAGTGAAGTGAAAAGAGCGAGTTTCCATCAATCTCTGTTCATTTTATTCACCTCTAGTTGATTGTGCCTCTTTGGTTTTAATTAAAAACTCTGACGTTGAATTTGTCTGCATGTCACCATTTTAAAAAAAACTTCGAATCAGATAGTGTTTGTATGCCTTTTCTCTTAGATAAGGCATCCCAAACTACTTTTTTTATCCGTGTCTTTCTGTAAAAAATTTATCGCAGACTTTAAAATGGAGGTTTATCGAAAAAATTTTAACTTTATTGAAATTAATTATATACGTGTTCTGTCGTCTTCACGTAGAATTCCTTAAGATTTGGGGGCAGGAATTCGAATTCGCTCTTTGTAGTTAGAAAGAAACAGTTAAAGAAATTGTTTCTGATTATTGACATCAGAGTAACCACTTAAAGCTTTCCCCCTTCTCGGAGGATGATAAAATAGCCAAATTTGACTTTTTTTATGACTGAGTTTTGAAATTTAGCCATTTTTGAACAGATTTAAACCTATTATTAACAAACATTTCAATATACAATTTATTGAAAAAAAATTATAAAAGAAGTAAAAACAATTAATAATTAACATTCTTATTTTTGATACAATAAGTTAATTATTTTTCTTGTTAAAGAATGAGAATAAAGCAGTAAAAAAGGAATTTAGACAGTAGAGTAAAAGTAGTCTAAAAAAACTATTGATAGTTCTTATTATGATTTGTTTAGTACTTGCATACTTTGCATCAACAAAATTTTTTTATCTACTATTTGACAAAACCAGGTTCTCGTTATAATATATCCGAGCTACTTATAAGCAGGTTCAACTGTATTTCTCATTCTTACTTTAGTTATTAATACTGAAATCACAATACTTTTTTATTACAATGTAATATAGTATGTTACACATTTTAAAATCTTTGTAGAGCAAATATCTATATGTTAAAAACAAACTGTAGTAAAAAAACCGCTATAAAACAATTTTCATTCCTTTGAGTGGTATAATTCCATGCTTGAGACTAAATATATTTATATTTGAGGTATACAGGTTAACAATTCGTAAGTTTGGAGATTCCATAAAAGAATGCCTTGTTAAAATTCAGTATACAAATGATAAAGATGCTGTACTTATGAACGTTTTGAATAGGAAGTAAACTTTCCGGGTAGTTTGTAACGCGGGATAAAACTATTCCAAATACAAAGGGATAGAATAAGAGGAATAATATTTATTTTTTTTTCTACATCAGCCACGTTCTACTTTTATAATTTTGACATTTTCTTGTCCTTGGTATTACTTTATTGTATATCACGGCCTCAGAGATTCCGTTATGGTGGCTTTTTTTTTTTTTTTTTGCAAAATGCGAAAGGAAACCATAGAGTACTAAAATGTTTTAAACCATTTTCGAAAAAATGCAAATGAAAAATCTGAACGTCATAAGTACATGAAGTTTTTAAGTATAACATAGCATAAGATGTTTTAGAAATATTTAGTATTAAGTTTGTTCGTTGTGTAATTTCTATTAGTTAATTTTTTTTTACCTAAAAATCTGTCGTACCTAACAAATTTGTTGTTTTAGCATTTTGCCAAAATTTGTTTAGCTAGATTTTAACTTTTTTGTTAAGGGGATTTTTAATAGCTTAAATACTGATGCTTTGCAATCGAGTACTACTTATATTATTAAATACTGTAGGAGTACTCATACTATCGGGTAGTATCGGATAACCTCCCTTGTATCAATACCTAAAATTATTATTTTTTTGCAACATTATTTTTAAACTTAACTCTTAATAATATAATATTAATATTCTTAAATACTATCTCGACTATAATACAGTACAAAGAATAATTACAGATTGTAGTATCACACTAGAATATTTTGGGGTAAAATTCACATGCATTCACATTTATCTCTAAATCTTCTAAATGTTGTTAGTAAATACTACTTTCCCAACGTACCCGTAAAAGGCCATTAAATTTGGCAATTCGTGGGAACCAAGTTTTTAAATTGAAAAATCCTTATCGAGCATCAACCCACTTTAGCAAGCGACCATCGCTATAAACCCAGAACGAACACAACGAGAAAAAAAATCCCTTCCGAATAATATGCTTGCATAAAACAATAAGCGAAGAAAAAGCAAACCTCTCCGGCCCTATTAAAACAGTAATCGTCTCAGATATGGAATTATAATTCACGCGGCTGTGGTTTTATCTGAGAAAAAGGACCGATGGGGGACGTTGGATGCTGCTGTAAATCGTTCTGATTTACACCGTCTTGTATGAATAGCATGCAGATGACTCGCTGTTGCTTCTAAAATGAGAATGTTCCCTGACAATAGAGGGAAGAGCAGACGAGGTTCGTTCACCTGATGGTTTGATGGTTTTCTAAAAACGGCAGTTTAGTGGGTTTCGAATTTAAGTGTTGGACTGGAGAACATATCGAATCAAATCCAAATTCAATAAAAGTCAGTAAGATTCCGCAACCATTTTTTTTTCAATCATAGTATACCCTATATCCTCCACAGTATCCCTCTCCTAAGATTTATGCTCATTATGTTACTATTTAACCATATATTAAATAAATGTTATTCTCTTTGACATTCTAAACAATGTTTTGAAAACAAGATCCACACCATTGAAACTCTCTTGGCATTTCTCTTTTATTTTGAGACATTATTCTAGTAGATAGAGGGTTCTTTAAAACTTTATACTAGACCCCTTCGTAAGAATTGCCAAATATCTTCACAACTTTCCGATTACAATTTATTACACTGTTAATAAATTGTATAATAAGTATATATAAATACAAAGTGAAAAAAAAATCTATTCATCTCTTTATTTTTAGATTAACCAATAGGGATGTCATACCAGGTAGTTTTCGTACCTTGCACAATTTGTGCTGCTATGCTTATGATTGCATACAAATCGAGATTGTCTTTAAAATGAAAATGTTTACAAAAATATTAAACAATTTTTTAAACTTTTCTTGTAAGCAGTTTTACATTATCACAACTGTTATACTTTGTTCATTTAGAATTGGCGCCTGAGACTAAATGTATTAGAAGCAGTTACTATTGTAATTATCATCGAAAGCATTTTATTCTGCAATGACAAGGCAGCCGAAATAGAAGTAGTTAAAATAGTGTAAAAAAATCAGTCACTGAAGTTGTGTGATGACCTTTATGAAGCATTATTGAGCGTTTTTGATCCTGTTTCAGGCGCCAATTCTAAATGAACAGACTATAGTATAAGCATGAATTTAGTTTTTCAGAACATAATTATAAGTAAACAGCTTACAGAGCATTTTTATAATGTTTGGTAATATTTTACCTGGTAAATAAAACACAGAATGTATGAAAATAATAATGACAGTCTTTAAGGATAATTTATGATTAGCATTTGTCTATGGATCATACTTTCTTCCCTTATTCTGTGACCAACAGAGAAAAAAACCGCTGCGCACTTTTACCCTCCTTTCACCTATAATAGTATATTTTTTTATAAGTTAGTATTGTTTTCATCTATCGGTTAAAAATCCTATATTTAAAATTTTTCTTAACGTTTTATCTACTATTTATAAAAAGCTTACACTTTGTATTGTGATCTGTTTTAATGCATACAAAAAAGGTATTACACGCGGTGATTAACACCATTCCACAAACCCCTATAATTAGTACAATTATATAGTATATATTGAATATAAGAAATATTTTTTCTCACAGTACATGGAGCGAGAATAATTAAAACAATGCTTACACGCCAAGACTGCCTTACGCAATATCTAGCTGTCGTGAAACTATCGCGTTATTACCTCATTAGCGGGATATGACGTGAATCCAGAAGAAAAGTTTATTCTTTGTTGCAAGGTCTGTTCTGTCCACGCCTTGCCTCCGAGACATTCAGACAACGCGATAAAAGATAGCGGGTCGCTGATGTCGTACAGTATGCGGGATATAAGAACTCATTTTACCTGTAATAATCGAAATTATTCCATTTGATCTGTAACGGGTTGTTTCACATTGGTGAAGGTCGTTGGATTCTAGAACGTTTTAGTACTTCTAATGACAACGACGTGACGCTTTGTGCGTTGAAGAAATACTTAGGTTTACGAAATTTTAATTGCTTTTAATTGGAAATGAAGTTTAAGGTTGAAGTTTTCAACCAATGAGTTATTCAAGTTCAATTTTAATGCAGCTAGATTGAATGTATTAACATTTTTCGAAGGAAAAAAAAATCTTGAAATGTTTTAACTTTCTCCCTACAAATTTAACTTTAATAGGTTTTATGGGGTGTAATTTTGGTAAATTTTGGGGGTTAGGGTTTATATTTGCTCTATGGTGTTTTCTATTTTGCAAAAAATCTTAATGATGTTTAAAACATAATGTTTGAAAACTGATAGTTTCTACTGTTAACTAAAAACTATTTTATTAAAAATTTACTCACGAAACTTTTGTACAATGTTTTTGAATTTGGAAATTTTAAGATAAAAATCCCGAAAAAGAAACTAAGGATAAACTAATAACTAGCAGTAGTATAAGGGGGTAAATAAGGGACAGACAGGGGGCGTGGCCGTCACGTGGCCAAGGGGGCGTGTCTAGGGGGCGTGGTCACCTATTGTCTTAAGAGGGGCGTGTCCCTAATTAATTAATTACCTAATTAACCCTAATTGGGGGGAGTTGAGTTGTTTTTTTCCTTCTGCTGGTTTTGGTTTCGTTTTCTCGGATTCTGCTACATTGGACTTGTATTTTTTTTCGATCTTCGTCTGCTGGTTTTAGTTTCGTTTTCTCGGATTCTGCTACATTGGACTTGTATTTTTTTTCGATCTTCGTCTGCTGGTTTTGGTTTCGTTTTCTCGGATTCTGCTACATTGGACTTGTATTTTTTTTTCGATCTTCGTCTGCTAGAGATGGTTTCGTTTTTCTCGGATTCTGCTGCATTGGACTTGTAATTTTTTTTCAATCTTCGTCTGCTAGAGATGGTTTCGTTTTCTCGGATTCTGCTGCATTGGACTTGTAATTTTTCTCAATCTTCGTCTGCTAGAGATGGTTTCGTTTTCTCGGATTCTGCTGCATCACTGCTGCATTGGACTTGTAATTTTTTTCAATCTTCGTCTGCTAGAGATGGTTTCGTTTTCTCGGATTCTGCTGCATCACTGCATCATTGTACTTGTAATTTTTCAATCTTCGTCTGCTAGAGATGGTTTCGTTTTCTCGGATTCTGCTGCATTGGACTTGTAATTTTTTCAATCTTCGTCTGTTAGAGATGGTTTCGTTTTCTCGGATTCTGCTGCATTGGACTTGTAATTTTTCAATCTTCGTCTGCTAGAGATGGTTTTGTTTTCTGCTGCATTGGACTAGCCATGACGTCATTTAAACATGATCGAACAGGGACCAACTCGTTCAAGACAGGCGTTCCTATTGGATGAGGAGTCTTCTTGCAGAAAATAATCTAGATTTGACACACTTCTCTTCAAGATATTGCTGAAATCACACGTTCTCTCGTGAATATGAAACGTTCAAGTGACCAACAGATGACTTTCAAGCGTATTAAAACAGAATCTTCTCTAACTATGAAGAACTTACCAAAAGGTATGCATCATCTGGGAGATCACATGTTTGTGCACGTAAACGACTTCAACGGTGTATCGCGAGTAAGCATTCGGAAGTATGCGGAAAGCGAGGATGGATTTCTATCCCCTACCAAGAATGGTATCACACTTCACCCTAGAATTTGGTATCAATTCGTGGGACGAATAAGCTTTTTCAACCAACTTGATGTGAACCACGTCGAACTCCTCGAAAGTGACTTGTGCTTCTCTAAGGTGAATGGCGAATTAGTGCTACAAAAAATGTTCCGCAAGAAAGACAGAACGCTGGCGTTTGCCCCTATGTCTGTCAGCCTAACGCAAAATCAAATATCAGTGTTGACCGATCGAGGGAACGATATCAACGACAGATTGAAGTCATCCCTTTTGAAGTATTCCTTTACGCATTTCGTGTGCTCTGAACTGGACAACTACCCTATGGAAGAAGAAGACCCTTTCATGGATAATGATACGCCTGCTGGTTGGGAAGACATTCGCGTTGCGCTGCGTAAGTCTTTAAAAAACTCTATCTCACCTAGTATTCTTGATGACTTTACGTTAGCCTATTTTTCAATTGATTGGAAAAACTTTGCAAAATGTTTTGTGGAAGAAAATGTCAATCTTCATAAGTTTAAATACTTCATGTCTTGTGGGGAATTTTTTTCGTGTTGCAATTTCAATGTATTGAAATTTCTAGATGAAATTGAAAAATTGTGTAAATTTGAAAACCCTAGTTTACGTCATTGGTTGTAAATAAACTTTGTTATTTTACCTTTAACTTGTTTTCTTATTTGTGTTTTCTATTTCAGTAAATTTGATTTTCTTTTTTTCAGGGATAACTTAAAATTATTTTCAGCGTCAACTAATTTTTCAGGGATATAAATAGGTTTTCTCTTTGAATATTTAGCATTCTAACAACTATCATGGAGGAAACTTACCAAAATCCAGCTCTTCCAGGTAGCTTCGGAGGCATCAATACTTTACAGCGAGTTTTGAAAGGACGTGTTAGGACAGGGGAAATTAAGAAATGGTTGCAATCTAAGGAATCTTACAAATATTTACTTACTTGTATTGATATTTCATCTAAATTTGCAGTCAGCCTAACTCAAACTCAAATATCAGTGTTGAACGATATGAACGATAGATCCCTTTTGAAGTATTCCTTTACGCATGAAGCAGGACAATTTTCTTACGAGAAATTCTTTTCCAAAACAGCTAGAATGCCCAAAGAGACTGACAATAAGAGAAAGTTCCCAGGTGTGACTTTTGTATAACTAAAAAGAATTTTTAACACAGCTGACCGTCCCCTCTGAATCCCCTCCTTGAAGCATCAAAGGGATTAACGCTAATCTTTCCCAGGGGCCAAGAAAAGTCCGACTTAACCCAACTGACCATCCCCTTTTAAGCCCTATCCCTGAAGTATGAAAGGGTCAGGGATTAACGATCATCTTTCCCACGGGGTCCGACAGAGTTTGCAATACCTTCTCTAAAGGGTTATAAGAGATTATCACAAAGCAGTTCGAGAACATCTGGTGGATACAAAGCACTAAGGGGCGGGAATATACTGAAGCCTTCAAAGAGAACGGGTGGAGTAGACGCAGTGGACAAGGGGTAATGCGCTTTGAGCTGTACTCCATTTCGAGTGGCGTGGAAACCAGCTCTTTTTTATTATATGCATGTTAATTTCAATTTATTATATCTTAAATTCAATGCATGTTAAAAAAAAAAATAATACATTATACAAATATCATCAAACAAAAATCTTTATTATAATCTATAAAAAGTTACAATTTTAACCAAGGTTCTTTTTTCTTTCCAAGTCTTTTAGGTCTAGCATACATAGTTTTCACTTTTTTCAGATGAACGTTTTTTATATAATCTTCAGGAAACTTGTGCATATTTAACACATCTTTAAACTTTTCAAAAGCTCTCGGTCTTTTTGTACTCTTTCTTAGTAAGAAATTGACAAGATTAACAATATTGGTTTCTGGAATGACTTCTTTATTGATAACAAGCTCCTTGTCCCGATTCCAAATGATGTTACGTTGCTTGAGAAATTCTATGATATTCTTTGCAGTCTTTTTATGTTTCACAGGAACAGTTTCCAGAATAACATTTTCTTTGAGAACAGGTTCGAGTTCGGGTTCTTGTGGTTCGGGTTCTTGTGCTGGTGTTGGAGGTTCAACGGGTTTTGCAGCATTCACAGATGGAAAGGTAACATATTTTTGAAGAACGTTATTGTACAGTTTAATTTTTTCCGAATCACTCATTTTACTTTTCAAAATACTATGAATTTGTGAGTCTAACTCATTCAAATGATCTTCTTCAAATTCTTGCATACGATCCATTGGGACCAATGTATATTTCCTACTGTACTCCATCTATTTAGACAAAACGTTCAGGGCGGTTGGAATAAGTAAAGATAAAAAACCGTCACCCTTTTGTATAAAGAATTGCACATATGAGAGCCATCCTTTTTCCACAAAAATTAAAATTATGTGTGTATTACATCCTTTCGCATATGAGCCATACATAAAGTAAAACTATTCTAGTAAAAAAATAAAGGGGAAACATAACACAAAAAGGAAACCTATATTTAAAAACCTAAGAAATTTATTATGGAAATGAGAAAAAGAAAATGTTTAAACGTTTATCACAGAAATAAAAACTTAGAAACTATAAATCTAAAAACTTTGAGAAAAATAAAGAGGTAAACATAAAAATATAACAAGAGGAAACTGTAAGAAACTAAATATATTGTGAAAGACAAAGACAATTGCAGTAAAATAACTAAAAACTCTGAAAAAATATAGACAAATACAGAAAAATAATTAAGAACTTTGAAAAAATAAAGGTGAAAATATAAAAGAATCACAAGAAAAAACATTATCCCACTGTATGTAACTAAAAAACTTCATTTAAAATGAACTAGAAAACAAAAAATTTTACAAGATATGAAAACTTATGCATTAAAGCTAAAATCTGTTGAAAAAATAGACAAACATAGAAAATAACTAAGTACTTTGGTATAAATGAAGGAAAAAAATTAAAATAATACAAAAATAAAAACTTTGCTTGCATAAAACTGAACAATTTTCTAAAATAAAGACTGATATCGAAAATAACTAAGAACTTTGAAAAAATAAAGATGAAAACATAATAATATTACAAAAAAAATATTACTACACTGTATGTATGAAACTAAAAAACTTTACTTAAAATAAACTAGAAAACGAAAAAATTTTACAAGAAATGAAAACTTATGCATTAAAGCTAAAATCTGTTGAAAAAATAAAGACAAACATAGAAAATAACTAAGAGCTTTTGGTATAAACGAAGAAAAAAAAAAAGAAATAAAAACTTTGCTTATATACAAAACTGTAAAATATTACAAGAAATAAAAACACCACACTGTAAAACTTAAAAAATTGTTAAAAATAAATAAAAACTTTGAAAAAAAATCTTATAAGAAATAAAAAGTTACACTAAAAAATTAAAACTTTACCAAAAATTAAACTGTAAAACTAAAAATAAGTAAAAAAAAACTTTGAAAAATATTACAACAAATAAAAAGTTACACTGCAAAACTTAAAAAACATTGTTAAAATAACGAAAACTGAAAATCTTACAAGAAATAAAAAAAGTACACTACAAAACTAAACTTTACCAAAAATTAATCTGTAAAACTATAAAAATAAATAAAAACGTTGAAAAATCTTACAAGAAATAAAAAAGCTACTACAAAACTAAAACTTTACCAAAAATTAAACGGTAAAACTAAAAACTTTGCGAAAAATATATAAAAACTTTGAAAAATATTAAATCAAATAAAAAAGTTACACTATAAAACTAACAACTTGTTAAAAATAAATAAAAACTTTGAAAAAATATTACAACAAATAAAAAATTTCACTGCAAAACTGAAAAGAAAACTTTGTTAAAGTAACAAAACTGAAAAATATTACAAGAAATAAAAAAATCACACAGTAAAAACTAAAAACTTTGTTAAAAATAAATAAAAACTTTGAAAAATATTACAAGGAATAAAAAGTTACACTGTAAAACTAAAAAAAAAACTTTGTTAATAATAAGAAATTTAAAAATAAATAAAAAATGTGAAAAAATATTACAAGAAATAAAAAGTTACACTACAAAACTAAAAATTTTGAAAACTTTGCTAAAAATAAAGACTTATACAGAAAAATAACTAAGAACTTTGAAAAAATAAAGGTGAAAACATAAAAGAATTACAAGAAAAAACACATTACCCCAAATATGAAACTAAAAACTTTGCTTAAAATTTTACAAGAAATGAAAAATTATGCATTACAAAACTAAAATCTCTTGAAAAATAAAGACAAACATAGAAAATAACTAATATTTTTTATATGAATGAAGGAAAAACTTAAAAATAAAACAAGAAATAAAAACTTAACTTGTATAAAACTGAACCATTTGCTAAAAATAATGACTAATTTGGAAAAATAACTAAGAACTTTGAAAAAATAAATATGATAACATAAAAATATTGCAAGAAAAAAACATTACCACACTGTATGAAACTGAAAACCATGATAAAAATGAAGGGGAAACTTAAAATATTACAAGAAATAGAAAATTATGGATTATAAAACTGATAAATTTGCTAAAATAAAGACTATTATAGAAAAATAACTAAGAACTTTGAAAAATAAAGGTGAAAAGGTTTTTCATGTCATAAAAATCAAGAAATCTTAATATACTTTCTATGAAAATTTTAAATGTTTTTGTGTAAATTATTTCACACTAGAGGTTTTTTTTAGTTGACGAGATTGCTTTTTCACTTGTTATCCTCTCATACTTTTTATTAGATGACTTCGATAGGTTCACGATCTCCTTCATTGCGAGCAATTTTTTTAATTATTATGTAAAACGGGTGGGCTGGAACAAATTAAAAGCAAGATTTTTTAATTTCCCTTCTTCATATAGAAGGGGTTCTCAGCCCACCTAGTTTTCATAATAAAAAAACGTTCACAATGGAGGAGATCGTAGACCTAACGATGACATCTAATAAAAAGTATGAGAGGATAACAAGTGAAAAAGCAATCTCGTCAACTAAAAAAAACCTCTAGTGTGAAATAATTTACACAAAAACATTTAAAATTTTCATAGAAAGTATATTAAGATTTCTTGATTTTTATGACATGAAAAACCTTTTCACCTTTATTTTTCAAAGTTCTTAGTTATTTTTCTATAATAGTCTTTATTTTAGCAAATTTATCAGTTTTATAATCCATAATTTTCTATTTCTTGTAATATTTTAAGTTTCCCCTTCATTTTTATCATGGTTTTCAGTTTCATACAGTGTGGTAATGTTTTTTTCTTGCAATATTTTTATGTTATCATATTTATTTTTTCAAAGTTCTTAGTTATTTTTCCAAATTAGTCATTATTTTTAGCAAATGGTTCAGTTTTATACAAGTTAAGTTTTTATTTCTTGTTTTATTTTTAAGTTTTTCCTTCATTCATATAAAAAATATTAGTTATTTTCTATGTTTGTCTTTATTTTTCAAGAGATTTTAGTTTTGTAATGCATAATTTTTCATTTCTTGTAAAATTTTAAGCAAAGTTTTTAGTTTCATATTTGGGGTAATGTGTTTTTTCTTGTAATTCTTTTATGTTTTCACCTTTATTTTTTCAAAGTTCTTAGTTATTTTTCTGTATAAGTCTTTATTTTTAGCAAAGTTTTCAAAATTTTTAGTTTTGTAGTGTAACTTTTTATTTCTTGTAATATTTTTTCACATTTTTTATTTATTTTTAAATTTCTTATTATTAACAAAGTTTTTTTTTTAGTTTTACAGTGTAACTTTTTATTCCTTGTAATATTTTTCAAAGTTTTTATTTATTTTTAACAAAGTTTTTAGTTTTTACTGTGTGATTTTTTTATTTCTTGTAATATTTTTCAGTTTTGTTACTTTAACAAAGTTTTCTTTTCAGTTTTGCAGTGAAATTTTTTATTTGTTGTAATATTTTTTCAAAGTTTTTATTTATTTTTAACAAGTTGTTAGTTTTATAGTGTAACTTTTTTATTTGATTTAATATTTTTCAAAGTTTTTATATATTTTTCGCAAAGTTTTTAGTTTTACCGTTTAATTTTTGGTAAAGTTTTAGTTTTGTAGTAGCTTTTTTATTTCTTGTAAGATTTTTCAACGTTTTTATTTATTTTTATAGTTTTACAGATTAATTTTTGGTAAAGTTTAGTTTTGTAGTGTACTTTTTTTATTTCTTGTAAGATTTTCAGTTTTCGTTATTTTAACAATGTTTTTTAAGTTTTGCAGTGTAACTTTTTATTTGTTGTAATATTTTTCAAAGTTTTTTTTTTACTTATTTTTAGTTTTACAGTTTAATTTTTGGTAAAGTTTTAATTTTTTAGTGTAACTTTTTATTTCTTATAAGATTTTTTTTCAAAGTTTTTATTTATTTTTAACAATTTTTTAAGTTTTACAGTGTGGTGTTTTTATTTCTTGTAATATTTTACAGTTTTGTATATAAGCAAAGTTTTTATTTCTTTTTTTTTTCTTCGTTTATACCAAAAGCTCTTAGTTATTTTCTATGTTTGTCTTTATTTTTTCAACAGATTTTAGCTTTAATGCATAAGTTTTCATTTCTTGTAAAATTTTTTCGTTTTCTAGTTTATTTTAAGTAAAGTTTTTTAGTTTCATACATACAGTGTAGTAATATTTTTTTTGTAATATTATTATGTTTTCATCTTTATTTTTTCAAAGTTCTTAGTTATTTTCGATATCAGTCTTTATTTTAGAAAATTGTTCAGTTTTATGCAAGCAAAGTTTTTATTTTTGTATTATTTTAATTTTTTTCCTTCATTTATACCAAAGTACTTAGTTATTTTCTATGTTTGTCTATTTTTTCAACAGATTTTAGCTTTAATGCATAAGTTTTCATATCTTGTAAAATTTTTTGTTTTCTAGTTCATTTTAAATGAAGTTTTTTAGTTACATACAGTGGGATAATGTTTTTTCTTGTGATTCTTTTATATTTTCACCTTTATTTTTTCAAAGTTCTTAATTATTTTTCTGTATTTGTCTATATTTTTTCAGAGTTTTTAGTTATTTTACTGCAATTGTCTTTGTCTTTCACAATATATTTAGTTTCTTACAGTTTCCTCTTGTTATATTTTTATGTTTACCTCTTTATTTTTCTCAAAGTTTTTAGATTTATAGTTTCTAAGTTTTTATTTCTGTGATAAACGTTTAAACATTTTCTTTTTCTCATTTCCATAATAAATTTCTTAGGTTTTTAAATATAGGTTTCCTTTTTGTGTTATGTTTCCCCTTTATTTTTTTACTAGAATAGTTTTACTTTATGTATGGCTCATATGCGAAAGGATGTAATACACACATAATTTTAATTTTTGTGGAAAAAGGATGGCTCTCATATGTGCAATTCTTTATACAAAAGGGTGACGGTTTTTTATCTTTACTTATTCCAACCGCCCTGAACGTTTTGTCTAAATAGATGGAGTACAGTAGGAAATATACATTGGTCCCAATGGATCGTATGCAAGAATTTGAAGAAGATCATTTGAATGAGTTAGACTCACAAATTCATAGTATTTTGAAAAGTAAAATGAGTGATTCGGAAAAAATTAAACTGTACAATAACGTTCTTCAAAAATATGTTACCTTTCCATCTGTGAATGCTGCAAAACCCGTTGAACCTCCAACACCAGCACAAGAACCCGAACCACAAGAACCCGAACTCGAACCTGTTCTCAAAGAAAATGTTATTCTGGAAACTGTTCCTGTGAAACATAAAAAGACTGCAAAGAATATCATAGAATTTCTCAAGCAACGTAACATCATTTGGAATCGGGACAAGGAGCTTGTTATCAATAAAGAAGTCATTCCAGAAACCAATATTGTTAATCTTGTCAATTTCTTACTAAGAAAGAGTACAAAAAGACCGAGAGCTTTTGAAAAGTTTAAAGATGTGTTAAATATGCACAAGTTTCCTGAAGATTATATAAAAAACGTTCATCTGAAAAAAGTGAAAACTATGTATGCTAGACCTAAAAGACTTGGAAAGAAAAAAGAACCTTGGTTAAAATTGTAACTTTTTATAGATTATAATAAAGATTTTTGTTTGATGATATTTGTATAATGTATTATTTTTTTTTTAACATGCATTGAATTTAAGATATAATAAATTGAAATTAACATGCATATAATAAAAAAGAGCTGGTTTCCACGCCACTCGAAATGGAGTACAGCTCAAAGCGCATTACCCCTTGTCCACTGCGTCTACTCCACCCGTTCTCTTTGAAGGCTTCAGTATATTCCCGCCCCTTAGTGCTTTGTATCCACCAGATGTTCTCGAACTGCTTTGTGATAATCTCTTATAACCCTTTAGAGAAGGTATTGCAAACTCTGTCGGACCCCGTGGGAAAGATGATCGTTAATCCCTGACCCTTTCATACTTCAGGGATAGGGCTTAAAAGGGGATGGTCAGTTGGGTTAAGTCGGACTTTTCTTGGCCCCTGGGAAAGATTAGCGTTAATCCCTTTGATGCTTCAAGGAGGGGATTCAGAGGGGACGGTCAGCTGTGTTAAAAATTCTTTTTAGTTATACAAAAGTCACACCTGGGAACTTTCTCTTATTGTCAGTCTCTTTGGGCATTCTAGCTGTTTTGGAAAAGAATTTCTCGTAAGAAAATTGTCCTGCTTCATGCGTAAAGGAATACTTCAAAAGGGATCTATCGTTCATATCGTTCAACACTGATATTTGAGTTTGAGTTAGGCTGACTGCAAATTTAGATGAAATATCAATACAAGTAAGTAAATATTTGTAAGATTCCTTAGATTGCAACCATTTCTTAATTTCCCCTGTCCTAACACGTCCTTTCAAAACTCGCTGTAAAGTATTGATGCCTCCGAAGCTACCTGGAAGAGCTGGATTTTGGTAAGTTTCCTCCATGATAGTTGTTAGAATGCTAAATATTCAAAGAGAAAACCTATTTATATCCCTGAAAAATTAGTTGACGCTGAAAATAATTTTAAGTTATCCCTGAAAAAAAGAAAATCAAATTTACTGAAATAGAAAACACAAATAAGAAAACAAGTTAAAGGTAAAATAACAAAGTTTATTTACAACCAATGACGTAAACTAGGGTTTTCAAATTTACACAATTTTTCAATTTCATCTAGAAATTTCAATACATTGAAATTGCAACACGAAAAAAATTCCCCACAAGACATGAAGTATTTAAACTTATGAAGATTGACATTTTCTTCCACAAAACATTTTGCAAAGTTTTTCCAATCAATTGAAAAATAGGCTAACGTAAAGTCATCAAGAATACTAGGTGAGATAGAGTTTTTTAAAGACTTACGCAGCGCAACGCGAATGTCTTCCCAACCAGCAGGCGTATCATTATCCATGAAAGGGTCTTCTTCTTCCATAGGGTAGTTGTCCAGTTCAGAGCACACGAAATGCGTAAAGGAATACTTCAAAAGGGATGACTTCAATCTGTCGTTGATATCGTTCCCTCGATCGGTCAACACTGATATTTGATTTTGCGTTAGGCTGACAGACATAGGGGCAAACGCCAGCGTTCTGTCTTTCTTGCGGAACATTTTTTGTAGCACTAATTCGCCATTCACCTTAGAGAAGCACAAGTCACTTTCGAGGAGTTCGACGTGGTTCACATCAAGTTGGTTGAAAAAGCTTATTCGTCCCACGAATTGATACCAAATTCTAGGGTGAAGTGTGATACCATTCTTGGTAGGGGATAGAAATCCATCCTCGCTTTCCGCATACTTCCGAATGCTTACTCGCGATACACCGTTGAAGTCGTTTACGTGCACAAACATGTGATCTCCCAGATGATGCATACCTTTTGGTAAGTTCTTCATAGTTAGAGAAGATTCTGTTTTAATACGCTTGAAAGTCATCTGTTGGTCACTTGAACGTTTCATATTCACGAGAGAACGTGTGATTTCAGCAATATCTTGAAGAGAAGTGTGTCAAATCTAGATTATTTTCTGCAAGAAGACTCCTCATCCAATAGGAACGCCTGTCTTGAACGAGTTGGTCCCTGTTCGATCATGTTTAAATGACGTCATGGCTAGTCCAATGCAGCAGAAAACAAAACCATCTCTAGCAGACGAAGATTGAAAAATTACAAGTCCAATGCAGCAGAATCCGAGAAAACGAAACCATCTCTAACAGACGAAGATTGAAAAAATTACAAGTCCAATGCAGCAGAATCCGAGAAAACGAAACCATCTCTAGCAGACGAAGATTGAAAAATTACAAGTACAATGATGCAGTGATGCAGCAGAATCCGAGAAAACGAAACCATCTCTAGCAGACGAAGATTGAAAAAAATTACAAGTCCAATGCAGCAGTGATGCAGCAGAATCCGAGAAAACGAAACCATCTCTAGCAGACGAAGATTGAGAAAAATTACAAGTCCAATGCAGCAGAATCCGAGAAAACGAAACCATCTCTAGCAGACGAAGATTGAAAAAAAATTACAAGTCCAATGCAGCAGAATCCGAGAAAAACGAAACCATCTCTAGCAGACGAAGATCGAAAAAAAAATACAAGTCCAATGTAGCAGAATCCGAGAAAACGAAACCAAAACCAGCAGACGAAGATCGAAAAAAAATACAAGTCCAATGTAGCAGAATCCGAGAAAACGAAACTAAAACCAGCAGACGAAGATCGAAAAAAAATACAAGTCCAATGTAGCAGAATCCGAGAAAACGAAACCAAAACCAGCAGAAGGAAAAAAACAACTCAACTCCCCCCAATTAGGGTTAATTAGGTAATTAATTAATTAGGGACACGCCCCTCTTAAGACAATAGGTGACCACGCCCCCTAGACACGCCCCCTTGGCCACGTGACGGCCACGCCCCCTGTCTGTCCCTTATTTACCCCCTTATACTACTACTAGCAAATAATCAATGACATATAACAAATCCTATAACATTCTTTTCTCCAAACCCCATTTCTTTTAAAAGTAAAAAGAACAGTTCTCAAAATGTTCAAGATTTAATTTAATATTAAATTTGGATTCACAATACACTCTTTCTGGGAATGTGAAAATAAATATAGACGTATTTCCCCTTGTTTTCTCAGACTTTATATACCTTTTTTATTGTTACTTTAGCCTCTCTTGTTTCAAGCGAAGAGTTTAACTAAGCAAATTCAAATATCTTCTCATCACAGTTTTATTGCGTTTTAGGCAATAAGGGAAGTTGCTTTCAACTAGCACCAATTTTTATCCCTCCAATCGTAAAAAGATTATTAGGTGCAAAAAAGCTTAAGTCGGCGGAAAAATAAAAAAAATCTAGGGAACAAATAAGTGTTGTTATTTTTCTATGAAAGAAAATTAAAAGAAAGGATAATTTGATAAATTAAAAGGTGTAGGGCAAAGTAAAAGAACTTTCTCTGAATACTTGCAATCTCGTACACAAAAATTCTACTTTAAATTGAGAGTTTCAAATTGATGAAAATTGCTTCGATACGTGATTTATTCTTAGAAATACTTTTTCAATTGAATAAACCATTCATTGAACGATTGATTCTATTTACTATTCTTCCATCTTTTAGTAGAATTCCTCATTTGATAAGCATAATGTTACCTCCTAAAATTATTCATTGTTTCTTTTTATTTAAGTAATCTAGGTAATGGATTCTAAAACTCATGTTTACAATTTTTACTATCTTAAAAACTTACAATCGTATTATTTTGATGTACCGTGATGTTTTCCCAATGCTGTTTCCTGTTTCTATTCTGTATAAACATAAACGCATAGTTTATGAAAATTCTGAATTTGATATAAGTTTTCAAAATATATTCATGCTTCAAATGCTCCCAAACTTATAAACTATTAACTCAAATATTTGTATTATTGTGATAAATCGTAAAGAAGTCAGATTGTATGTGATTGTACTTCTATTTTTAGTTTTTATGAACTTGGTGGACAATTTAAGGGACTCAAAAACTGAACTTGTTAACCACATGCGTCCATGCGCAACGGTTAGTTCAACACAAAAACTATCTAGACTACAGCTTCTGTCTTGCCTCGTGATTGGAAACGTATTCTTGCGGTTTGATAAACTAAAAAATTATATGTATCAAAGGATAGTGTTTTAAGGAAAAACGAGATGATTGATTTGCTTTTTTTTAAATAATCTACGAAAATAGATATGAAATTCTGAATTTTTCTAAGAGTCATCTCCATTTATTTTCTTTGAAGTAAATATGACTCAAAGGGATTATGATTTAAGGATATGGTCGAGTTGTATTCTTTTTCGATACAAACCAACTGTGGAGCCGATGAGCCTAAAAGTTTGTTAAAAAACTTTGTGTCTTTTGTTTATAACAATGCAATTACTACATGTCAGTGTCAAGAATGAAAGTTGGTGTTACCGACAGTAGATTTGTTCTTCAGAAAGAAATGTTGTGCCTCCAAGAATAGAGTGTCTCTAGACTTTTGACTAGGAAGCGAAAATTGCACCAATTTCCAATGGGACTTAAGAGCATGAACTATAAAAACATATTTGGATGAATTAAAAAATTACAAAAAATAGCTTCGATATAAAAAAACTATATGTGGATGATTTTTTTCAAAAATATAAAGAATCATTAAATTTCTTTCTCAAATTATTGTTTTTAAATCAGCAAAAGATGTTTGAGCACTTACAAAATGATGGCTAAATAATATTGGAAATAATATAATCTTTGCCTTTATTGCAGAATGACAGATGAATAGATGAAATATTTCTGGTTTCTGTTTAAAATATGTAAAAGAGCAACCCCCCTCCAAAAAATACCGTCAAAATGCGATATAAAACTGATATTTTTATCTCTATTGGTTCTCTTAAAAGATGTTACTTGTTGTCTTAAAACATTCTTAGAAATTATTATTTTTGGCTCTTGTTCTCTCAAACAGGTCCTCAAACCTAAGCCTACTGATTTGTTAGATCCCATGATAACCAAGCTTATTTTGAGTTCCACTCTGAAAAGAGTCGTTCTGGTTATGTGAGAAACCAGTGTAAACACTCGTCTTGATTTCAGCATCGATAGTGTCAACTATTTCTCGTATCGCTATCGAATCTACAGCAAACACCTCGGGAATCCTTGTCCCAATTGCAAATATCGTACCTTCCAAAGAGGCATTCATCCGAAGAGTAGTAACCTACTGAATCGATCTCTCCCACAACTCCATGATTTAAATAATCCTCTCTAAGAGATATGTTCCCTCCAGGGGACGGAGCTCCCCAGATTGAGTGATTTGGAACGAAATCGAACGTTTCTCAGAGTTCCCTTTCCGTTATTAGGGTGTCTTGGAACAATTTCACAAAGTGGAGAGAACGTCTAATGGAGTGGATTAGAAGGGAGATGACAACAATCACATTCTACTTCTTTATGGTGCTCGTTGAAAGTTAGACTCGACGTTTTTTCTAAGAATTTCTGGATGATAAAGAATGTTATGCATTAAATTTTCCAATTGTTGTCTTATGGTATACATGTTTTTTATGGATGTCTTCTTTAAAAAATGGTAATGCGTGATAATATGAAATTACTATATTCTATTAAAACACGTAGGGTGGGGTAAAATGAATATAGGTAATTTAACAGTTTGTTTTTATAAAACTTATTGTGTTTCGGCATCGATCAAACAAATATTTTGCTTCTTTTACCGTTATCAAGGAAATTATAAATAATTTTTAATATTACCTTCAGGTAAAATTTATTTAATAATTTTCTAGCTTGGATTTCGAATGGTTGTTTAGAATTAATGTTTGAATATGTAACAATTTATTTTGTGATTTTTATTCCCCACTAAACAAAAATCGCATTCAAATTACAAGAGAGATTTGTATTTTCATTTGAGTTTCTTTCTATAAAAACCTAATTTGTATTACCTATCTATCACTAGCACACTCTTTAAGGAAGAATAATCCTTATATCATACTTAATTGAACTTAATCATTTTGAGAAACCAATATAACTAAAAAAATTAATTACAGCTTATGACATTTACATTAATGGTACGTATTTCTTCGTTTAAACTTCGAACTTTTTTTTGAACAGTGATCTCCATAACAATACCTAATGAATGAACTTCACGGTGTCACAAACTCTTTATCGTAAACCGAATCAATTCATCAACATATCTCTCACGATCTTCAGGGAAAAAACGAAAGTTTCAGTGTCAGTAAAAGCTTTAATTCCTCCATAATTAGAAAACGAAACCGTCTTGTTTCCTCCGAAAAGCTTCTGTGAAACTAACTACGATCTACTCCTGCATCCACCAAAGCATATCGACGATCACTAAAAGAACTCCCGTTATTGGGAGTCGAACTTGCCTGCGGGCCTCCCCTTCGTTTCTAATCGGTCAATGGAAAACGAAAAAAGAATCTTTTATTTCATCCCAAAATAACACCCTCGGATGGATCCGTTACACTCGAATTCTCCGCCGACAGGTACTCGGAGACATCGAAGAGAGAAAAAGTGAATGTCAGACGGCACAATTGGGGTTTATAACGTTAGTGATTGAGAGAATTTTTAAAGTTTTTTTGCTTATGAAGCTATGCTTTGTTGATGGCATTTTGTGAAAAACTTCGTTCAGTTTGATTAGTTTGGCTGAATATCTCCATTTGGGGGGGGGGGGGGGCGGGATATGATTGCTTTAAGAAATAAAGGAAATTCGATCGAACAACTTTTCTAGTAAAACTATGTAGAAGTTCGTAATAATAGAACCCCAGGCTTGTCTAATTTGGTCTACTATCCCTTGACTGTCAGAGGGGAGAAATATGCATATGCATAACTGTCATGGGCATTTTCTTAGTTCAACAGATTCTGGACACCCTTCATGCATTTACACTTTTCTAAGCTCAAATCAAAGTATCTACCGCCTGTTACACATCAAACTTCGATTGAAAATAATCCTCATTCCATAAAATTTAAGAGCGTTAAGTGAAGGATTTTTTTCCCACGGGAGACAATAACTTCCTTTTATACCAGTCTGATAGACTGAGTCTTGAAGTTGGTAGTTAAAATTTCCTTCTGTTGGTTTTTAGATTTCAAATATGATTATTTCCCACTTAATATCATAGATAGACTGGTATAAGAAAACTATTATCTCCAATGAAAAAATCATCTTAACTCAATTTTGTTAAATTTTATGGAATAAGTGAACTGCATTTCCTGTATTATAGTTAATTTCAAAATCATCAATTTTAGTTATATACTGGTCAACAACAGGACTTTTTTTTGGAATAAAGAAATCCTACTCCATTTTTCATGGAAAGAAAGTTTATTGAATTAAACTACTTTAAAATGCCATTTTCCAAAAATAGATGAATTTCTCCGTTTGGGTCTAGACTAGAAAAGTCATCACACCTCTATTGTCGCGACACCGTAACAAACAACGACGACACACCTCTTAATGTCAAGTACACGGCTCGGAACCACCTACTTTTCGAAAAAAGAGGGAACATCGCGCGCTTTTTCTTTCATTCGAGTTAACGTTTATGATTGTTTTTCCGCATGAGGCCAAGCGTGGCAGCGTTCGCCGCGCGCTCCCCCCTGCCGAATGTAGGTCTTTTGCAAAGGAGAGACAGAGAGGTGCTGCAGGTTGTTGGATCGTCCCTTTGGTCGAGAGTTGCTTGTTGTCATCCTCCAGCCCTGAAGAAGGTACCTCGGGCCCCGTTCAGGCAGTGCATGGGGTACTGCGTGCTCAGGCAGTGTCGCACCTTCTGTTTGCCTAGACTCGGGACTGGACGGTCGGTGAAGTCCGTCAGGTGAGTGACCGGAAGAATTATAGGATTATTGATGTAGTAATGGGAATAGGTTATATTGTCATTGCTTAGCTAGTTGTATGTATTAGTAGTACCTCATCAGTGTTGGTTGTTGAGTAATGATAGAAAAAGTGATCGCTATCAAATTGTACTTAGCTATCGAGCTCTTTGAAGAGAATTTTCATTTAGATACCAAAACTTAAGCATAAAATTTTGGTTTAAAGTCCTGATGAAATGTTTTTGTGTAGAAGTGATTCGTATTGATTAGTTAGGTATCGTGCACTTTGTGGTGCCTATAATGAATTTCAGTTACATTTATAACTATTTAAACTTTTGTGTAAAGTACCTTCAAATTCCAATTATGAATACCTTTAGAATTCTTAATAATTTAATACTTTTATGTATCACTTTTCCAGCATTATTATTTTTATTAAGTCATTGATGGGTTTGTCATCGGATTTTTCAATCAATTGTCATCGTTAAAACCTCAGCCAGTAGTTAAGTAGTAATGGATAAATCCCCCCCCCCACCAAACTTTAATTTGGTTTCAACTTTTCAGTCAGCCAAAACCACTCCATATTCCCTATTCTGGATACTCTTATGACTATGACGAATTAAATAAATGCATCAATATTTTGATACTTAGAAAATTCATAATGGATTTTCATGATAGGATATGTAAAAAATAAAACAATCCCTATTCTAATTTCAAAATGTTTTGTAATAAATAAATAAATTTTTAAGTTTATAGGTCATTAGAGGAATAGGCTACGGCAGATTATTTTTCGAACTTAACTGCAGTCACAAAAAAAAGAAGCATCTTATCCCCAGGGTCTTAACTGCTCTGGAATCCCATTGTTTCTATGAGGCGTGAAGCATTTATCAACTAACCGAAAACTTAACTTCGCTATATAGCATTTTATCTATCATACGGAAAGATGCGCATTTCAACCCTAATCTTGAATAATTGGCTATGCAAATGTATGGATAATCCGTCTGGATTCTAGCAGAAAAATCCGCTTAGATGCATCACTCTTGTCCGACGAGAAATTGAATTCAAATAGAACTAAAAAAATAAGTTAGAAAAAGGTTGCTTTTAAAGTGCGATGAAATTTATATCACTATTGTTAGTCAAAGCATTTCAGGCGAGAGCTGCTCCTATTTATTTATTTTATTTATTGGTTTATTTGTACTTCTTAAATTTTTTGTTCTCAAAAGTTTGTCTTCTTGTTTACAATGGTTTAAATAATTTTCTTTTGAAATTTATATAAAGACTTTTTTTTCTACTTTAAGTTAGAATATGTAAACAACAATATTTTGGCGAGAGTTAGAAAACCTATTTATACAAGTTATTTTTATACCTGCATTCATTAAGCTTAACTGTATAAATATTTATATTTAGACGTATTTTATGTAAATTTTCTAAACATGTTCGTTGTGGTCATTCTTATATTTTAAAGATTGGATACTTGTTTCAAATCTTGAAAGAAAATACCGATTTAAGTTTAAGAAAACGATTTGAATGTCTCTCTAAATGAACTGTTGAAGGAACCTATTTTTTATTTCATGTATGTTATGATGATATGCAATAGTTCTTTACTTGATGAACATTTTTAAGTGTAGTAATAGACGAATACATTAATTACCGGGAAATTCAGATTTACATGTTTTGTGATATAGTAGCTAATACAATTCCATATCTTAAAATTCCTCTATATTGGGAAACACAAAAATTAAGAATAAAAATAGAAAGGGTTTCATTCCTCTTAAGTTAAGAATATCTATAATTTAAACATCCCCGCTTAAGGGGACCAGGGACCTTTAAAGTAGTAAAATAAACAATGGCTATTAATGGCTATTTCATAATGCGAAGTCAAATGTTCTTTCATATTTTGATAAATGCACCTAAAAAGAACTAAATAAACTAAAATTTCAAAATAAAAAACTTATTTTTAATATTTTAAATCAAATTAAATATTTTTGATTAAAAAATGCTCCTTGCGCATTCAGTTTCATTCAATTCCTTCAAAACTTTTTATGTTTGTTTCTGAAGTACTTAGAAACAAAATCCAGGATTAAATCCTTTATAAATAAGTAATTTCTTTAATTAAAAAGCTTTAATTTAAAAATATTGTAATTTTTCCTTAAAAAACATTATTTATCCATTTTTTGGAATCTAAAAGTTGTTGTAACCAAGTTTCAGTCCTTAGTTATCTTAAACTTTATTCATTGAACATGTTTTAAAAGTTTAGTTACATTATTTTAATTAGGTATGGGCAAGGAGCTTTTTTAAATCAAAAATTTAATTTGATTTAAAAAATTAAAAATAAGTTTTTTATTTTGAAATTTTAGTTTATTTAGTTCTTTTTAGGTGCATTTATCAAAATATGAGAGAACATTTGACTTCGCATTATGAAATAGCCATTAATAGCCATTGTTTATTTTACTACTTTAAAGGTCCCTGGTCCCCTAATATTTTTTTTTTTTTTTTTTTTTTTTTTTTGAAAACCGTACCAATTTTCATGTTTAGTAAAAAAGTATAAAAATAGGATTAAAATACTCTTACTAACACATCTACTATCTAGTTCTATCTATATTTCTAAAAACATCCTACTTCATAGCTGAAGGGATTAGTTTAAATTACTAAAAATAAATTTTTATGATACCTATCTTTGTTTAAGGGAGGTAACTATGTCACATTTTACTTGTCAGCTTATGAATCAGTTCCTGATATTTAGATTATAGCGTAACTCCCGCCAGTAGTTTTTTTTTGCCGACCAATAACCGATCTGTTCTGTTGGAACTGATTATGCGCATTTATTTGAAGATGTAACGCTTTGTAAATGCTTACCTAAGCCATCCGCTTGTGTCCACTTTCTGATTTTTAGAAAATACTGATACATCGTTTTTTAATTTAAATATAAAGTCCATCAGATAATAATCAGTTTATTTAGGGTAACAGGTTGCAGAAGTAAAATTTACACAAACTAAAAGATATTTTGATAATTTAAGTTAAAATAGGAATTGTTACTGCAGATAAATAAATGGTAGTATTTTTATTGCTTTCAATCCTTTTTATGAATAAGATATAATATTAATATTTACTTATTGATAAAAATATTTTCTTATTCGAAGTTGTTCAGTTTACTGTATTCCAATGTATTCCTCTTTTGTTTTGTTTTAAACTCAGTTTACCACTACTGATAAGACCAACTCTTTTTTAGTGACTTCTTTAAGTTCTTTAACTGGTTAGATTGCTATTTCTTCAGCTTGATTCCTATGATTGAAACAGTTAACTCCATTTTAGTATAGGTTATTGTTTCACAAAGGGTAGTATGGTTAAGAACTTATACCCGAAACATAGTAAATAGTATCAATATTAAAAAAAATATCTAAAAATGTTGGTTTGACAATCTCACCTTCATTAATTTTTTCTTTGGAACAGTAAACACAGTCATTTTAGAGCTTGGGCTTGGTTCTTCCAAGTGCACAAGACAATAACAGCAATAACAGTGAACACAGCTTAAAAAACGAATGTATATTATTTTTTTAGTCCCCTTATTTTACGAATAGGTTAAGCTTTTTTGTAGAGCTTTCATTTCTTAAAATTAATGTACAGAAAAACTTAACTACTTTCAAACAATCCTAAATATTTCCCCCTTCTCTTCATCAATAAAGTTTTTGTAAAAAATCGATCATTTTAATCATCAAACAATTATCATAGACTGCAGTTTTTATTTTCTTGAAACGAAAACCAGAAACCGCGCGCTCTCCCGCGCTTCTCCCTAGTCCTCTCTCTGCGCATGCGCGGGGGTGGCCCATGTGGTTTCCGTTCGATCAGTTTCGCTCTTGTTTCGGTTTGCGAGCGCACAGCAGTTCACTGAAAGTGTCTTGTGGTGATTGAAGGATATAAAGAGGTTTCGCTAACTGATTTTGCAAACACGTTAGTGAGGGATACACTTATGTTTCGTCTTTATGCAAGTCGTTACGCCGAGTGATAGAAAATGCCAGATGTTATTTAGGATACCATGTGTGGTAAAGGTACGTGTCATTTCATAATTTTTTTCATGAAATGTTCAAATACTACATCAGTATGTTTTTGGTCATTTTTGACCCCCACCCCCTTGTCAGCAAAGATAAGTAAACCGCAAACCCCCCATAATTACGTAAGAAATTACCCGACCCCCCTTCTTTGTTATTTTTTGAACAAAATCTTTATTAATACTTTTCTCCATAAACCCTTAACCTATCGTTAGAACTTTCCTTGTGAAAAATGTTTGATATTAGTTCATTTTTTTTTGTGAAATTTATTTTTGGTTGAATTTTGAAATTATTTATGCAAGAAGCAAGAGATTATCGAAAATGGTTTGTAACATCTTACGTAAGCATCACTCACACTCCCCCTCCCCCTTGTCAGGAAAAATAAGCAAACAGATGGGATAAAAATGGGATAACTTTGGCCCTTAAGGCAAACTTTGGCTCAACCATCATAAAGAGAATCTACTTGTTTTATCTATAATGATATATGAAAGAATATGATTATCCCTTATTCAATGCTAGGGCGAACAGGTAGAATAGGTGATCCTGAAAGGGGTGTCTTGAAATTCCTAAAATACGATCACTTAGGAAGCTTCCAACTAAGGTAGTAGTATCAAACTGTAGATTTTTGTTAACCTTACAACTTTTCTGTGAAAAGGCGATAGATAACATGATTAAAAATTACTAGGTCATAATTTTTCAATCAAATATGAAGTCTTCTAAACATTTTCAATGTCATTATTTTGTTTCACACAGTGGTTTGACTATTAATGAATTTTTATTACGTTGGGGTAACTTTGGCCCAATGGTATATCTGGTGATATAATTGAAAGAATCATCGAGTTTAAAGAAAGAGTGGACTTACTATGAATGAGAAATTAACTCTTAACACAAATAATATTCAAATTATAGGTATATGAACCTTAAAGACTATGGTGTAGGTGGTATCATAAGTGTGACATCGATGGTTTTCGAAGAAATATCAGTTTTTTTTGTTCAAAAAGTGAATTCCTAAAAACCAGTTTGTAGTTTTAACAAAGTGTAACAATTACCCTAATAAAGTAATTGACCTAGAACATGTTTTATATTTAAGGTTTAATCATATAAAAAATGTAAAAATGTTTAGACGAAATTTAATTATTAAATAGCGCATATCAAATGTAACATTAATACAAGATTGTATATAAATACCTTTTTAAATTTCAGCTTTTTAATTAAAATTTATGAATACCTATAGTATAAATACTAATGCTAACCCCAAAATTTACTGCAAAATTTACTTGTCGTTTGCATGTTTCGATTTAACAATGTTGTTTGAGGAAATTTCCATTATCGGGTACGGCACTAATTTTGGCAATGTTATTATAAATCTGGCAAAATTAATACATCATATTAATTTTTATGTGCACAGATTTTGAAGAAACAACGAAATATCCAAGATATTAAAAACCTCTTATAGTTTTATAGATTTAAAGAGATGGTGTTTCACTTTCAAGTTAACACAACTTAAATAATTTCACAGGACATTATAAGGTAAATCCCAAAATTAAAATTAGCATTTTGTCTTCATTTTTCTATTTATGTAACTACCATTGACATTGGTATAATTGCACCTTAAGTAGGAGGTGGTCTAGTTATGACACTGATCGTGATTTGAATCATTAATAAGAGTATTTGGAAATTACGTTTAGACGGTAACCGCAATGTTAAAAAAAAATTATAAAACGGGATACACTTCTCGAAAAAGACCATGACTTCTGTAGTATATTCGTAAATCAATTGTTGAATACGTGCCATGCCTTTTTCAAAACTAACCTTTTAATTAAGTGACAAACTTAAGGAATAAAGCATATGGTAGTGGGAGTGGGATTTTATTTATGGAGTGGGATTTTATGACTTTGTTAAGCAAATTTTATTTAAAAATTATCTTATGTACTTTTAGATAAATTATAAATTACATTAGTTTATAATGTCATGCCTAATTATAAAGGAATAAAAATTTATTTTTTTCATAAATATAGAGAAATATGTTTATGATAGTATTTTCACATCCTAAATATTTTATTAATTAAAAAGTTACTGTTTGATTAAGGCCCACTCTCCTGCATAAATATAATATGGTAAGAAAGTTAGCCCTAGATGGTACTTACGGTGACTAAATACTTATGAAAATGTTCTTACGTTACTTTTAGAATAAATTTGAAATTTTGCACATTAAAAAATATTAATTAAAAAAATTAAGCTTTGATGTAAAAAATCAATATTTTGAAGAAAAATTAAATGAACTTGAGCTTTTTTTGTGAGAAATTTTATTCAATTTTAAGCATATACTTAATTATACTTATGAGGATTCATTAATTTATTTCTCCTAATACATCTCTAGTCTAGACGATGGACTAAATTTTGTAGATAGATTCACGCTTTTAAAAAAATAATTTTTATAGTTATATGGAATTGTTGAGTAGATTTATCTGATGAATATAGATTTATCATTACGTGATTAATTTTAGGTGTTCGTTTCATTAATGGGGTTTTTATACAGATTACGAATGCTTACCAGGCTTACATTGTTCCATTTAAAAATATTTTCTTGGATTAAAAAAAAAGAACTGGGATAGTTGCTGTAGATGTAGTGTGGAGTATTACATTTTTGTGGGATTTTGTGTGTATTTTTCACACACAATTATAATTTATTTCTTATAAAACCCATTTGTACTCCATATAGTCCATATTTTTCATTTCATATAAATTTTTTAGGACTTCTGTAAAAATAAAAAAGAGTTTTACATCGTATACCCTCTAGGATGGAGAGCCCCCCCCCCTGTTTGTGTAATTCAAAAAGATACCCTTGGAAAAAGTTGTGCTAAGTAATGAGAAGAAAAAATCAGTAAGAATTTTTTAAGTTGGTTAATATAATCACAGTTCGCGCATCGTGCTTGAAATTTTCAAAAATTCTTAAAAAAGGAGCATTTTTCAGAATCTTTTAAATCTTACATTGGGTGCGAAAATTGGCATAATATGACTTGAAATGCCTTATGCATGGTAAAAATAAATCAAATAAATTCTAAAAGTTTTTTTTTGCATATTTTCCTCTTTTTTGGAAAAAAAACCACAAATATTCTACGCCTGAAAAGTTGTTTTTCCTGCATATCATTGCCGTTTTCTCAGAAAATATCCAAAAATTAGCCCCATAAAAGAAAATGCACGACTAATGCTATTTTCTCAATAAGAACGGAAAAAGGTTAAAACTCATTTTTATAGTCTCACAAATTTACAAATAAGATGGATAAACTCTTTGTCAGATATGGTAATTAAAACTATTCAGATTAAGACGTGCATTCCTTTCTTTGGGGGTAATTTCTGTATATTTTCTAAGAAAACGAGAGATTGTATACAGGAAAACAACTTTACAGGTGTAAAAAATTTATGTTTTTTTGGTTGATTTCAAAAAAGAGGAAAATATGCAAACAAAAACTTTTAAAATTTATTTGACTTATTTTTACCATTTTAAGTCATACTTACTTATTTTAATTCATATGGTGCCAATTTTCGAGATAACATTAAAAAAATCCCCAAAAATGCTCATTTTTAAGAATATTTGAAAAACTTTAGCTCGATGCGTGAATTCTGAAGATATTAACCGATTTTAAAAATTATTGCAGGGTTTTTCTTCTCATTACATAGCAAAACTTTTGACATGGGTATCTTTTTGAATTTCGAAAAAGAAAGTTTTTTCGCTCCACCATAATTAATACCTATCTATATTTTAAGTTCCATACACTCTGTAAAAAAAGAGCACACTGCTAAGTTGTTGCTAGAACTGTATGTTGAAACTTGAAAGTGTTTCTTCTTTGTAAATATAGTCTTCTGAATGAAGGAGGGCTATTATTGAAGCAACGTTTTATGGACAAATGATCGATATCTAATAAAAATAAAAGAACCACTCCTTTTTTCCCTCGATAAGACCTTTTCTCGCATCGGTGGACACTACATCTGAACTTTTTTACCCTAAACACCCTCTTTAGATAATAGCTCGTTCTGTTTCCGGATTCGAATCATCCAGTTTTTCGTTTTAAGATCGCACTGAAAAAAGAAACTAGTAGATCTGTCGACCCTTAACGGATTTCTGCTTCAAAACAAATAAATGCAAAATCAATTCCGATTCCTTAAGAGAAGGACAGGGGACGTCTCGGGAGTGACCTTGATCTGCCAGAGACCTCTTTCGGATGTGGAGCGCATTCAGCAGAGCGAGCAGATGACTGCTGTCCACTAGTTTTATTCTCTTTTCCTCCCACTACTTTTCTATAATTTTGAATATTTTAAACTCAATCCGGATATTTATGAGGGTTTCAGGGTAATTCTTTCTTTAGTTTCCAAAAAAAAAAATAAGTTTCCCCACCCCACAATTTTCCATCTCTGTGATCCTCAAAATAGTCTAAATATATTGTAAATTTATCGTGATGGAGAATTGGTTTCATAGTTGGTCATTTTGAAGGATCATTGTTTTATAGGCTTAATTTTTGTTATGAAGTACTATAATTGTTTAGTATTGTAATTTGTTTTGGTGCTCATATGGTTGTCCTTTTCATCCCCATTAATCCTTTGAATCCTCCTAAATATTTTCTCAGTTTTCTTTGTAGTATCGTTTTAAAACTATGCAACTGTTCTAAAACAGTTATGGAGGAAACTAATTTCATTATACACATAAAATAATATTATCGGAATATATACTACTATAAACTTATGCTACTGTTATAATATTGCTCAGACACTATGGCGTTCTTTAATTACACTTTGATGTTCTTTTGAATACCTCCTCCATCAGCTATTAATGGTGCTTAAAAATACTGCATGGATAATTGAATTGCAAAATAACAATATCCGATAATTCAACAATAAGCTTCGTTTGCGATTACCAGCATAATGGTTACTACTGTCTAAAGAAAATAATACTTATTTTACAACTTTTTATATTACTTGATGTGATTTAAAATTAGCTATCCTACTATCACAAATCACACAGAAAATAAAAAATATCGCATTATGTCATTCAAAAACATTTCTAGAAAATTTTTATTGTGATAAAATAGACTCTTATCCTTTTTATATGTTACACTAGTGCATAGATAGATCGTTCTAAAGAACAACTATTTTTAATTTGAAAGTAATTTTAAAAACTAATGACTTATTGACAAACTTAACCTTGTCAATACTTCCCTTTAAAAATTAACTTCATTGTTAGCCTCAGTCCATGAACTTTTCCTTTCTCTTAAAGAAGGCTTCAGGGACTTAGGATTTCTCTTCAGTCGTCCTCTGGAATCACTAAGTAGCAGTCTTTCTAGACGGCATTTCTTTGGAGGGGGATTAGCCTATTTTTATGTCTTTGACAATTGGGTTGACAATGATGCGCGTGCAGAACATGCTAATTGTATAAATACGCTCCTGCGTATGGAGTGAGCAGGGATGATTTAAGACTTTCGCATACGTTTTCTCCTGGGAATTTTCTAGAAAAGGAAAGTTGGTAATAAATGAGTTGGAGAATGAAAATGCGTCTGTTAATTTTTGGGGAAGCTATTAATAAAAGATAAGCGTGTTTTAGATTTTCAGAACATCGAACTAGTTTTTAAGAATATATTAAAGAGTAAGAGTATATAGTTTGCATTTAAAAGTTGATTGAGACTTATGATACATGCTTATAGGCTATCTTTCAGTGCTAAATACCACTAAATTCCATTCAAATTAAAAAATAAAATGAAATATCAATTCAAAAATTAATTTGAAAAATACGATAATTGAAACAATTAAAACACCCCTAAAAACCACAAAAAAAGCTTAAAAAGAAATAATTTTAACGGTTTTTGCTCAAAATTAATCAAAATAATAATTTACTAAAATTAAAAAAAAGTGGACGATAAAAATATAATTTATTAAAGATTTTAATTTTTTTACCTCAAAAATCGACCTTATTCAAAATTCCTGTCTAAAATGTTTGAGGCAAGGTTATTTTTCCATAGACATTGCATTCATATAGCTATATAACCGAAAAATCTAAAACTGATGGTTAAATCATTAATTAATTAATTACTTTAATAAAATGAACATTAAAAATAGGAGGAAAATTTTTCAATCAAAAACAATTAATATTTCTACAATACTTGGTATCAAATCATTTTAAAATTAATTAAATTTTCAATACATAACAAATCTATAAAAACAATTTAAATTTTGTTATATAGACCTGTGATACATGTTGACCGTGCTAGAGATCATGGTCTCATGGATTTGATCTAGCTGCCGCTAGATCCTGAAGGATTGGAAACAACAACACAACAACAACATGTTTATAGGGTAACTTTTAATGCTGATGTCGAATATCAAGCCAATTTTGGGTAAAACTTTTAAAAATTGTGAAACAATTTAAAAACAGAAAAAATGTAAATAAAATATGAGCTCATTTGATAAAATTACAATTGATACATTTTTGATAAAATTCATTCCAGCTGACCATTTGAGCTAGTTTTTTTGTGATTTTTAGGGGTGTTTTAATTTTTTCGATAATCGAATTTTTCAAATTAATTTTTTAATTGATATTATGTTATTATTGAGATCCTTCCCAAGTGAAAACCGTTGAAAAACTAAATGTTGCAATTTTTTACCGGTTATGTTACAGATTGCATGGACTACCATGGGTGAAATTGAACGATACCGCCAATTGAAGTCTCCAATTGTAACTACTAGATGTCGCTACAAGAATTTTTCTATTTTAGAAAAGAATGACCGCAAGAGTAGTAGCCGTGCAAACAGAATTTCGGAAATTAATTCCTAGTAGAGTAGAGCATAAATTTTACAACGCATATAATTTTTTAAAAAAGCTGATATTTTTAAGAACTTGTTTTTGTTTTCAAATGTTGATTAAGTAGGCAAATGCATCCTGTACAAAAGAAAGCTTCCCCAAAGTTTAAACAACGCCATAGTTATCGTTATTTAATTGTCTAAAATAATTAAATAAAATCTTCCACTTTAAGAAGATGGGTTTTTTCTAAAAAAAAAAACCTGTACCTTTTAATCACGGAAGGCTTTAGATGAGAATCAAAATTTTAATGTTACAGAGTTACTTAATAAATGATTTCGGAAGGGCCATCATAATATAAATGAGAAATTATTCAGCCTTTTTAATTTACCTCTTTTTTAAGTAAAAATTAAAAAAGTTTTATTTTAACCGAAAGCGATGAATAGCGTTTTCAATAGTAAGTGGATATTATCTTTCTACTGCTATAACTAAAATGAACTTGCTTTTCGTATCTACAAATCTCTGAACTCCAAGTAGAATAGCGCCAGAAAGATTTTATAATTTACTTCAAAATTAACTTTCGGAAATCCTTTGCGAAAAAATAACAGTTTTTTTTTTCATTAAAATTTATAGACACACATATACCGGAGTTTAATGGTTTCATAAGAGATGTTTGTTTTTGCATACAAAGACAAATTTTGTCAAAAATACTACCTAAATCTTGATAGTTTCTGCCATATTAAAGGTGTAACAATGTGCACCGTGTACCAAATTGTCCCGTTTTTCATTTATTGATGTAAACAACAACTTTATATTTTAAAGGGAAGTTTTATTTTTTTGAAGGAATCAGTATGTTTAATATGTTTACAATAGTTATTTAATTTACTGTCGGTTTAAGAATTTTTGAAATACATTTTTGGACAACCCAAACTAGGTTAACCAAGGTTTATAAAAACCAAGGTTAATCACTATAGGTAATTATGTTCTTTTTACCTTCAAAAGAACTAGTACTGAATAAAAGAAAAGGTACAATGATCTCTCAAAAATACATCAACAGACTCCTCTTTTATATCTTAGAAAAGCGTAGAAGATTCTAGAAATCCGAATACACCTGTTGTTGAACTGCTTTTTATGGTACTTTTTTTTTGAATGAATTATTCTTATGCATACCTATCTTTTTTAATGGAAAGATATCTGCGATGTTATACTACATTCTTCGATCTTGCGCTAGAAATACGAAAAAAAATCAATTTTGTCCTTGCATCTGATGCTCACAGACGCCCGGTTTTTCGAAAACTAACCTTGATCCACATGAAACGAAGCGAAGGAATAAACCCCTGTAGAATTTTAAATCTCAATGAATACCTTTGTGTAATAGCCATTGACTTCTTTTTAGATAATAGTCAATTATTCCAACCTGTGTCTATTTTAACTATGTTGAAAACATTCCGTTCGTTCAGCAAATAGTAAATATTGTTTAATCTTAACCCTATAACGGGTATGAGATGTTTGTTGGAACGGGACCACGTTAAAGTAAACATTCCCTATTTTAATCTTACACATTTAAGAAAAAATCTGTTTGTTTTAGGAATACAGCAACCTTTATTTTTCTCCTTTATTTTATAAGTCTCCTTACCAGAAATAAATATTTCACGGTTCGATGCATAAGTTTTATCAACAGGACACAAGTGTAGTATGTTTCCTATTTGGAATAATTCAAAGTTTTGTTTTAAAAAAGGTTCTATATATAACAAGGCATCTCTAAACATTTTGAAAAAAAAAATAACTACCTGTTTGTCTTTATGAATAAATATTATTGTGCCCTCAAAGTTTGCAAGCATTTCATGAAAAAAGTATGAACTTATTAATATGGCTGTAATGAAAAAACTTCTCAATCATGTAAAAATAAAAAATTAAAATGGTTGGTTTTAAATCTTAAGATGCTCAGTTTTCCACTTGCTGACAATAAATCATTAATGTCACACAATATGCTATCTGTTTTAGCAGTTGATTAAAGGTAATAAACTTAGAGGTTCTCCACATTTAATGTACTGCTGCCCTATGTGGTAGAAACGTCCACTAAAATCTGGGACAGTCATTCAGGTGCTACGCTAGAACGCATGAGTAATCAAGATGACTGGTTGTCAAAGCAATTGACATGTTGGCGTTCTTCTTTTTTCTCCGTAAACCATTTATTTAAGATGTGAAGATGACATTACAATACATACATAGATGATTGTTTCTATTATTTTTTGGAAATATTGTGTCGTTTCACAAAATATTTTGTATCCATTGCATTTTGAGATATGTTTTCTATTGTATTTTTTGAAAAATGACTAAGATGACAGTTACCAGTGTCATTTGGCAGATGCTAGTTTAACACTTTATTATTTTCCTGTTTGATATCATGGAAAGGGCTGTACTGTTATTAATTAGGAATTCTTAAGCGTATTACCTATTATGAACAAATAGTTGAGAGTTATCATATACCTACCAGCACAATGAAAACAAATAAACGTCAGTATTTACATAAAATGGATTAGATGGTATAACTTAATTCGACAAATTTAATCCTTTTCAAATTTTTTACTGTTATTGTTTTGCATGAAATTATTTGCAACATTCAGTAGTTCTCATTCCTTCTAATATGTTGTTGATAATGGATAAGTTATATACCACGACCTTTAAGTTCAATTTGGTTAGGGGAAATTTTGTTTAAAACTGTAATTGAATAATCGGAGTTCATGTGTAATTGACTATTTTCTCAAAAAGCAATAGCTAATATTAAAAAAGTTAAAAATGTATTTTTAAAAATACGTTTTCATTAAGCTTTCCATAATTACCCATTTGTTCATTACTTTTTTCAAGCATCTGTAAATTGGAAAATTGAGTATTGAAAATTTATTTATGGGTTTGATTTATATATTAGTAATATACGTATTTAATGTGTATATGTTACGGTCAATGTGATAAATCGGGCATTATTAATAATGCCCTGGCAATGTGATAAATTCAATGGAATTTATGAATGAAATTTATCACTCTTCCCGTCTCCACTTCTGGCAAAATTAATAATGCCCGATTAATCACTTTGTCCGTAACATATATAAAAATACTAACATCAACTAGAAGATCTACTAATCAACAACACATTAGAAGGAATTGGAAAATTGAATTTTGTGTACATAACTTCATGTAAAATAATAACTGTAAAAGATGGATGGATTCTCCGTTAAACCTCTGGGAACCATTAAAATCGTTTGTGATGGAAAGAGAAAATTGGGTTTTCCAGTCGAGTTGCAATGAACTGCAACAAGGGGTACTAAGAGAAAATGTGAATCAATTTCTTACAAAAGTTCTACGTGATATCTACTATTAGGAGAAATGTATAAAATTAAGTTTTCTTTCTACTGAAAGCTTGAATTCCGAGAACATTTAGTCATTTTTTAGTTTCTACTTACAAAAATTTCTTGTAATAATTCTGAGGGAGTTTATTGTAAATAAAAAAACCTAATAGAATTAGCATTAACCGTGCTATTTCCGCTCTTTAAGAAGACATTTTACATTTTTTTTTACCATTTTTCTTTTGTGAACGAACGACATGGAGGTGCGTTATGGAAGCATCTCTGGGAACCCATAAAATCGTTCGTGATCGAAAGGAACAATTGTGTTTCCGAGTCGAGTCGCAGTGAACTGCAGCAAGGGGTTCGTTACGGGAGACGACTTCCGCGTGCTTCTTGGTACGTAGGTAGTTAATCGTCCCGCTTGAGGATTCCACATTCTTTATGGATGACCAACGTACTTAATGGAGTTTTGGTCGTTGTATGTCCGAACTCAATTTCCCTTGCTTTCCTTTAATTGAAGTGTCTTCAAAACCGAGTTTTTTTTTCACTAAACATGCAATTTACCGTGCAGAGGTATTAATCTCAGTTATTTTCCTTTACAAATCGCGAATACAGAACAACTTGAAAAATACTTCGTAGTTGTTAATTTTTTTTCAAAGTTTCTGCCTTTGTAATTGTTGATTTTAAAATCTTGCCATTTTTATTCTTATTTTAATGCAGTGGACATTTATTTTTTTCACCGAAACTGTACTCGTAAAAATATTTAAAAATTGGAAAGTTGAAAGAATATTACAATTATTAAAATAGCTTGTTTTCAATCCTTTCCTTGTTTTCAATATACCAATTGATCTGTACATATTGATGTAAGTAGTATTCGTTACTGAACAATTTACCTGCACAAAATCAAATATGTATCGTCTTAAGGATAAAAATTTCTTTACTTCAAATCTCTCACTTAAAAATTACACTTTCTGATATATCGGTTTTATTTTCAGAATCAATTAACACAGACCAAAAACCATAAACCAAAAAATATGAATAACTCAATTTAGAACACTTACTTTCATAAAAATCAGAAACTTAAAAAGATCTAAAAACTCTTTTAAAAGAACAAGATCTTTTCTTTAGAGCCTCATTACTGAACCGGACTTAGTGCTGTAGTACCACTGTTCTTCCAGACCTCATAACAAGCCTATCTAGTAAAAATGGTTAGTGGAGCATTGTTCTCTAGACCAACTCATGCATAAATGCACGTGAGAGGCGTTCTTTAAAAATATCTCATGGGGTTTTGAAGGATGATCATGTGAACTTTTGGTCAGCTAAATTGATTTCCAAGATTTGTGGATCTGAATTCTTTTAGTAAAGAAATGAACACTTAAACCTTTACTCGTAGTTGGTATTCTTAAATGTAATAAGTTCCTACTGTTATATGGAATTAATATTTTTAATTCGTATGTTATTTTTTTAAAACGTTAAATATGTACTACGATATGAACTTTTAAAAATAAATTTTAAATTCTGATGTTCACAAAAATATAATATAATTCTATAAAATAAAATGGCATGAAATAATATTAAACTTTTTTTATTGCATTTTGGGCCATTGTGTGCAAGTTAAAAGGGTAGGTTTTATTTAGCCAGCTTTTAGACAACTTCAAAAAAGCCTATTTAAGTTACTGAAATAAGGCTTGCATGCGTGTGTATTAAAAGGTATTTCAGATGTTTTTTTTTTAAATCAAGGCTCTCAAATAGGTATATACAATATACTATACTATACTTCAAATGTTTCTTGAATTGAGAATGATATAGGATATGTTGATAAATACTAATAAAAAATGTTTGAAATATGACTATAAAAAAGTTATGGAATTAATCTTAACAGAAAAAGAGCTTATATATACTGTGAAATATTGACTTTTAGTAGGTGACTAAATGAATGGGATTTTCATAAGCTTTAAGTTATTCCTTCAGAATGATTACCTTTATTTCGATTGAAATTACTTCATATTTTTTAGTTTGCATTTTTTAAATTTTATTTTCAAGAGTTTACTAGTGTAATAATGCAGAATACTTATTTAAATTACTTTTAAATCTAAAGCTAATCATCTGAACTAAATATAACGGACTACACAATGACATACCTTAACTACTAGATGTTCGACAATGGAAAATCAATCACCCCCTTTTTATTCAGATTTTTCTCCCAAGTCGTTGACCCTTTAAAGCGTATTTAGTTTGCATACGCTTTGTTATGGATTCTTCAAGAGATTGCTATCTTTTTAAAACTGAATAAGACGTTTAAGATAACATTAAGAGGTTTAATATCGAACCAGAGAATTAAGATTCGGTGGCTGTTACAGGAAACTTGCCGTTCTTCTTTTATTTACTTACTTATTACTTTGTTCTTAAGTTCAATCCTGAGACGTTGATAGGGAAACATTTCGATTGAGAGATTTTTCGTTTCCAAAACTACACTTCCTGACTTATATCTCGTGAACAAAGGAGTGTAATTTAAGAACCGTATTCCCTAAATATTTAAACAGTAACTTTCTAAAAACAACTGGCTTTATTTTCAGGGGTACATTTTGTTCTTAGGTTGAAGTAAATTGGATTTGGTCGAATGATTTAAAGTAAATACAAAACGGTTCATTTTTCAGGTTCCAATAAGATAATTTCAGTTCTCGTTTCTTGGAAGTTTGTGCAGCCTTCTCGATCAACTTTTTCATTTAAAACATCATAGGAATCTCATATGTTAAGAATTCTAAACCAAACATTAGATAAATTAAGAATATTTCTTAAAATACTTTTCAGAATATCAAGAATAAAAAAATAGTACTCATAGAGAGCAAAGTATATTATTTATATTTGACCAAATTAACAAAAAAAAATTTTACAACGTGAATTGTTGTGTTTATTATGTGATTTCAATGTTTTATAAAACATTTTAAGGATTTTCAACAAGTAAGTAAGGAGAAAAAACGATAACATATGGTAAAATATAATAATAAATTTATATTTTGTGCAATCATATTTTTACAATGGACCCATTAGTGTAATTTTGATATTTAAAAAATATTTTAATAACAAAAAACATACTTACATTTCAAACAATTTAAAGAAATTCAATCAAAAGAGAAAAAAGTATTTTATGCTTTTTCGGTTACATGACTTGACTTGACTTGACTCTCTTCACACCGATGTGGTGTATGAGGCCGCAAGCTCAGCCCTCCACTCCCGCCGGTTAAGTGCCGCAGCCCTGGCAGCCCCCCAGCTGGGCCAACCCAGGGAGTTTCTTTCTGTTATGGCCATCCTGCACCAGGTCTGCCTGGGTCTTCCTCTTTTTCGCCTTCCTTCAGGTGCCCAGGTCAAATAAGCGACTCTCTTAGGGTCTGTTGAAGACATTCTTAGGAGGTGACCAATCCAGGTCCATCTGCGTTTCTTTATTGTTGATGTTATTGGTTCAAAAGTAGTTCTCTTGTACAGTTCTGCATTTGTAATTTTATCTGGCCAGTAGATTTTTAGAATTTTTCTTAGACATTTGGTTTGAAAACTGTCTAACTTGTTTTCCTGTAGTTTTGTTAACTTCCAAGATTCGCTGCCATATTTTCTGTTACATATCTAACCAAAACTAATTTTCCCATCATGCAGTTAAGTTCAAATAAAACTGTGGAATGAATTTCTATAGATAATTCCTTTTACAGGATAAAGTTGAGGGAGTATTTTTTTTTTACTTCAACAGTTATAATACTCCTTTATGCCCTTAAATTTAGGAAAGCAATAATTAATTAAATATATTCCTGATAGAGTTATTTTCCTTTAAAGTTGTAGACTTTTTTAAAAAAAAGTAGAAACTATTTAGTTAACTCTTCGTTAATATTTTCACAGTTCCTTAAATTTTATAAAATAAATTTCTGTAAAATTTAAAATGCTATAGAATTTATCAAAATATGTACAAATTTAATATTAATAAAATCTAAATAAGCCAATGACTGCATATAATACCGTAAATTGTACAGCTTGAAAACATCTTTTGCATTCTTAGGATAGATAAATATATCCCCTTTGGCAAATATCATAAACTCGAGGCATAGATTCAATCTCATATTTTTTCAAGATTGGATATTCAACATTTTCAATGATATTGTACAAGCTGTAAAATAAACTAAACTTCCAAACAAATCAGACCTAAATATACAAATCTATTAATGTTTATTTAAGCAGTTAATTATTGGAACACTAATTGGTATTACACCAAAAAAATATGAGGAGTCATTTATATATTACGTCGCACAATTTTCAGGGGTTTCCCTTACGTCTATAGTCTTACAGGTAATCACATTTCAATAAGCCCCTCCTCCCGACCTTTGAATTTAAAATTAAAACCCAAATTTAACATTGTTTCCAATTTCATTTTACCTTCCTGATTTTTTTACTATGAACAGAGAAATCAAAATTAGCAGTGGAAGTAATGTTTTTCAGGGTTGTATAGTAACATAGAAAAATAAGTTTAAAGTGCGATGTCACAGATGTTTACCTATTAATATGTTGTACGCACACAAACAAGGACGTCCGCCTTCCTTTCTACGTATTTCGTGAACAGTTCTTAAGAGGGCCTTAAGAGGGAGAACTTATGTTTATTATTGCTATGTGTGCTACATGAAAAGCTGTAGGGGATGCTTTATTGTTTAAATTTTATTCTTTAGCGCATAAAACGCTCTCACAGTTTATTCTATCAAACCAATAAATGGTTCTCGCAATTATTAACGCTTGTTAAATGCCCTAATCTCGGGACAATTACCCGCCGGGGATACTCTATATAAGCGAGAAAGGTACAAAAAACCCCTTATTTCTATTTACGTGCCGGCATCAATAAACCTCAAAAATCTCATAGACGATTACTGATTCCGTTATTGTAGTATGCACTTTCATTATGCAACAATGCTCGAAAGCAAATAAGAGCAAGTTTACTTTATGAGTTCAAAGCACTGGCGTCTCCTCCATCCCTTCGGAATAATTATTATTCGAGAGATAGTAGTAAAACCATCGCTTTAGCCTGCGCGAAACGGTATCGGAACTGGGTCAAGATTGCTCGGGGTGACAGAAAGCGAGAAACTTTCTCTCCTCGGCGTTCGTTTCCAGCATATCAACCGCACTCCAGGCGAAAAAAGAAAATAAACTCTCACACGTTGCCTTACCATGCGATAAGTTCTAGGGTACCGCCGGTCAAAGTCGTCTCACTTTCTACCATCTCCCAACGAGGATTCTAACTGTCATCGCTGCAAATCAAGGAGATTTTTCACTTAAGACATGCCTAAGAGCGAAAAAGAGTCAGTTCCTTTTCGGTTTCTGATGTCTTATCTGGGACGAAAGAACATACGGCACCTTGTGCAAGAACCCATTGTTCGTTACCTGCGAGGGGTTATTTGTTTTAGCACTCACTACTATTTGGGACGAGCGTTTGTAACGCTTTTATTTTTAGTGCCGGGCATGGGAAACGATGGGAGATATTTCATGTCTTTTTTACGTGTTTTTCATCTGTTTGATTTTCCTCCCTTTAGGTACGGAATCAATCTTGTCATAGAGTTTCGAGGGTCTTGAGATCTGAAGGAAATGGAGCTGTGCTCTGAATAAAATCTCCGGGTGCCGTCTTTGCCAGTCCGGTCGTAAGGTGAGTTCATTTATCATGCATCAACCTGCGGTTTTCCCTCCTGCGTTGACATCAATGGCATTTCTGATGAGAAGATATTAATGAGTTTGTTAAACGTGATTATTTTGTAAAGACGGGTTTATATTTTTCTCCCTAATGGTCATTTATCTTTTTATTTAAAAAGAAAAATAACAGTCATGGTGAATAGAATTGAAAACCCTAACAAGAATGTATGTTAAACTTTTTAAAAACGTTTTTGTTAAAAAAAAATGCCTAAATTATCATAAGAAAAGCTTAAATAAATTTTAAGAGGTTTCCATAAGCTTTGACTTTCCACTAGAAACACTTGATATAACACAAAGCAATTTTGATTATTAAATTATCATTCTATATGTTCCTTCAGACAAAAAATGTATAGAATACTTTCTTATAAGGATGTAGGAAAGTAGGATTATCTTAAATGACCGGAAGTATATAATTTAGAGTACAGGACAACACTGAAACAAATTCAAAGTAAATGATTTATTTAAGATGTTTAAGTATAGTTCAGGGAAATTTAGTTTCTTTAAATATGAAGAAATGTTTTCCTCTCTATTTTTAATTAAAATAATTCCTACCTATAGTAATTATAGTCTGAGGAAATACCAGAATAATTTGAAATTTTTTAAAAAGTTTATATGGGCTCTCTAAAGAAACAATAGTTTCTTTGTGAATATTTTATTCAAAAGTTTCGTTGATTGATGCTTTGAAAGAAATATTTCTGCATCATTTATTTTCTTTGTTGGCATAGTTTGTGATCCATTTATCTTATGAATGACAAAACAATGAAAAGTTCAAATTATTCAATTCATAATAACTTTCTCTAAATTACCAAACCGCTATCATTCACTTTGACTAGCTTGAAACTCGTTTAACGCAAATTAAATCCCCAATAAAAAAAAATTACACTTCCGAACCACTCTGCATCTCAGCTTAATTTTTTTACAAAACGATTTTTCACATCGAATTACCCCTCCTCAAACTTTCAATCTCGTTTGCCCTACTTCTCTCCAAACGATATGCAAATTACACATCATCACCATCGAACAACAACAGGTGAAACCTTCAGATGTGCCTCCCATCATCCCCTCCTCTGCGCGAATCTAAAAACGCGTGAACTCATTACTTCACTGGACACGCTATATTTAATTAGAGATAGCCCAACAAAACGTAACCGTTCCGCCGTAGCACTTCGCGTGTCCCTTCCCCACTTGACCTGGATGAAAAAAAAGAAGCAAATACTATCGAGAAAGTTTAATTTGGGTGTGGACGCCGCCGTTCTTATTGTTGGGCCTCAGATTCGAATCTTGTTTCGTTGTTATTATTGTTTCGTTCGGGGAGATAGCTGGAGCAGATACGGGGGAACGGTTTCTGCAATGCCAACTTTCACCACTTCTCTTCTAATTCCGGAAGGTGGGTGGCCTCCTTGATTGCCTACAACATAATGGAGTGAGACCTTGCCTCTAGGAGTGAGTGACTGGATCAAATCTGAATATTAGTGACATCACCAACTTGAATATAATTTTTTTTCTAAAACTGTCCCGAAAGACTACACAAACTAAACACACATTGTATTGACTTTTAACGTTATTATTTTTAATTTAATAACCATCCGTCGAAATACAGGTTAGCTAATTGCATAGATATGAACGCTTTCGAAATTTTAATTGATAGAAAGATCTGATTACGAAGCTATTCAATAAAATTTAATTAGAGTATTACTTAAATGTTTAATTCTGATGTTGCATAATTGTATATCCATCAACTGATTTGACCATAATTTGATAAACGTAATTTATTTGATAGGTTAAGCCCTCTATGATATGGCAAATATAAAAGTACAGAAATAAATTAACATTATAGAGATAACATAAGAAAAAAAACAATCATCATAGAAAAATTAACTGTCAATATTAATTAATTTATAAATGATGTGACCGAATCATTGTATAATTATTTTATAATCAATTTATTTGTAGAACTTTTCGTAGTAGTATTTGTACGCTTGAAGAAAGCATTATTTTTTACAAAGTCGTCTTTTCTAATGAACTTTGGAAAGACCCCCCCCCCTCGGAAGACGTATTTAAACATCTAGCAAGTAATGAACATTTTCTGAAGAATATAAATATTATAGGGGATGCAGTGCATATCTTATTAGATAGGCTGCAGTGATCTTAAGCATTACCCTCGCCTGACATCGTTATAAATTTACGGTAAATAAATTATTTTCTTTTCTATTCTTATTTTGTAAGATTTTAATACAAGAAACTCATAATAGGTACTTTGACACATATAAGCTACAGTTCTAGGTATAAAGCGTAAATATAACATCCCGTGGCGATCAGCATTTACCAGAATTTATCCAAAAGTTCTAGAAACCTCAGCTCCGAACAGGAAGGTTATTGGGGAAAAAAGAAAACGGACACAAAAACTTATTCTTCTCGCTGAATAAACATTCTATTCACGGACCTCAACCGAAAGTCCTCTCTATCCGTCTCGGTAAGGCACCAGTAACTAGCCAATCAATTAGCGACCGCCCTGAAGAACTGGAGCAGATGCTGAAAAACGCGGGAAAAAATATCGAAAAGAAAAAGAAAGCTTCCACTTCGTCCTTTACTGGCGTAATCTCCGAATGAGGTTACAGTTAAAAGTGTTCCCGATTATATCTCATCTGTGGAAGAAGAGAAATCGCTGTGTTTGAGGCATCTTCGATTAGTCCGTCCAGCCAAGTGAAGTGAAAAGGGGAGAAAAAAGCCTCTCTTGGAAGAAAGTCGAACGGATTTTGACGTTTTTTTTTTTTGAAGGTTAGGAAACCAGGTTAGCTAAAAAAACGGCTGTTTTGGGCTTCTCTAACTAACGTCGTGCTTTATTACGAGATTGTGGGAACCTCGAGGCTTTCGGCCAATGTCGATTTTGGCAATTTGTCGGAACCGAGTCGCCCCTAGGAGTTTATGCAAATGTGCAAATAGCTGATGATTCGAGAGCTGAATCATCAGCTTAATTCGGCAGCACAGAGTAGATAGGTGTCCCATACACATGGTTTTCAAATAGCCATACGTCTTCCTTTGTAAAACCAAGTGTAGGCTGCTAATATTTGGACATATTGGCAAAATAAAAATTTCAAAAGCCAAGCTACCAAAAAATTTTAGATGCGAAATAAAAACCCCTTTGTTTTTTCGTATACAAGTAGTTATGCTTGATATTAGAACTCTGTTTTTAAGATAGTAGGTACTCAAACTAATTTTAATTTTTGGTATTATTGTCACAATTGAAACAAAGGGCAAATAACATGTTTATCTACATATACTACCTAGATAAAAAAAAATTCTACCTCATTAAATAGCTAAGTAAGAGAAGCAATTGCATCACTATTTCTCCGATACAACATGATCATTTATGTTTATAAGATAAAAACATAATCTTATGGTCAAAAGGTGTATCAGGTTAAGAAATTGGTTGAACCTGTAACTAATTAAAATGTTTACACACCCATTTTTTTCTTATTATCGAGTCGTATTCAAGTTAGTTTTATAACAAACCATACACGCAAAATAAGGCATTATCCTTATTAAAAGGGCGTCTATCTAATAAAATGTGCGGAGGTATATAAGGGTCGATGTGGGTGAGCTTTACTTCTAGTTTGCTTACTTTCAAGAAAAGAAGCTTTGAAATGTATGTGTTGAAAAGTGCTACTTCGTAACTCTGTATGAATCTTTCTTTGAATCTCGTGTAGAAAATAGTTACTTTAGTTGAACCTCATTGTAGTTAATTCCTGATATCGTTAACACTCCAATTAATTAACTTTTTCACTGCACCCCATCAAATAACGAACAATTTATAGTGAATTATGTATTTTTAATCCCATGACAATTCTCTATAACGAGGCACGACTATATTAAGAGAAAAACCTAAACTTCAGCTTTTCGTATTCTCATTCAACAAGCAAACGCTACTCTACCCCAAAAAACACCCAAAAATGATTTATAAATAGTCGAAACAAAACTCCCTTCCCCAGATTAGCATATTCCCACCAGAAAAGGTGTTCCATTATGCCCCTTCCCAACTGAATTTTTTCTCTCCTTCGCATTCTACCTCGAACCTACCTGGCCATAACACTTTCGCCTGACTGAACACGACAAGTAAATACAGGCGAGATTTAAGACGCGCTGTTACAGGGCCTGCCCAACGCGGTCACAGTTACACCGTATATCATAAACTTATTAATTCCTCGGCGTGATGGAGATGCTTGGGAGGTTTTGGAGAGGAGTGCAAGTGTTGTTCTTCTCGCTCAGAGAGGCTTTGCCTGGTGGTGCAGTGCAGTGTGGTTGGTATTGGATGTGTTCAGGAGTTTAAAAAGTTCAGAAGCTTATGGGTGGCATTGCTTTTCAAATATTTTGAACACCCTTAACCTTGCCCTTAATGAAAAAAAAATATGAGTGATACATAATTTCATTTCTACCCCGGTGTATGTTTTCATAAAGTTATTTAAAAAAGAATAACTTCACTAAATCAATTCTATGTTACAAACCTTTCATCTATCTACTATTATGTTTTCTTGCTTATTTTCTTCTTTTAATTATTAGAAATTCGTTTTGCAAAGAAACTTAACTTTCAATTTTTTTAGGGGCAAAAATAACGATAGTTAATCTAATAGTTCAAATTTATGATTTAACTAAGTAATTGAGGCTGAGATTTTCCCTGGCTTCTGAAATGTTTTTATATCTTATGGTCAAATCCATGGTCATATAAGTATCTGTATCATTCATTTATTTATAGTAAATAGTTGATTGTACTTCTGCACTTGAAACATTATTAGCCGATTTTCTGATAATTTTTGTTAAGATAAACACAAGCAGGTTAAAAAGATGTCTAAATTTATTTTATTGATAGATAAAGATACAAGATACAAGAGGATTTAACTCCATCAGTCCATAACCTTTTGAACTACCAGTAAAGCTGTAAATGTCTATATTACGCTATTATACGCCATATATTCTAATGAAAGTGGATATGTATTTAAATGCTACTTTTATGGGTTAAACCGGCTCCCAAGACATTTTATTGTTTCCAAAGGATGTTTTAAGTCTTAATAAGAAGCTTTTCTCTCTATCCAGAATATGGAATAATTGATTTTACTAATTGAACACTTTGATTCTTTCCTTGAATAGATGTTAGTAATCGTTTGATACAAGATTAAGATTACTTTCCCAATTCACTATAATCCATTGTGGGTCAGGATGTCATCAAAGTCAAACGCTGTTTTTCGTCACTCACGTTTTTTCGGGTTCTCCCATAAACGAAAGCCAGCAGCTGTCGGTCGCCATTACCCTCTGAACACTCCATGGAACACTCCCATTTGGGTTATGACGTACAATAAGAAGAAAAAAAGAAGAAGAAAATTACACCTAATCGAAAGTTTGATTGTTACTCGGAACATCCCCTTCGAGGCACATTACCCGTTCATTGTCCTTGCCGAAGTACCTAATATCCTCTCCCGACATCGAAGTTCGATCTTCGGTAGGACACCAGTGGTTTTCGTTCGTTCAACCACCCTATTGTGTAAGGACACTAATCGAGATAATGTTGTTCCAACAAGAGGTTCTCAAGGTCATCAAGAACCGCCTGTGCGAATCGTCACCAAAGTCGCATACCGATGGTACTTAGAGGCTAAGTAAATGTTTTCACTGGAAAGTCTGAATGTATGCTAATAAAGGGGACCTGTTCACTTGGTTATTGGGTTAAGAAGTATTTTGCGAGAGGATTCTTCAAAAATCGTCTGCTTCATCCTCGGATTAGGCTGTGTTCACGGACCATTGGAGGAAGGAGAGGGGTTCTTGTTCCTTTTTCAGAAAACGATATGACGGTTTTTGCTTTGATTTAAATAAGAGTCTGTTAGTTATGCTGCATAATTTGTTTTCGTTTTCTACCATATGATAAATAGGGACGTTGTGTGCCCTAGTTTGAGAAGGTGCGTTTTGGGGGTTTCGGGGATGTTGGGTTTGTGGAGGCGATTCTGTTATTTTTTGAAGGGGAGTCTTCTAAACGCTTGGTTGGAGTTCCGTGTTATGAGGTATTATTTGAATTTTTTGGTGTTTTCACTATGTTAAGTGTATTTTCTCCCTCAAAATGCATATTTTAAGCTTTGCTACCCAAAAATAAATAGGTTAAGAAAGGAAAAGATATTGCTAACTTAGGGGCTCAAAGATTTTACATGGGTTTTTGAGTTAAATTTCGTATTTATGTACTTATTTCGGAGGACATTTTAAGGAATATTAGAACATGCACTCTCTTATCTAATCTACGTCTACCGTACCTCCGCTTAACCGGCCATAATTAGTTGAAGTACGAAGGAAATATTACAGCGAAATTACACAAAAAATCGTGGAGTTTCGAAATTCAAGAGTAAAAATATTTGGTTTTATTTTTTAACTTTCCTCCCTGATGGTAGAAAACCATTAGATATAAATTGGCATATTTAATACGAATGCTTTTTTTCTAAACATTTCTATATTTTTTGTCATATTGTTTTGAATAACAAAATTTAAATTTATCGGGAAAGCATTATAATATTTCTTTAGACAAAGATACTTTAATTGCATATCTAAGATTTAAGATTAAAGAAAAAAGAAAATTTCAACTATAGGTTCGAAATTTATGCATTACTATGTAGTTTTCAAAATAAGTGCATTCAGTTGTTTCATAAAGAAAGTTGTATCACCAGGAGATACGTTTCTGAATAGTTTTAAAGATAAAATCACTAACTTTATTGCGGTATACTTTCCTCATTGTTTTCGGCATTCGGTATAAAAAACTTCAGTTGTAGGCAACAATTTAATACTTATTAGAAAAGATTGCACGATTTTCACTTGTTAAATTGTTTTGCGTAAAGCGGGTTTTACATGAAAGAAAAAAAAAGATGCTATCTAAAATAACTATGTCATTTTTGTATTTTCCATTTAGGTTTTACTAAAATAACTAATTCTATTTTTGACTATCTTGCTATCGTCGTTTATGAAAAACAAATTAAAATATACAGGTAGACCTGATAATATTATTCTGCATTATTCTTAAAGAATTTTTCAAGAACGAACTAACATAAATTCTTGACTTGTAAATGCATATAAGCTGTAACACACCTTATAAATCCAGCAATCCATTTTATTTTTACCTATTTTTGGTGGATATGATAATTACTGTTAAATTAAGGTATATGAACAAGATACTTCTCAAAACCAAAAGGCCCAAACTAGTCCTGTTTACATTTATTTATCATCAAATGTAAAAAAATACTATATTAAGAATTTTTTCTCTTTAAACTCTAATTTACAAAAGGAACTAAAAACGAACTGTGCATCGCTTTGCATGGCAGCCATCAATCCATCCGATTTCATTCCGTTAAAGAGTCATCAATTATTCTCAATGGCGTTAACTGGCGCTTTTGTTTACACTCCTGCTTTGCCTAGTATGATAAGTCATTAAACGAACTCCTTCACCGAACTAACAATCTGTTAAATACCAATACCCAATTAGAATCGCTTTGTCTCGAACTCTTCCTCTTCACCTATTGTCAAGAAGAAGAAGACTTCTTAATGGCGGATTGTAGCTGTCATTGGTAATCAAAGCAGATGAGTGGGTTTAAAGTCGACGCAGTTTCAAAATAGCCATTTCCTGCACCTCGACAGGATACCTGCTATTTCTAATGGTTGGTAATGGCATTCATTGTCTGATGGACCTCTTATTCTTTTTCTTTGTCACCTGGAGTTTTGAATAATGCTCGTTTTGGAAGAGGTGAAGAGGTTCTTGAAGAGTAGGAGTGATGAAATCGTCTTGACAATTCGTCGAAATTGGTTAGAAAGTTCAGTTTGTGTTTAAGCTGATGGGTTATGATACTAATTTTTTTGTTCGTAATCTCCTTTCTGTTTCTAATAATCCTTTTTTAAAGCATTTATTTGTTAAAGAAGAATTAAAATTAAAGATTTTTTAAAAACAATTTTAAAAATGTAAAATGATGTAGGACAGTTTCCAAAAAGAAAGAGTTAATATAAATCTTAATACGTGTAAAAGAACAGTTAAAAAAGTAATGCCGTTAATTAAATTATAATAAACAGTTTAGGTTGATGTAATAAAAGATAACTTTAATTAAATTTTAAAAAAATCAGTGTCTATTTCATTAAGGGATAGGAATTAGGAGCAAGCTTAAGCTAGTGGAGTGGTATAAAAAAAATACCATGGTTTAATGCTATTTAGGGTTTGGAAACATGGTTAATTCTCATTGTCTTAAACGCAGAAAAAAAATTCAATCTAGAAGTAATACTATAAATCGGATTTCACATATTTGAATAACAGTTTTAAGTTTAAATGGTTAAAGGTTAAGATTTGTATTTCACCAACCCCTATACAAAACCATTTAGAAGATTTGGTCTATTAGTATAACCTTTTGAATATCATGAAAGATTTCAAATTCATTATTCTTTCATATCTTTGGCAATCACAAAAAGAGCTTGAAAGGAAGATTATAGTCCTGTGGAAACAAAGCTAGATTTAGGTACTTCAAAAGAAATCCCAAGTAAAAGTCAAGCTTTTCAGTTGAAATAAAAACTTCAGTTCCATTTCATTATAAGGATTTGCTAGATTGGGAGTTATTAAAAAACAAAATAGCCAAGAAAGAAAATAACCCCTTTTGACTTTAGCTTGTTTTTTCTTCCAAAAATTACAAACCATTAGATACATTAACTAACTTTGAGTGATGGTTTAGTGTGAAGAATTCTTTCACATCAGTCACAAAACAATAACAATAATAATAAGTAGTCAAGCTCTTCACGGTTCCCTCTCTATTTCGAAAGAAGGTTGATAGAAACAGAAAAATCCTTCCGAAATCGGGAACAGTTTGACGCGCAGAGCCGGCATTTCCTGGAAGTGACCATTGTATTTATTTCACTTCTGTTTGGCGTGTTAGCTATACGACGCGTACGTGTCACTTTGCACACTGTACCTGAAATTGAAGTTGTGAACGCTCCCGCTTTTTTGTTCACTCCTGTTTTGCTCTTTCTGCTGCTGGACATGAGTGATGTGAAGTGGAGGATACTGTCCTTCCCAGAGCATTATTTCGTTCTTTTTTTTATCCCTTTCTCTTTCCAAAGAGTCCTTTTTTGCTCTAGTATGTTAAATACAGGATGCGATCACCACCGGTTGCTTTTCTGAGTATTGTTATGAATTGTTTATTACGGGTTTTTTTTTTGGGGGGGGGGGAGGGATAACTCATTGAAAGCCTGGATTTATGTTCTAAAATTGTTTGTATTGAAGTTCCTTAAACTAAAACAGAAATATTTCAACAACATTTTTTTCTATTTTACATACAATATTCCCTAATGTTAAGCAAGTTGTTAAGGATAATTGTTAAGGAGAGGGAAATAAATAAAAGTTAATTAATGCTTGTAAGGGATGCGATCTTAAGAATTCGCATTTTTCATTTTATGACATTTTATGCAGACAGGATAATAAACAGGGGTTGTTTAACAAAGAGCTAATTTAAATGGTCGTAATTCATTCTTCGATGAATCTAAATGGAAAAAAGACGTTTCGAATCTGATTACTATTGCATTTGTAAAAAGGATTAGAGATGAAGATGACATATTTGTAAACTTAAGTAATATTAAATTTGTTATACTGTAATAATATTTGCAATTATAAAATTATCTTTTATCTAAGTATTATGACTTAATATGCTAATCCCTCTTTATAAAATTAAAGCAAAAGCAAATTAAGAAAATTTATTTATAAACTCATGGGGCATTTTTTCTCAAAACAAAATTTATCATTAATCTTTTTCAATGAATTTCCTAAAAAGGTATAGAAGGTAATTAAAATAAAGTGACCCATTTAGTTTAAACAAAATCTTAACCTCTACTATTATTTTCATTCCAACACAACCCTTATCTACCAGACCTATTTACAAGGTCTCAAAAAAGACTCAAAAACTTTTCTTTTTAAAAACAGATTCTCTTTTTCACCACTCTCTATACAACGAGTGGTGCATTCACCAGTTGCACTTCACCCACTTTCTCAGATAACGCATTAAAAAACCCTCCGAAGTCACTGCGAGGTGCTCCCATTCGACCACCACAGATATTTATTTGCCCGAGCACTCTTGTCTCTGCCGGACCAGTCGTTGTTTCACCAAATGAAATCACGTTTCTCGTATGCCATCTCGATGTCTGCTACGATAAGGACCCATTTTAATTCGTTCCTGGTAAAGGGAAGGCAAAGACACGACTGTCCGAACAATGGCCATCATCTCATCACGTCAGCGACGTTTCAAGTTCAATGTACTTGAAGAAGAAGAAGCGCCGGCGAATTAAAGGGGCTGATTAGTATGCGTTGCTCTCTGGTTCATGTCTAACAATGGCTCCATGACACGGCCTCGTGGACAGATGAAAGTGTGATTTTAAGAGGAAATGGATACCGCGCTTAAATATGTTGCGTCACTGAGAGAGATAGGTCTAGAAGGGGTGAAACAACACCACAGTCTGGTGAATTCGATGATGTCGTAGACAAACTGTAACATTTGTATTGGAAAACATTTAACTCTACCATCTGTTATTACCTACAATCTCTCTATATTAAAAAAAAGTAACAGTCGCCGCCGCCGCTGCCGCCGCCGCTGTTTCAGAAAATCTTCACTTTGACAATTTTGAACTGTCACTATGCAAAAACTATGGAACAGAAATTATTGAAATTTTGACCATTTGTAGACAAATGTATGAGGGTCTTTTTCGTTCCAATAGCTAATTAATGAGATAATTAGTTCTGGAATTATTTAATGTCAAAGTCGAAAATTATTTTTTTCTGCTGCGAGTTCGCCCCCAGCAAAATCTATTCGCAGCAGAAATATGATTTTTTGCAGCCGCATTCTCTTAGATTTGAAGTTTTGCACCTCGTCGCCCTTTTTTCAAATTTCGAATTAGTTTTGGAGTAATTAAGTTTTCAAGTTTCGAAATTTTTGACGGGTTTTCGGTTTTTTCGTTATAAAAGAAAAACTAATCGCAGTAGAACTATGATATTTTAAACACACATACAATTATTTTTTATTAAAATATTGGCGTTTTGTTTTTCAAAAAATTCTAATTAGTTTTGGAGTTATTAAGATTCAAAGTTTTAATTTTTTCTTCTTTTTCTGTGGCCGTTCACTAGAGAAACAGGCGAGTTTTATGATGAGTCTAATTTCTTTTATTTTCAACAATGTTTTTTCTACAAAATGGTTGATGATTATTAGTAGACTTGCTGGATATTTTTTAACATTTCGATTAAATTATTGATAAGCTAAAAAAGGAATGTATTTCAGCAACATTTTTGTTGTTAATTTAGGGGAATGATACGAATTAAGTTATTTATAGGCAAGAGAGAGGTATTTTCGGTATTACAAGAGGCTTAATTAAGTCGAGAAGAGTGTTAGGCTGGATTGTTGAGATGAACAAGCGAGCTCTGCTCGCTAAGATCGCGAAGCGATCTGAAAAGAACTGCGAAGCAGTTACGGGGGTTGGTGAGCGATAGCGAGCAGGGGGCAGGCCCCCTAGTTCTGGTAAAAAATAGTTGCTGAATTTTTATTGATCAATCTCCACAAATGTTAGGAAACCTTTCATTAAGTAAAGCTTATCTTCTTTTTAGGGATACCTAGTATATCTGGATCAATCATAATCCATTGAAAACGTTTAACTCTACTTTCTGTGCTTATCAATGATTCTGATGAAAAAATACTTGCTGAATTTTTAGCAATGCTTCTCCACATTTTTAGAAAACCTTTCATTAAGTGTGTGTTATTTTCTTTTTGATATATTCTTTTACGCCAATTTAAGATTCATTAATAAAAGATAACTGTCATTTTAGTAAATATGAGAACAAAATTTTTTACTTACGATTAATGAAAAATTATCGTTTCAATCAATGCATGACTTGATAAGTAGCATAAAAATTTAGTATACCTACTATATTTTACTTTATTTACAAAAATTATTAAATTTGTAAATATAGTAAACATACTTCCATACTAAAATATACTTATAAATATAATAAACATACATAAAAAAATACTTCCAAATTAAAAACCCATTTTAGTATTTAAATTTGGTATTAGTTTTAGTATTTTATTATTTATTACATTTATTATATTATTATTACATTATTTATTTATTATATTTTAGTATTTTTATGTTTTTAAAGTTGGTTGCGGATGGTTGAAAAACTAATTAAACTCATTAATTTATATTGCAATTAATTATATTCATAAGCTGTACTTATGAATTTTAATCTAGATCTTAAAAACTAAATCAATTTCTTTCTAAAGGATATTTATCAGCATAACATTATGTTTAATTCTTTAAATCTTCATGATCTCCTTTACATGAATATAAAACATCGTAAACGTTTATATATTCGCAAAGTTTGGAGAAAAAGGCTTATATCTGCTCTATGGTAGAAAGAATATAGTTCAAAAAGAAATTTTAACACTACGCAATTGACTGCAAACAATCGTGAACTTTTCTTTCTGTTGGGTGTGAATATTAATGCACTGATACCTTAATGCTCTTGTTGGCTGCAATTAAGATTGTTCTTACTTCTTTCAACAATTAATCAAATGTTATCATTTGAGTGAGTTACGGGTTTATATACTTTCTCAATGATACCTTAAATATGAAGTGATCCTTATCACCCTCATAGGTGGACCCGGAAATGGTTTTGTTTTAGCTTGAACTAATGTAGAATGGGGAAAAAAAAGTATTTAGCTTCGGTAACATTTGTAGTTTTAGTTTAACGCTTCCCAGGTCAAAATTTATGCTGGTGCAAGCAAAGAAAGTATGCTGGTTTTTGCTAGTTTTTGCTAGGTATGCTAGTTTTTTATGCTAGCGTATGCTTGTTTATGCTTGCCAGCATGGGATGCTATCTTAACCAGCATACATATCATAGCATGGCTTGCTTATACACAAGCATCCGATGCTTTTAAGCAGTTCAAGCTACTTTCACAGCATGGAGAGCTAGGTACCTTGATGTGCTATTTTATGCTTTTTTTATGCTTGCCAGCTTGGGATGCTATGTTCCTAGCTTGGGATGCTATGGCTCAGCCATAGCATCACATGCTATGAACAAGCATCCGTTGCTTTTAAGCAGTTCAAGCTACTTTCATAGCACGGAGAGCTAGGTACCTTGATGTGCTATTTTATGCTTTTTTTATGCTTGCCAGCTTGGGATGCTATCTAGCTAGCTTGGGATGCTATGTCTCAGCAATAGCATCACATGCTATGGGCAAGCATCCGATGCTTTTAAGCAGTTCAAGCTACTTTCATAGCACGGAGAGCTAGGTACCTTGATGTGCTATTTTATGCTTTTTTATGCTTGCCAGCTTGGGATGCTATGTAGCTAGCTTGGGATGCTATGTCTCAGCAATAGCATCACATGCTATGGACAAGCATCCGATGCTTTGTAGCTGTTTATGCTACTTTCATAGCATGGAGAGCTGGGTACCATGATGGGCTATTTTATGCTTTTTTATGCTTGCCAGCTAGGGATGCTATGTAGCTAGCTTGGGATGCTATGTCTCAGCAATAGCATGACATGCTAGGTACAAGCATTCAATGCTTATTAGCTGTTCAAGCTAATTTCATAGCATGGAAAGGTAGGAACCTGGTAAATATGCGCCTCGTGGTACGTTAAGCCTACACGTTCTGACTTATACGCTGAATACCTCCGGATTTATTGTAAGGATAGCTGAGTGGTTCATATTTTCTGAAAGCATTTAAAAGGCGGTTTCTAACAGCAGGTTTAACTAAGAGGTGGTGTAAAAATTGTGCAATAAATTCACTGTATGGTTTTCAAAGACAAGATGGTTTTCACACATTTCTCCCAAAAAAATCGTTGGAGAGCTTAGTAATAACCATATTCTTGAAGAACTCTTTTAATCTTTTTAGTGAGACTCCGTTTCTCTCCGATAAAAAGGAGTTTAAGGCGTTAAATGTTTGAAGAAGCACATGTTTGGTGGGAACGAACCCCTCGTGGTGCGCTAAGCCTACACGTAGAATATCGGACATCGGAATCACGATATCTGACAACTTTGATCGATATTGCGTAATTTTTTAGAAGAGAGGGAGATTTCATCATAGGGAGAAAACATCTTTTATAACCTTATTTGTATGAAAAATAAGTGTAAATGTCAATTTGGACCTTTTTACCCATTTTTTGGTAAAATTACTAAAATAATATCAGTGAACTGATTTTAATTAATAATGGACAATGTCGTGAAATGAATATCGCCATGGTGATTTCGATCGACATTGTATGGTGTTGCTTAACCGATATCAGAAAAACGAGATCACAAGTCAATTCAAAGTCGTAGGAAGGATATTGGCCGATGTTTGGCAGCATTTTATAATTGTTACTAGCTGATATGCCCGGCCTTGCACGGGTGGTTTTGTCAATTTATTTTTTTAAAGTTTTCTCAAGATACATGTCTAGTTTTCTGTAAACGTAATTACCAATCATCCCGGTATTCCCGGTAGTTTTTCATATTCCGGTGTTCCCAGTATTTTTTCATATCCCGATGTTCCCAATATTTTTCATATCCCGGTGTTCCCGGTATTTTTTCATATCCCGTTGTTCCCGGTATTTTTTCATACCTCGGTGTTCCCGGTAACTTTTTCATATCCTGGTGCCTTTTCCCTCCCGGTTCCAACTGTGTAAATTTAACCTAACCCAGTTCCGGTGTTGCACATTTTATTACGACAGTTACCAAATTATCCATTATAAGTGAAAAACAAATCAATTAAAATTATTACAGACATTTGAAATCCCAAAATTTGTAAATACCCCCTGTTAAATTGAAAAAAAAATCCCGTTAACTACCCCAAAGAAACAAATTTAAGGTTTTAAATAACAATTGATCTAGTGTTTCTATCATCAACTTTCTAAAAAAAACTGCATTATTATGCAAACTTTACTTTCATTATTACTTTAACCATCAGTCTAATTTTTAAAACTTTCTGTTTCAACTTAAATTTTCATGGAAAATGAAGTCTTAAATAAGAAAATACTGTCATAAAGTTTTTTATAAGGACCGTTTTTAATTTTTTAAATTATTAATAACATTTTTAAAACAATTTTAGTCAAGTTTTATCTTTAAAAACTTTGTTTTAAGCGTAAAATTTCTTTTGTTGGTTTCTTTGCAACAATGCGATCCAAACAGACCTTCTTTAGCGGAGAAATAAGGCAATTTTTGCAAAAAAGCCTAAAATGGGGTGAAGGGGTGGTTTTCAGAATTAGATATTGATGTCATTGCCTTTCCCCCGTCCTCATACGTATGTGTATCAAGTTTGGTTCGAATCTGACGGGTAGTTTAGGAGAAATTGTGCCAAATCTGATCTGTACAAACCTCGGAAGGAGCCAGGCAGGCAGGCAGGCAGGCAGGCAGGCAGGCACACCTTGATTATATATATGGAGATAGTAGGTACAATATTGATTGAGAATGAGTGATTTTTTCATAGAGATGAAAAAAAATTAGATGTGGATTTCATTTCCGAGTGTTTTTTCATGCCAGTTTTTGATTCTGATAACAGTTTTAAAATATTCATCAGTCAAAAAAATATATATAATTTTTATATCGAATCGGATATTGGCCGATATTTTTCAGGTAGAACGAAAACATTGGCCAATGATGTACTAAGAGTGAACAATCTCGTAGGATGTCGTAATCTGGATATATATGACAGCAATGATTAATATACAGCTTGTTTTTCTTAGGAAAGCGGCTGAGAACTGCGGAAACGTGCTTCTTCCACAATACAATACGTGCCACACAAGATTCCGCAGCTCTCATTTACAGGTGAACACTTTACTTTTCGAGTGGGAATAGGCACCTCGTGGCACGTTAGTCGTTAAGCCTACTCGTATTGACTTTGACATTGAATAGCTCCGGATTTATTAGAATAACAGCTTTGTGGTTTATATTTTGTGAAAGCATTTAAAATGAGATTTCGAAACGCAGGTTTTACCAAGAGGTGGTGTAAAAATTGCACAATCTAAAGAATTCAATGTTTGGTTTTCATAGACGGTTTTTCACATATTTCTCCCGAAATAATGGTCTGAAAGCTTAGCAATAACCATATTTTTGAACAACTTTTTGTGACCTTTCAGAATAATGTTAGAGAGACTCCTTACTTCTCTGTGAAAAGGAGCTAGGGTGCTTGAAAGTGAAAATTAGATCGAGCTCATGGACTCAAAACCTCAAAATATGGATCTCACCTCTTAGTGACAAGCATTGTTCTAAAGGAAATTTTAAGGAGGTACACATATTAAAATTTCAGACCCCTACCTCTAAAACTCCGGGCGTGACGCCCAATTAAGGTTTTTTCAGTAAAACCGGAAAAACTTCCGAAATATGGATCCTACCCCCTTATGCTTTACATATTCTTAATCTACTAGTCTATGCGAACACGATGATATAGAATACTTGGGGGTGCACTCATACTTCCCCATTTCCACCTTTTTCTTACATCCCAAAAACGCATATAAAATCAAGCAAGCCTCTTTTGTGTTCAAAAATTCCTGGATGACGGCAGAATCACCATGGAAACTCAAATTTCTGGAAAAAGCTTACCACATTACTCTACTACCATAAAAAAATTTAAAAAAAAATCAAACTTATTATTAAATACCAATTAGTGGGCCTTTTCGGACTTGTGCTTTTTCTCGAAATACTGTTTTTTACCAGACTCTGAAAACCCCGAAATATGTAACAAATTGCTTAAAAATTCGATATATTTTGAGGTCATCTGTAAGAATATGCCAAAGAAATAAAATTTAAAAGCGTTTAATGGGTTTAAAAAGTCAAAAAACGCAGTATTTTGCCAGGAAAATTAAAAATTTCTGTAGTCTTAGTTAATCCGTTCCTCATCTCTACCGGGATTGGTTATTATAAAGTTCTTGAGAAAAAAGAAATGCTTCAAAAAATTTCGTCCTACCAATGAGAAGATGAGAACATTTTTATTTTTAAATTTAATCAAGATTTCTTTTTAAAACTATCTACTTTTCATGATGTTTTAAGTCGAATTTAACTCTGTCGACTAAGCCACAGCGAAGATTTCCATTTAGTTAGTTGATTTCCCTTCTGTGGCAACGCATCATTCCTTGTTTATTCACGTCATGGCGTTCGGCGGCGAGGGATGGGCAAAATCTGTCAAAGTATCGATATTCGGTATCGATCCGGATCGAAATCCATGATATCGATCCCATTAAATATCGGTCATGAAGTATCGATACTCAAAGTATCGATACCACTTTCGATACCCATTTTTCGATACCGTGCGGCATAGCATTTCATTACCTCTTTTTATACTTTCAGTACCGAAAGAGTATCGAAAGATATTCAATACCCTTTAGACACCTTATTATAAAAGGCACATCTTGAATCAGTATCGATACTTCAGTTGTGCAGAATTTAAATATTTTCGATACCAGAAGAAACTAAGAGTAAATATTAGAATTAAACAATAGTGCTGTTTCGATACCTTGATGCTAGAATTTTTTTTTTTCAAATGGTATCGATACTCCCCTTTTCGATACCGCACCGGATGGCATTTCAATACCTCTTTTCACACTTTCAATCCAAAGTAAAAGAATATCGAAAGATTTTAAATACCATTTCGATACTTTCTTATAAAAGGTACATCTTCAATCAGTATCGATACTCCAGTTACAATTTTTCCAGGCTAGAATTTAAATTTTTTCGATACCAGCAGAGACGAAGAGTAAGTGATAGTACCAATAATTCTGTTTCGATAACTTGATGCTAGAATATTTTTGAAGTGGTATCGATACTCATTTTTTCGATACCACGCCGCATAAAATTTCAACACCAATAGAGTATCGAAAGATATTCAATACCCTTTAGACACCTTCTTATAAAAGGCACATCTTGAATCAGTATCGATACTTCAGTTGTGCAGAATTTAAATATTTTCGATACCAGAAGAAACTAAGAGTAAATATTAGAATTAAACAATAGTGCTGTTTCGATACCTTGATGCTAGAATTTTTTTTTTTTCAAATGGTATCGATACTCCCCTTTTCGATACCGCACCGGATGGCATTTCAATACCTCTTTTCACACTTTCAATCCAAAGTAAAAGAATATCGAAAGATTTTAAATACCATTTCGATACTTTCTTATAAAAGGTACATCTTCAATCAGTATCGATACTCCAGTTACAATTTTTCCAGGCTAGAATTTAAATTTTTTCGATACCAGCAGAGACGAAGAGTAAGTGATAGTACCAATAATTCTGTTTCGATAACTTGATGCTAGAATATTTTTGAAGTGGTATCGATACTCATTTTTTCGATACCACGCCGCATAAAATTTCAACACCAATAGAGTATCGAAAGATATTCAATACCCTTTAGACACCTTCTTATAAAAGGCACATCTTGAATCAGTATCGATACTTCAGTTGTGCAGAATTTAAATATTTTCGATACCAGAAGAAACTAAGAGTAAATATTAGAATTAAACAATAGTGCTGTTTCGATACCTTGATGCTAGAATTTTTTTTTTTCAAATGGTATCGATACTCCCCTTTTCGATACCGCACCGGATGGCATTTCAATACCTCTTTTCACACTTTCAATCCAAAGTAAAAGAATATCGAAAGATTTTAAATACCATTTCGATACTTTCTTATAAAAGGTACATCTTCAATCAGTATCGATACTCCAGTTACAATTTTTCCAGGCTAGAATTTAAATTTTTTCGATACCAGCAGAGACGAAGAGTAAGTGATAGTACCAATAATTCTGTTTCGATAACTTGATGCTAGAATATTTTTGAAGTGGAATCGATACTCATTTTTTCGATACCACGCCGCATAAAATTTCAACACCAAAAGAGTATCGAAAGATATTCAATACCCTTTAGACACCTTCTTATAAAAGGCACATCTTGAATCAGTATCGATACTTCAGTTGTGCAGAATTTAAATATTTTCGATACCAGAAGAAACTAAGAGTAAATATTAGAATTAAACAATAGTGCTGTTTCGATACCTTGATGCTAGAATTTTTTTTTTTCAAATGGTATCGATACTCCCCTTTTCGATACCGCACCGGATGGCATTTCAATACCTCTTTTCACACTTTCAATCCAAAGTAAAAGAATATCGAAAGATTTTAAATACCATTTCGATACTTTCTTATAAAAGGTACATCTTCAATCAGTATCGATACTCCAGTTACAATTTTTCCAGGCTAGAATTTAAATTTTTTCGATACCAGCAGAGACGAAGAGTAAGTGATAGTACCAATAATTCTGTTTCGATAACTTGATGCTAGAATATTTTTGAAGTGGTATCGATACTCATTTTTTCGATACCACGCCGCATAAAATTTCAACACCAATAGAGTATCGAAAGATATTCAATACCCTTTAGACACCTTCTTATAAAAGGCACATCTTGAATCAGTATCGATACTTCAGTTGTGCAGAATTTAAATATTTTCGATACCAGAAGAAACTAAGAGTAAATATTAGAATTAAACAATAGTGCTGTTTCGATACCTTGATGCTAGAATTTTTTTTTTTCAAATGGTATCGATACTCCTCTTTTCTATACCGCACCGGATGGCATTTCAATACCTCTTTTCACACTTTCAATCCAAAGTAAAAGAATATCGAAAGATTTTAAATACCATTTCGATACTTTCTTATAAAAGGTACATCTTCAATCAGTATCGAAACTCCAGTTACAATTTTCCCAGGCTAGAATTTAAATTTTTTCGATACCAGCAGAGACGAAGAGTAAGTGATAGTACCAATAATTCTGTTTCGATAACTTGATGCTAGAATATTTTTGAAGTGGAATCGATACTCATTTTTTCGATACCACGCCGCATAAAATTTCAACACCAAAAGAGTATCGAAAGATATTCAATACCCTTTAGACACCTTCTTATAAAAGGCACATCTTGAATCAGTATCGATACTTCAGTTGTGCAGAATTTAAATATTTTCGATACCAGAAGAAACTAAGAGTAAATATTAGAATTAAACAATAGTGCTGTTTCGATACCTTGATGCTAGAATTTTTTTTTTTCAAATGGTATCGATACTCCCCTTTTCGATACCGCACCGGATGGCATTTCAATACCTCTTTTCACACTTTCAATCCAAAGTAAAAGAATATCGAAAGATTTTAAATACCATTTCGATACTTTCTTATAAAAGGTACATCTTCAATCAGTATCGATACTCCAGTTACAATTTTTCCAGGCTAGAATTTAAATTTTTTCGATACCAGCAGAGACGAAGAGTAAGTGATAGTACCAATAATTCTGTTTCGATAACTTGATGCTAGAATATTTTTGAAGTGGTATCGATACTCATTTTTTCGATACCACGCCGCATAAAATTTCAACACCAATAGAGTATCAAAAGATATTCAATACCCTTTAGACACCTTCTTATAAAAGGCACATCTTGAATCAGTATCGATACTTCAGTTGTGCAGAATTTAAATATTTTCGATACCAGAAGAAACTAAGAGTAAATATTAGAATTAAACAATAGTGCTGTTTCGATACCTTGATGCTAGAATTTTTTTTTTTCAAATGGTATCGATACTCCCCTTTTCGATACCGCACCGGATGGCATTTCAATACCTCTTTTCACACTTTCAATCCAAAGTAAAAGAATATCGAAAGATTTTAAATACCATTTCGATACTTTCTTATAAAAGGTACATCTTCAATCAGTATCGATACTCCAGTTACAATTTTTCCAGGCTAGAATTTAAATTTTTTCGATACCAGCAGAGACGAAGAGTAAGTGATAGTACCAATAATTCTGTTTCGATAACTTGATGCTAGAATATTTTTGAAGTGGTATCGATACTCATTTTTTCGATACCACGCCGCATAAAATTTCAACACCAATAGAGTATCGAAAGATATTCAATACCCTTTAGACACCTTCTTATAAAAGGCACATCTTGAATCAGTATCGATACTTCAGTTGTGCAGAATTTAAATATTTTCGATACCAGAAGAAACTAAGAGTAAATATTAGAATTAAACAATAGTGCTGTTTCGATACCTTGATGCTAGAATTTTTTTTTTTCAAATGGTATCGATACTCCCCTTTTCGATACCGCACCGGATGGCATTTCAATACCTCTTTTCACACTTTCAATCCAAAGTAAAAGAATATCGAAAGATTTTAAATACCATTTCGATACTTTCTTATAAAAGGTACATCTTCAATCAGTATCGATACTCCAGTTACAATTTTTCCAGGCTAGAATTTAAATTTTTTCGATACCAGCAGAGACGAAGAGTAAGTGATAGTACCAATAATTCTGTTTCGATAACTTGATGCTAGAATATTTTTGAAGTGGTATCGATACTCATTTTTTCGATACCACGCCGCATAAAATTTCAACACCAATAGAGTATCGAAAGATATTCAATACCCTTTAGACACCTTCTTATAAAAGGCACATCTTGAATCAGTATCGATACTTCAGTTGTGCAGAATTTAAATATTTTCGATACCAGAAGAAACTAAGAGTAAATATTAGAATTAAACAATAGTGCTGTTTCGATACCTTGATGCTAGAATTTTTTTTTTTCAAATGGTATCGATACTCCCCTTTTCGATACCGCACCGGATGGCATTTCAATACCTCTTTTCACACTTTCAATCCAAAGTAAAAGAATATCGAAAGATTTTAAATACCATTTCGATACTTTCTTATAAAAGGTACATCTTCAATCAGTATCGATACTCCAGTTACAATTTTTCCAGGCTAGAATTTAAATTTTTTCGATACCAGCAGAGACGAAGAGTAAGTGATAGTACCAATAATTCTGTTTCGATAACTTGATGCTAGAATATTTTTGAAGTGGTATCGATACTCATTTTTTCGATACCACGCCGCATAAAATTTCAACACCAATAGAGTATCGAAAGATATTCAATACCCTTTAGACACCTTCTTATAAAAGGCACATCTTGAATCAGTATCGATACTTCAGTTGTGCAGAATTTAAATATTTTCGATAACAGAAGAAACTAAGAGTAAATATTAGAATTAAACAATAGTGCTGTTTCGATACCTTGATGCTAGAATTTTTTTTTTTCAAATGGTATCGATACTCCCCTTTTCGATACCGCACCGGATGGCATTTCAATACCTCTTTTCACACTTTCAATCCAAAGTAAAAGAATATCGAAAGATTTTAAATACCATTTCGATACTTTCTTATAAAAGGTACATCTTCAATCAGTATCGATACTCCAGTTACAATTTTTCCAGGCTAGAATTTAAATTTTTTCGATACCAGCAGAGACGAAGAGTAAGTGATAGTACCAATAATTCTGTTTCGATAACTTGATGCTAGAATATTTTTGAAGTGGTATCGATACTCATTTTTTCGATACCACGCCGCATAAAATTTCAACACCAATAGAGTATCGAAAGATATTCAATACCCTTTAGACACCTTCTTATAAAAGGCACATCTTGAATCAGTATCGATACTTCAGTTGTGCAGAATTTAAATATTTTCGATACCAGAAGAAACTAAGAGTAAATATTAGAATTAAACAATAGTGCTGTTTCGATACCTTGATGCTAGAATTTTTTTTTTTCAAATGGTATCGATACTCCCCTTTTCGATACCGCACCGGATGGCATTTCAATACCTCTTTTCACACTTTCAATCCAAAGTAAAAGAATATCGAAAGATTTTAAATACCATTTCGATACTTTCTTATAAAAGGTACATCTTCAATCAGTATCGATACTCCAGTTACAATTTTTCCAGGCTAGAATTTAAATTTTTTCGATACCAGCAGAGACGAAGAGTAAGTGATAGTACCAATAATTCTGTTTCGATAACTTGATGCTAGAATATTTTTGAAGTGGTATCGATACTCATTTTTTCGATACCACGCCGCATAAAATTTCAACACCAATAGAGTATCGAAAGATATTCAATACCCTTTAGACACCTTCTTATAAAAGGCACATCTTGAATCAGTATCGATACTTCAGTTGTGCAGAATTTAAATATTTTCGATACCAGAAGAAACTAAGAGTAAATATTAGAATTAAACAATAGTGCTGTTTCGATACCTTGATGCTAGAATTTTTTTTTTTCAAATGGTATCGATACTCCCCTTTTCGATACCGCACCGGATGGCATTTCAATACCTCTTTTCACACTTTCAATCCAAAGTAAAAGAATATCGAAAGATTTTAAATACCATTTCGATACTTTCTTATAAAAGGTACATCTTCAATCAGTATCGATACTCCAGTTACAATTTTTCCAGGCTAGAATTTAAATTTTTTCGATACCAGCAGAGACGAAGAGTAAGTGATAGTACCAATAATTCTGTTTCGATAACTTGATGCTAGAATATTTTTGAAGTGGAATCGATACTCATTTTTTCGATACCACGCCGCATAAAATTTCAACACCAAAAGAGTATCGAAAGATATTCAATACCCTTTAGACACCTTCTTATAAAAGGCACATCTTGAATCAGTATCGATACTTCAGTTGTGCAGAATTTAAATATTTTCGATACCAGAAGAAACTAAGAGTAAATATTAGAATTAAACAATAGTGCTGTTTCGATACCTTGATGCTAGAATTTTTTTTTTTCAAATGGTATCGATACTCCCCTTTTCGATACCGCACCGGATGGCATTTCAATACCTCTTTTCACACTTTCAATCCAAAGTAAAAGAATATCGAAAGATTTTAAATACCATTTCGATACTTTCTTATAAAAGGTACATCTTCAATCAGTATCGATACTCCAGTTACAATTTTTCCAGGCTAGAATTTAAATTTTTTCGATACCAGCAGAGACGAAGAGTAAGTGATAGTACCAATAATTCTGTTTCGATAACTTGATGCTAGAATATTTTTGAAGTGGTATCGATACTCATTTTTTCGATACCACGCCGCATAAAATTTCAACACCAATAGAGTATCGAAAGATATTCAATACCCTTTAGACACCTTCTTATAAAAGGCACATCTTGAATCAGTATCGATACTTCAGTTGTGCAGAATTTAAATATTTTCGATACCAGAAGAAACTAAGAGTAAATATTAGAATTAAACAATAGTGCTGTTTCGATACCTTGATGCTAGAATTTTTTTTTTTCAAATGGTATCGATACTCCCCTTTTCGATACCGCACCGGATGGCATTTCAATACCTCTTTTCACACTTTCAATCCAAAGTAAAAGAATATCGAAAGATTTTAAATACCATTTCGATACTTTCTTATAAAAGGTACATCTTCAATCAGTATCGATACTCCAGTTACAATTTTTCCAGGCTAGAATTTAAATTTTTTCGATACCAGCAGAGACGAAGAGTAAGTGATAGTACCAATAATTCTGTTTCGATAACTTGATGCTAGAATATTTTTGAAGTGGAATCGATACTCATTTTTTCGATACCACGCCGCATAAAATTTCAACACCAAAAGAGTATCGAAAGATATTCAATACCCTTTAGACACCTTCTTATAAAAGGCACATCTTGAATCAGTATCGATACTTCAGTTGTGCAGAATTTAAATATTTTCGATACCAGAAGAAACTAAGAGTAAATATTAGAATTAAACAATAGTGCTGTTTCGATACCTTGATGCTAGAATTTTTTTTTTTCAAATGGTATCGATACTCCCCTTTTCGATACCGCACCGGATGGCATTTCAATACCTCTTTTCACACTTTCAATCCAAAGTAAAAGAATATCGAAAGATTTTAAATACCATTTCGATACTTTCTTATAAAAGGTACATCTTCAATCAGTATCGATACTCCAGTTACAATTTTTCCAGGCTAGAATTTAAATTTTTTCGATACCAGCAGAGACGAAGAGTAAGTGATAGTACCAATAATTCTGTTTCGATAACTTGATGCTAGAATATTTTTGAAGTGGTATCGATACTCATTTTTTCGATACCACGCCGCATAAAATTTCAACACCAATAGAGTATCGAAAGATATTCAATACCCTTTAGACACCTTCTTATAAAAGGCACATCTTGAATCAGTATCGATACTTCAGTTGTGCAGAATTTAAATATTTTCGATACCAGAAGAAACTAAGAGTAAATATTAGAATTAAACAATAGTGCTGTTTCGATACCTTGATGCTAGAATTTTTTTTTTTCAAATGGTATCGATACTCCTCTTTTCTATACCGCACCGGATGGCATTTCAATACCTCTTTTCACACTTTCAATCCAAAGTAAAAGAATATCGAAAGATTTTAAATACCATTTCGATACTTTCTTATAAAAGGTACATCTTCAATCAGTATCGAAACTCCAGTTACAATTTTCCCAGGCTAGAATTTAAATTTTTTCGATACCAGCAGAGACGAAGAGTAAGTGATAGTACCAATAATTCTGTTTCGATAACTTGATGCTAGAATATTTTTGAAGTGGAATCGATACTCATTTTTTCGATACCACGCCGCATAAAATTTCAACACCAAAAGAGTATCGAAAGATATTCAATACCCTTTAGACACCTTCTTATAAAAGGCACATCTTGAATCAGTATCGATACTTCAGTTGTGCAGAATTTAAATATTTTCGATACCAGAAGAAACTAAGAGTAAATATTAGAATTAAACAATAGTGCTGTTTCGATACCTTGATGCTAGAATTTTTTTTTTTCAAATGGTATCGATACTCCCCTTTTCGATACCGCACCGGATGGCATTTCAATACCTCTTTTCACACTTTCAATCCAAAGTAAAAGAATATCGAAAGATTTTAAATACCATTTCGATACTTTCTTATAAAAGGTACATCTTCAATCAGTATCGATACTCCAGTTACAATTTTTCCAGGCTAGAATTTAAATTTTTTCGATACCAGCAGAGACGAAGAGTAAGTGATAGTACCAATAATTCTGTTTCGATAACTTGATGCTAGAATATTTTTGAAGTGGTATCGATACTCATTTTTTCGATACCACGCCGCATAAAATTTCAACACCAATAGAGTATCAAAAGATATTCAATACCCTTTAGACACCTTCTTATAAAAGGCACATCTTGAATCAGTATCGATACTTCAGTTGTGCAGAATTTAAATATTTTCGATACCAGAAGAAACTAAGAGTAAATATTAGAATTAAACAATAGTGCTGTTTCGATACCTTGATGCTAGAATTTTTTTTTTTCAAATGGTATCGATACTCCCCTTTTCGATACCGCACCGGATGGCATTTCAATACCTCTTTTCACACTTTCAATCCAAAGTAAAAGAATATCGAAAGATTTTAAATACCATTTCGATACTTTCTTATAAAAGGTACATCTTCAATCAGTATCGATACTCCAGTTACAATTTTTCCAGGCTAGAATTTAAATTTTTTCGATACCAGCAGAGACGAAGAGTAAGTGATAGTACCAATAATTCTGTTTCGATAACTTGATGCTAGAATATTTTTGAAGTGGTATCGATACTCATTTTTTCGATACCACGCCGCATAAAATTTCAACACCAATAGAGTATCGAAAGATATTCAATACCCTTTAGACACCTTCTTATAAAAGGCACATCTTGAATCAGTATCGATACTTCAGTTGTGCAGAATTTAAATATTTTCGATACCAGAAGAAACTAAGAGTAAATATTAGAATTAAACAATAGTGCTGTTTCGATACCTTGATGCTAGAATTTTTTTTTTTCAAATGGTATCGATACTCCCCTTTTCGATACCGCACCGGATGGCATTTCAATACCTCTTTTCACACTTTCAATCCAAAGTAAAAGAATATCGAAAGATTTTAAATACCATTTCGATACTTTCTTATAAAAGGTACATCTTCAATCAGTATCGATACTCCAGTTACAATTTTTCCAGGCTAGAATTTAAATTTTTTCGATACCAGCAGAGACGAAGAGTAAGTGATAGTACCAATAATTCTGTTTCGATAACTTGATGCTAGAATATTTTTGAAGTGGTATCGATACTCATTTTTTCGATACCACGCCGCATAAAATTTCAACACCAATAGAGTATCGAAAGATATTCAATACCCTTTAGACACCTTCTTATAAAAGGCACATCTTGAATCAGTATCGATACTTCAGTTGTGCAGAATTTAAATATTTTCGATACCAGAAGAAACTAAGAGTAAATATTAGAATTAAACAATAGTGCTGTTTCGATACCTTGATGCTAGAATTTTTTTTTTTCAAATGGTATCGATACTCCCCTTTTCGATACCGCACCGGATGGCATTTCAATACCTCTTTTCACACTTTCAATCCAAAGTAAAAGAATATCGAAAGATTTTAAATACCATTTCGATACTTTCTTATAAAAGGTACATCTTCAATCAGTATCGATACTCCAGTTACAATTTTTCCAGGCTAGAATTTAAATTTTTTCGATACCAGCAGAGACGAAGAGTAAGTGATAGTACCAATAATTCTGTTTCGATAACTTGATGCTAGAATATTTTTGAAGTGGTATCGATACTCATTTTTTCGATACCACGCCGCATAAAATTTCAACACCAATAGAGTATCGAAAGATATTCAATACCCTTTAGACACCTTCTTATAAAAGGCACATCTTGAATCAGTATCGATACTTCAGTTGTGCAGAATTTAAATATTTTCGATAACAGAAGAAACTAAGAGTAAATATTAGAATTAAACAATAGTGCTGTTTCGATACCTTGATGCTAGAATTTTTTTTTTTCAAATGGTATCGATACTCCCCTTTTCGATACCGCACCGGATGGCATTTCAATACCTCTTTTCACACTTTCAATCCAAAGTAAAAGAATATCGAAAGATTTTAAATACCATTTCGATACTTTCTTATAAAAGGTACATCTTCAATCAGTATCGATACTCCAGTTACAATTTTTCCAGGCTAGAATTTAAATTTTTTCGATACCAGCAGAGACGAAGAGTAAGTGATAGTACCAATAATTCTGTTTCGATAACTTGATGCTAGAATATTTTTGAAGTGGTATCGATACTCATTTTTTCGATACCACGCCGCATAAAATTTCAACACCAATAGAGTATCGAAAGATATTCAATACCCTTTAGACACCTTCTTATAAAAGGCACATCTTGAATCAGTATCGATACTTCAGTTGTGCAGAATTTAAATATTTTCGATACCAGAAGAAACTAAGAGTAAATATTAGAATTAAACAATAGTGCTGTTTCGATACCTTGATGCTAGAATTTTTTTTTTTCAAATGGTATCGATACTCCCCTTTTCGATACCGCACCGGATGGCATTTCAATACCTCTTTTCACACTTTCAATCCAAAGTAAAAGAATATCGAAAGATTTTAAATACCATTTCGATACTTTCTTATAAAAGGTACATCTTCAATCAGTATCGATACTCCAGTTACAATTTTTCCAGGCTAGAATTTAAATTTTTTCGATACCAGCAGAGACGAAGAGTAAGTGATAGTACCAATAATTCTGTTTCGATAACTTGATGCTAGAATATTTTTGAAGTGGTATCGATACTCATTTTTTCGATACCACGCCGCATAAAATTTCAACACCAATAGAGTATCGAAAGATATTCAATACCCTTTAGACACCTTCTTATAAAAGGCACATCTTGAATCAGTATCGATACTTCAGTTGTGCAGAATTTAAATATTTTCGATACCAGAAGAAACTAAGAGTAAATATTAGAATTAAACAATAGTGCTGTTTCGATACCTTGATGCTAGAATTTTTTTTTTTCAAATGGTATCGATACTCCCCTTTTCGATACCGCACCGGATGGCATTTCAATACCTCTTTTCACACTTTCAATCCAAAGTAAAAGAATATCGAAAGATTTTAAATACCATTTCGATACTTTCTTATAAAAGGTACATCTTCAATCAGTATCGATACTCCAGTTACAATTTTTCCAGGCTAGAATTTAAATTTTTTCGATACCAGCAGAGACGAAGAGTAAGTGATAGTACCAATAATTCTGTTTCGATAACTTGATGCTAGAATATTTTTGAAGTGGAATCGATACTCATTTTTTCGATACCACGCCGCATAAAATTTCAACACCAAAAGAGTATCGAAAGATATTCAATACCCTTTAGACACCTTCTTATAAAAGGCACATCTTGAATCAGTATCGATACTTCAGTTGTGCAGAATTTAAATATTTTCGATACCAGAAGAAACTAAGAGTAAATATTAGAATTAAACAATAGTGCTGTTTCGATACCTTGATGCTAGAATTTTTTTTTTCAAATGGTATCGATACTCCCCTTTTCGATACCGCACCGGATGGCATTTCAATACCTCTTTTCACACTTTCAATCCAAAGTAAAAGAATATCGAAAGATTTTAAATACCATTTCGATACTTTCTTATAAAAGGTACATCTTCAATCAGTATCGATACTCCAGTTACAATTTTTCCAGGCTAGAATTTAAATTTTTTCGATACCAGCAGAGACGAAGAGTAAGTGATAGTACCAATAATTCTGTTTCGATAACTTGATGCTAGAATATTTTTGAAGTGGTATCGATACTCATTTTTTCGATACCACGCCGCATAAAATTTCAACACCAATAGAGTATCGAAAGATATTCAATACCCTTTAGACACCTTCTTATAAAAGGCACATCTTGAATCAGTATCGATACTTCAGTTGTGCAGAATTTAAATATTTTTGATAACAGAAGAAACTAAGAGTAAATATTAGAATTAAACAATAGTGCTGTTTCGATACCTTGATGCTAGAATTTTTTTTTTTTTTCAAATGGTATCGATACTCCTCTTTTCTATACCGCACCGGATGGCATTTCAATACCTCTTTTCACACTTTCAATCCAAAGTAAAAGAATATCGAAAGATTTTAAATACCATTTCGATACTTTCTTATAAAAGGTACATCTTCAATCAGTATCGATACTCCAGTTACAATTTTTCCAGGCTAGAATTTAAATTTTTTCGATACCAGCAGAGACGAAGAGTAAGTGATAGTACCAATAATTCTGTTTCGATAACTTAATGCTAGAATATTTTTGAAGTGGTATCGATACTCATTTTTTCGATACCACGCCGCATAAAATTTCAACACCAAAAGAGTATCGAAAGATATTCAATACCCTTTAGACACCTTCTTATAAAAGGCACATCTTGAATGAGTGATACTTCAGTTACAATTTTAGAATGGAGAATTAAAATGTTTTTGATACCAGCAGATACGAAAAGTAAGAAATAGTAATATCAAGAGGATATAGACTCCCTACTTACTATTAGTGTTGCTCTTCATCCTAGAAAAAAAGTCATCAACATATTTAATTCAACTTATAAGTTTTTCACCGAGGAAGAGTATCGAAAGAATGATAACCGTCCTTCAAGATTCAAGATGAACGATTTGTAAGCAATTAAAAGGTTTTAATTATTGTAGATACTACTATACTAAACAGCTTCATTATAGTTAGATAAATTTATAATCAGGAATCTCCAATTATAATAAAAAGTTGATAATGTATATATTTATCTAAAACTTAAAAAAATGTTTCGTTTTACATCTAAATTAGTGACGGATATTATAATACTAAAATGCTAGTATTAATAATTATAAAATTAAAAAGATGCGAAATTTAACTTTGCATTGCAGGTATAAAACTTTCCTATGTTATATGACCATTTTGTATAACAATCAACCTAGCGTACAGAGAGAAGTTATAAATAACTTTTGATTCAAGATCTAACTTTTATAAAAAGTATCGAAATGGTATTTAAAATCTTTGATATTCTTTTACTTTGGATTTAAAGTGTTAAAAGAGGTATTGAAATGCCATCCGGTGCGGTATCGAAAAATGGAGTATCGATACCATTTGAAAAAAATTTCTAGCATCAATAAGGTATCGAAACAGCGTTGTTGGAAACTATCACTTACTTTTCGACTCTGCTGGTATCGAAAACATTTAAATTCTCCATTGGGAAAATTGTAACTGGAGTATCGATACAGATTGAAGATGTACCTTTTATAAGAAGATATCGAAATAGTATTTAAAATCTTTGGATATTCTTTTACTTTGGACTAAAATTGTGAAAGGAGGTATTGAAATGCCATCCGGTGCTGTATTGAAAAATGGAGTATCGATACCATTTGAACATTTTTTTCTAGCTTCAAGGTATCGAAACAGCATTGTTGGATACTATCACTTACTTTTCGAGTCTGCTGGTATCGAAAACATTTAAATTCTCCCCTGGGAAAATTGTAACTGAAGTATCGGCGGTATCGAAAAAAAGAAGTATCGATACCATCGCGACATTTTTTTCGTGCATCAAGGTACCGCATCGAAATAGTGTTGTTTGATACTATCACTTACTCTTCGTTTCTGCTGGTATGGAAAACATTTAAATTCTCCCCAGGGAAAATTGTAACTGAAGTATCGATACCGATTCAAGATGTACCTTTTATTTAAGAAGGTATCGAAAATCGAAATGGTTTGAAATGAAAATGAAATATGGTTTGAAATAAAATATTTCGATACTCTTTTGGTATTGAAAGTATTAAAAGTGGTGTAATGAAATGCTATGCAACCCGGTATCGAAAAAAGGAGTATCGATACCATTTCAAAATTTTGTCAAATTATCGAAACAGCATTACAGGTATTGTGTACTGTACCGATGGAGGTGGTATTTTGAGAGGGTCCCTCTCATCCACCAAAAAAAGGCGACCCGACCTCTCTCTCGGCCGACTTCCTGTGTCCGCCTCCCCCAAAACCGGTTCTCCCCGTCGTAGAATGTCCAGGGATCGGGTGACCGCCGGCATTCCGGAGCCAAGTTCCTTGAAAAAGTTTTCTTCCCAAAATGTAGTCGGGGACGAGTCATGAGTCATCCTTAGGGGGCTTCTCCCCAAGACGTTATAGTATCGAAAAAACGCCGGTATCGAAATTTCGATACTCACCCTTTGAGTATCGATACCTAGCTCTGGTATCGATCCAAAATATCGGATATCGAAACCTTTTATATCGATACCACCAAGTATCGATACTTTTTGCCCATCCCTACGGGCGAAACATAACATCGTGGAACAACGCTTCTTATTTCAAGTAAGTTAGGTGTTCAATATATTTATTTAGAGTTACCATATCTTGATTTCCCACGAATTAAAAAAGATAAATTTGTTGGTCGTACTCCAGAGAACGGGGCCGTCCCAAGTCCGATTTTGGATATAATGTGCCCGGCTAATCCTTAAGACAGTGGCGTAGCCAGAAAAAAATTTCGGAAGGGGATATTGATATTTCGGGGGGGGGGGATTGGATATATCCCCAAATCCCAAATTTATTTAAATACATTGCCAAACAGAAGTGAAATTCCAATTACTTGGTAAGAAAAAGGCACAAACAGTACAACATATTAAATATAAAAGGACACACATAACCACAAAAAAATAAGCACTAAATCTACACAAAAGAGAAAAACAAAAAATCGTGGAGATACACTTTGCAAATAATCAAGTTTTAATTTAGAGTAAGAATCTAAAAACAGATCACTGGTTGTGGGCAGATTATTAACTATATTATAAAATTGATAAATACTTTGGCTTGAAAGATAGTTCTTGACAATTAAAGGAATCAAGAATACTATTTTATTTCTTGTATAGCGTGGAGGGATATGGAAGTCAAGTAACGTAAGTAAAGGAGGGCAATCTATATTGTTTCTTATTAAGTTAAAATAAAACTTTAATATGGATAAATTTCTGCGTAGTTCCAAAGTCATTGGCATTAAAGGAATATAATTCCAATTCCTATAAGTACCTACTCTTATTTTTAGGATTGTTGTTTGCTCACAATATTGCTTTCCCCTAACCATGGGGAAAGCTACATAACTTACTTATATTAATGGATGCAAGTAGCGGCTTGTCCATAGGAGCACATTAAATGAGCAAGTGAACCCCCAGTGAAAATGAAATTACTAAAAATCTATTCCAAATTGTATTGTATATTCAGGATCACCTTCTAGCCTCCCTTCTATTCAAAACGTCATTAAAGAAAAAAGGTACTTCAGGATTAGCCAGTGAAAAATTTCTCTAATCGAACATATTGGAAATTCAACTTTATGTATAATAGCTAACATATTGGATATTTCACTTTCAAAGGGGTATGCTTGTGCAGCTAAGAAACAGAAAAGACTTCACCGAGCTGGCTTGGGGATATAATTCTTTTCTTCGCCAGCTGCTCTCGACTTCACAATCACACACTTTGAGTGTGTCACAGTTTGCATTAGTAAGTGAATATGAGGGGATGGCCCTGGAATTTATGATTTCTCCCCAGAAGGATTTACAAAACTCTTAATTTATTACCAACAAAGAAATAATATTTTTACATTTCAGCACCCTGTATAAATGATAAGATTTATAACCATTAAATTAACTTTTGTTGCAGGTCCACTAAATCAGACAGTCTGCTATAATGTCTGCTGATATGGATGGTGGCCATTTGTCCGAGAGGCCACAGATGGACGTTGTATAAAGTAAAGTAAGTAACTTTTGTGATAAGTGTTTGTAATTAGTGTGTATATAGTGTTCTATAATTAGCTTTATGGATGGGTTGATAAATGTAAACAATAACAAAGTCCTAGAGACTTCCGGTTTAGAACCACAACATAGCAGATGCATTTGGCAACTTGGCAAAAACGTCGTTTTTAAAATATTAAAAATATTATTTTTCTCCCTAATCCTTTTTTAATAAAATAATAATAAAAAAAAGGAGTGAATGCAAAGAAAGGCTGATTACTGAATGAATAAAAAATAATACATTCAAAAATAATTAATACGAAAAGAGAAAAACGAATTTACGTGGTTGAAGTTGACTTCGAAACAAAAACAAAAAACAAACAAGAATGAAAAGGATGCCAAAGCAATGCCAAGGATAACGCTAATGTGGTAAACCGGAAATAATATATTAGCACTGCCAGATGCAGAACGAAACTAGTGAAACCCATCCATATTAAAAGTGGGTATCTGTGTTTACTCAGGATTTTTTTTTTTTTTTTTTTTTTTTTGAAATTTGACTCTTAAAAAGAAAGTAGCTATAGCTATTTTTTGTTGCACAAGGAATAAATATTAATATGTTTCAAAATATTTAAATTTTTATGCCTTAACCAATGCTGCTGTTTGAAGAAATACACCTTTTTTACCAGAAATTAAATGCTTCTGAGGAACACATTTCAATATTCTTTTGGAAGACCCAGGAATTTATGATTCCTCCCCAGAAGGATTAACAAAACCCTGATTTATTACCTACAAAGAAATAATTTTTTTACATTTTAGCACCCTTGTCTATATTATAAGATTTGTATTTTGAATTAACTTTTGTCGCAGGTCACCTTCACCGAATTGGGTAGGCTATACTGAGTGCTGACAACGTGTGCCCTTTCTGCCAGCCGTGGAATGGATGATGAGGACACTTGAATGGCCAAGAATGGGCGTTGGATAAAGTAAAGTAACTTTTGTCGTAAGTGTTTGTGAATTATTTATAATTAGCTTTTTATTAATAGGGGGTTTCCCTAGGAATTGTTTTTGGAAATTTGACTCTTAAAAATAAAGTAGCTATAGCTATTTTTTGTTGCACAAGGAATAAATATTAATATGTTTCAAAATATTTAAATTTTTATGCCTTAACCAATGCTGTTAGAAAAAATACACCTTTTTTACCAGAAATTAAGTGCTTCTGGGGAACACATTTCAATATTCTTTTGGATGACCCAGGAATTTATGATTCCCAGAAGGATGATCAAAACCCTGATTTATTACCTACAAAGAAATAAATTTTTTACATTTTAGCACCCTTGTCTATATCAAGATTTGTATTTTGAATTAACTTTTGTCGCAGGTCACCTTCACCGCATTGGGCAGTCTACTGAGTGCTGACAACGTGTGCCCTTTCTGCCAGCCATGGAATGGATGATCCAAGAATGGGCGTTGGATAAAGTAAAGTAACTTTTGTCGTAAGTGTTTGTGAATTATTTATAATTAGCTTTTTATTAATAGGGGGTTTCCCTAGGAATTGTTTTTGGAAATTTGACTCTTAAAAATAAAGTAGCTATAGCTATTTTTTGTTGCACAAGGAATAAATATTAATATGTTTCAAAATATTTAAATTTTTATGCCTTAACCAATTTTGTTAGAAAAAATACACCTTTTTTTACCAGAAATTAAGTGCTTCTGGGGAACACATTTCAATATTCTTTTGGATGACCCAGGAATTTATGATTCCCAGAAGGATGATCAAAACCCTGATTTATTACCTACAAAGAAATAATTTTTTTACATTTTAGCACCCTTGTCTATATCAAGATTTGTATTTTGAATTAACTTTTGTCGCAGGTCACCTTCACCGCATTGGGCAGTCTACTGAGTGCTGACAACGTGTGCCCTTTCTGCCAGCCATGGAATGGATGATCCAAGAATGGGCGTTGGATAAAGTAAAGTAACTTTTGTCGTAAGTGTTTGTGAATTATTTATAATTAGGTTTATATTAATAGGGGGTTTCCCTAGGGATTGTTTTTGGAAATTTGACCCCTTTTTGGTAGTTTAGGGAATACATATAGAATTTTTTATCCCTCAACCAATGGTGTAGTTTGAAATATACACCTTTTTTACCAGAAGTTTAATATGTTGGAGGAACAATTTAAATATTCCTCTGGATGGTCCAGGAATTAATGATTCCTCCCCAGAAGGATTAACTAAACAGGTCCTAGGGCGGAAATCCGTCCTTCTATAAGTTCTGTTAACAAAATTCCGTCCTTGATTTATTATAAAATGCAAAATCAGCTGACCGATTGGCAGCGGTTTGTACTAAATTTCAATACTTATTACTACTGTTTTGCTATACCTATACAAATTCAACATTTGATAATTAGGTACCTACTTTCACTAATTCAGTTTTAGGAAAAAGGTACCTTCACAAAATACATATATTCTCAATAGTAAATTATTAGTCATTCTAGACTAAATTTTCTTTTGTTTCTAATGCTAAAACTTATATGTACATGTTTTTAAGTTGATTTTGCCCTTAAATTTTCACAAATTAGCACTAAATTTTCACAAAATAGGTACCTTTTAAAAAATCCTAGACAGACCCCTGATAACGCACATTTTGGCCAGGGTTGCATGATTTAAATCACTTGATTTTTTAAAAAACTCATATGATTTAAATCAAAAATGTTAAACTTAAACTACCATAATTTAAAGAAAATTATTAGTTGTATGCTTTAAAATTGGTTTGAAAAATTATTTGCATTAAAATTTTTAAACTTTTTTTTTATACTATATATACATTTAGCATTTATACAATTGATTGCCTGGAAAACAGTGTTACTGGAAAACAGTAAACAGTGTTACTACCATATTGACCCTTTGATTATGGAAATGCAGTGATGGCAGTTGTCCTAGAATTCCTATATATTTGAGAAAAGACTAAAAAGTGTCCTATAATTTCTAAAAGTGGCATTTGTCCTATATTTTCTCTCTTCATGTCAATTTTCTTTAACAGATTCTATCAAAATCCAAAAAATTCTTCCGAAAAATTTTGCTATTTTGTTTTTACTGATGCATATTACAAATTTTTAAAAAGCGGTCAGCTCTGTCAGCTCTGCCTGCATGTTTCTTTGCCTGATGACTGGTCAAAAAGTCTGCTTTCTCTGATTAAAATGCAGATAATAACAACTTGGAAACTTGTGATTACTATGATTTTTCTCGGAATTGCATTTTTATTTTCGCGTTTACATATACCTTCTGAGGTTTTTATGCAGGAAATTTTAGCTTTCTACATTTTTATTACCCGACTCAGATTTACCCACACTGCTCCTGATTTTTCAGAACATTCCCCAGATTTTTATAATTTTCTCTAGTTTTATGAAATATTTCATGGATAGTGGGTTATATATAGTTGCAACTTTTAGACTTGAAATCAGAACCGAGCAACTATGAAAAGTCAAATAAAACATATGGATTCAATACGACTCAAGATTTTGATAATTTTAGATGTGAAGAATTTTTTCAGTTTTTACTATTCACCATGATTGAATATTGTTTTAATTAATTATCTAATGTAACTAACAAAAGAAATTCTAAATAGGAATTAAAACTGTGTTCGTTAAGAATTTGTAGTGCAATTTTGTATGTCCTATATTTTTACAATGAGAATCCTATATTTTTTTATGAACTCGCTGCTGTCACTGAAAATGCTGTAAATAGCAATCAACTTGATTTGTTTTTGTGGTTCTGTAAATAGCAAGGGTTTGGTACTAAAATCCTATAATTTTATACCTGTTATTATCAACTTTGTAAAATGTTTAGAGGATTTTTATCAAAAGCTCATCTTTATATTTTTAGTTTTGTTTTTCAATCCAATTTTTTTCTTATTCTACATAAATATCAATGATTTGAATTTATTTTTTATCACTAATTACTTATTTATTAAGGAAATAAACATTATTGATTTTAGTTAAATTAATTTTACCTATTACAGTAAACTCAAAGATTGATTTCAATTTTTTCAGTAATGTATTAAATATAATCATTGTCTTGATTTATTTAGTACTGTATCAAATGTAACCATAGTTATGATTTAAAAAAATAATTTTTGATTTCAAAATTTGGAAAGTAGTTAGTAGTGAAAGAAGGATAAAACTTTTAGTAACTAATAGTACAATTATTCATTCGGCCTCTCAGAACGGGCATCTCACCGATGAGATGGCAGTGAACTGCTTCCCTTGATTAGTTAATTATATTAATTAGTGAATAAAATATATCAGAATGTGATGCAAAATTGTTACATCACACAGAAGTTATAATATCAATATATTTTTGATCAGTTTCAGAACATAAAGAACTGTTAATTCATTTAAATAAAAAAAAATCCCGTTTTAAATAAAAAAATTCCGATTTAAAACAAATAAATCTGATTTTTTTTTAAAAAAATCAAAAAATCAGCAACCCTGCATTTTGCCCACAAATAAGCTTGTTTTACTCAGAGACAGGTTTAAGTTAAAATTTAAGGACCCATTTCATTGTTCATGTGATATTTTATAAGTTTTTCTGCAATTTTAAAAAATTGCTAGATTAAGGGAAATGATTAAAAAAGATAGTTCAAAGTTCAGTCGAGAAGTTGGAGGTAATATCAGGTACATAAAATACCTTGACTTGCTGCTAGAATTTAAAGTTATGCAGTTTTAAATTTTTCTATAAGGAAAGTAATTTTCCATTTGAAAACTTTAAAAAGAAAATATGCAAGAACCTAAATTATTGAATTTTTCCATCTTGCCTAGCAGTGAAATTAAGTAGACAATGCTCAACAATTGGGATTCTTCTTACAATTAAAAGCAAATTGTAAATTATCCCTTTTCAATCAGATAAGCAGACTTCTATCTAAAAATTTGATATAATATATCCAAGTAAAAATAAATGTAAAAAATATAAAAGTAAAAATAATCTATGAAGTCTGAATTTTAGTACACAAATTGCAGAATAAATAAATTATGTTGTGGGTAAATTTTTGGCAAGACTTAAAATCTTTGATCTGATAATTGACTTGGAATTTATCAAGCCTTTTTAATCATAGATTTAATTGCATGTTACTTATCTTAATTATTATTAGTCTTTCCAATTGAATATAATTTAAATGTTATTATTTTACCCCAACTTTTGAAAATTCAACTTGGTTGAATTTATGGCAGTTTACACTTGACAATGTCCCACCTACCCTGTAAGTTCTGGATGTATGACTTAAATTCCCTGGATTTTGAAGGAACACCAGTTTTTTCTTCTAAAGTTATTTTTTTGAAATTCCTTGCCTCAAAACTTTTTTATATGATGTTCTATGGAAATGAAACCTGAGTAGGAGTTTTGGGATGATCTTTCAGAAAATAGATTGATATGTATGAAGATGGTGTGGGGAAAATGATTAGGCATTTCGACAGTGTATTGAACCATGCAAAATAACACTTAAATCGTCTTTCTAACCCAGGCTTTTCACTTACAGTCACAATGGTTTTGCAGTGGACTAAACCATAAATTAAGAGACTTGTTTTGGTCTTAGATGGCCAAATAAATCTATGTATAATTTATGTAGTAATGTAAATTTGTTAACTAATTGTTAATTTTTGTCATAAAAACCATACTTGTTGGTTCATCTGTAGCTGAAGCAAAAATATTGCTTATTAAGCTGAAGAAATTTTCAATATTTGATTCGGATTTTTTGTACTCTTTTACTATTTTAATTCTTTGTTATTTCATGTTTTGTTTACATTTCAGATCAGATGAGAAAATTCCTCATAAAGAAAGGAAAAGCACCTGCAGAAATAGAGGCTGAATTGAAGAACAGAAACACTTAATTGTCTTAAAAAATCAAGACATGTACAGAAATTGCTATACAAGAATTAAAGAATAAAACTTTTTAAATGTGTATACTTTGTTTTGTCTTTTCATTAGATCTAAGAGCTGTTGCTAGTAGAAATGTTATGCATGTGCATGGGGAATTTCCCAACTTTTTTTAGAAATTCTATTTTTTAATATTGTTGAGAATATATCTATTCCAGCAAGTGGTGGTCGTATTTGTTGCTAAGCCAGCAACATGTTCTAGCAGCGCATGCTGGATTTGGCATGCTAGAATAGCACGAAATTCCAGCAAGTGGTGGTCGTAATCGTTGCTAGGCCAGCAACATGTTCTAGCAATGCATGCTTTATTTTGTATGCTAGAATAGCAAAAAATTCCAGCAAGTGGTGGTCGTATTTGTTGCTAGGCCAGCAACACGTTCTAGCAACGCATGCTGGATTTTGTATGCTAGAATAGCAACAGATTCCAGCAAGTGGTGGTCGTAATCTTTGCTAGGCCAGCAACATTTTCTAGCAACGCATGCTGGATTTTGTATGCTAGAATAGCAAAAATTTCCAGCAAGTGGTGGTCGTAATCTTTGCTAGGCCAGCAACATTTTCCAGCAACGCATGCTGGATTTTGTATGCTAGAATAGCAAAAATTTCCAGCAAGTGGTGGTCGTAATCTTTGCTAGGCCAGCAACATTTTCCAGCAACACATGCTGGATTTTTGTTTGCTGGCAAGCATAAAAGTGGGCCATAACCGATCTTGGGTTGCTGGTGGCTTATGCTGGAACCAGCAAACATTTATGCTAGTTTTTTGCTAGTTTACTAGCATGAATCTAGCATGCAATGCTTGTCCAGCAAACAAATTCCAGCATAAATTTTGACCTGGGTTAGCTGTGTTAATTTTTTTTGTTGAAAAAGCTTTTGGTACAGTTGTCTTACTAATTTGGATGTGTTTCAATATACCGCAATAAAAAGCCTCAAAACATTTTGCGTTAAATTGGAAAATGGAATGATGATTTTAAAACATAATTTTAAAAAATAAGTACATCAATTTTTGCTTTGCAAAAATGCAAGCCGAAGGTCTATTATTTCCACACTTTAACCTTGCTTTATGAAACAAAAGATATTTCAATTAATGAATTTTCTGTTACATAAATGAAGGAAAATCTTTCCCTCTTATAATTATTTTACGTTTTAAAAAGCAATTAAATTTACTCTGATATGATCTTATTTCTTGAAAGTTTTCATAAGTTCAAATCGGACTTCACTATAGTATACTCACAAAGCCCAATTTTCATTGTGAGTAAAACTTTATATAAAATCCCTAAAAAACACTATCTATTCTTCAATAAATTATTACACCTAGCTGAAAAAGAAAACCTTGTCTCTTATATCAATATGAATTCTGAACATAGGAAAGTCTAGAAAACAAACTCCTCGATCGAGTAATTAGTAACAACAACTCTTCTCAACAAATATCACAATAATCAAGCAAACCAAATAAAATTTTTAAAAAAAAGAGAGAGAATGGTGAAAAGAATGCTTCTAAAAACAGGAAACAAAAAAAGACCAGTTTCTATACAGAAATTCTAATACCCCCACAAGGACTTTCACCTTTCGACATCTTTCTCATTTCCTACAGAGGCATAATAGCACATCCCTTACCGATATAATCCCTTACGATATAATCACTGGCTCTTAAGGGTTGAACTAATACGTTTTTAGGAAACTACGTTTTGTCTCAGCAAGGAATTCACCACGCGGAAGGGATTTCGCGTAAGAAAACGTGATATACCTCCTCCTATACAATTCCCAGGCTAGAGCGAAGCGATATGCAGTTTCTGCTTTCTTGAAGTTTTACGACTTTTGAGTGTTGGTGGATTTATGGCCCGGAGTTCCATTGTGTCGGAGTTTGTTTTATAGTGGAAGCTCCAATGTCGAAAAAAAGGCTTTTGTAAAAAGTTTTTGTAAATTCTGTGAACTAATGTTTTTTGGTTTACTTATGGTCTAAGGAACATAAAAAAGTTTGGTACCAATTTTTTCAACAACTTTTAAGACTAATTAAGCTAATTACAAGGTCAAGTAATAACTTTTAAGGGATAATAGATCTTTTAACATAATGAGCTTATTTATTACTTTAGAAATATGAAATTTAGAATACAGATGGAATGCTGAGTAAATACTCGAAATATCTTTTCAATTTAAAAAAAAACTAATTAAATTTCAATTAATTAAAAATTTATTAATTTTTTCAAAATTTCAAACTTTTCACTTTTCAATTGGTATTTTTGTATTTTTTTCAAATTTCGCAACTTATTACTTTAAAATACTTATTCAGTTAACTTTTTGGTGGGTTAAAGATTTTAATTCGCGGTTAATTAATGAGATTTAATTAAAAATACCAATGCTCTTAAACCTACTGATTAAAATGTATTTCTTGCAAGAAAATAAGCATTAATAAGAAAGCTATTTTAAATTATAGTTACTCAAGTAATTGTAACACATTTTATAACTACCTTTAACATAATTTCTTGTCTAATGAACTAGTATTATTTCTTTTTCAAATAGTCCGTTGTCTCCAAAGTAAAGAGTGTTTTCTAACTTAACTTGTGACTTTTGTCAAGGTCCATCATCCGTTCATCCCGTTAAGTTATACTTATTATACTAATAAATTTAACAAAAATATTTTGTTAATTATGTAATTTTGCACCTAAAACATCTCAAAAGTAATTAATCTAAAACGTGTTGATAATGATAAAAATGAAAGTATACTATTAATTATCACAGTCCGAGGAATCACTATGTGATACATCCACAATCCATTAAAGAGTTCTTACATTTTTCTTCATCTCCTTCACATTTGCATTTTTCATCTCCTTCACATTTTCACATTGCTTCAGCTAGTTTCAGCAAAGCTTCAGTTTATTTAACTAAGATAATGTGCTCTAAGTGTATGATGTTTAAGAGCGGCCTGGGTTGGAGGTAAGCTCTCTCAGCTTGTAATCTCTTGAAGAGGTATCAAAACGAAGATCTTTAGTGTTTTTTATAGGGCACCTATACAACTTACAAACTAATTTTTCAAGGGCAATTATTAATCATTTCCAAGTGATGCAAATGCTTCAATGATGAGAGGTTCAACTTCTATAAAAGGTTTCTAGCATGTTAGTTTTCCTTTTCCATTGAACATCCCGGTTGTGTCACATTCAGTAAAACTATGAAAGCTAGGAAGTGTATCAATCAGTTCTGCTCACCTAGACGATCATAAATGGATTTGAGAGAAACAATTTGTTTTTTGGCTCCTATTCCAGTTATGACACAGGACTTCAGGACTAAAAGGGGATACCATCTCAAAACCAGAATGAAAACATCAGTATATAATGACAAGATGTGAACAGTGTATCCTAAAGTTGTAGCATAAAGGACATGGTATATTATTATGGTGGTCTGCTTCTTGATTTGTTTTCAAATTATAGTAAATCTTGGTATAGAAAATAAGAAAGTCCCCTTTTAATTGGGGTCATACCTATGCAAATAAAAGCCTGTTATCAATTTTATTTCCTTTACGCCCATTACGTGTTACTGTTTTTAGGTTTTTAGTGTTAAATCCACGGAGTAATGGTCAAAAACTAGGTGAATGGTATTATAGTTTTCAGCTACACTGTTTAATATAATCAAGTATTGATTAGCAAGATCCTTAGATGTGTTGATATTCCACTAATTTGCTAAATTAAAACCATGCCATCTATTACTATTGTTCACCAGGAGGAATATAGTATAGAACTAAGAAACTTTGTCCTTTTCTAGTAGATGCAAAAGCTTACTCTTGTCGTAACAAGGTGATCAAGATTTACAGTCACAAAAAAGTCTCTACAGTCGAGAATTCGTATGTAGTATCTGCTTTCTTTGGGCGTGTTTATTACTTTTCGAAAACAACCACATGTGATTTCTTTCATAGGTTTTTGGAAGTAAAGCTCGATACTGTATTGACACCAGCACAGTGGCGGATCCAGAGGGGGGGCAACAGGCCTTTTGCCCCCCCCTTGGGATCTTGTACCTTTTTTTTTTAAATTACAGTAAAAAAAGGAAAAAAATGTAAGAGGGAAGAGAAGATTGAAAAGTCAAACACTAAATAGGAAGCATAAACATATAAGTTAGTATGGGAGGGCTCTGGCACTCATCTGACATTGAAAAGGTTAGTCTGAGAATTAAACCCCCCGTAGATAACCATTGGTCACATTCCACACCTTGCTTTACCTCTTGCCCTGTCTCAATTCCTGCTTGAAAGAGAGCAATCCACTGGAGGGGGGGGGGCAAATTAAGAACCAAGAATCCTGAAATGGGCACAAGTATAGGGTGCGGGCGAGGAGGTCCTGCCCCCCCCCCCCGAATTTCGGACTAGGTATATACAAAAATAAGTTAAAATCCTGCTTTGTAGTGTCAAATTTCAGAAAATTCTCAGATCCCCCTTTTGTATTTGGAACTTAAGTGTTCACAACTTCTTTACATTAAGTTCATCAAAATGCAAATATTATCTAAAAATATGTATTTAAAATTCAGGCTAGAGGTACCAAAACTAGTTAAAAACCTGTTTTTAGCGTTAATTTGTTTTAAATCTTCTGGGGGAGAAGACTTGTGGGGGCAATCAACCATATTAGGCCCGGAAATCATATGGAAGTATATGTATTATCGAGTTTAGGAATAATTTTAGGTCCTCTCCCTTCGTTGCAAATATTTAGCTTTGCACTTAATAATGAGTTAATTTTTTGGAGGATATTTGGGCTCTTCACGCGAAATAAATTTCTATTTACGCCACTCATAACTAGAACAGAAGGGACCGCTCATCTTCATCTTTAAGATCTTTCTCGGAGGATGGGACCTTAATTAAAATCCCATTCCCCGATCGGGGAGAACCCCCAGACCCCCTTCTTTCCCTGGGACATCATCCAAGTATTTTCAATAATAGGTTCAAACTTTCAAAATTCTTCTGAAGAACCCCCAACCTTCTTAAAATGTAGTTGCCCCCCCCTTAGGTCCAGGCTGGATCCGCCACTGCACCAGCAGGGGAACTCCTGTTGGTTGGCTCCCTGTCTGCGCGCGTTTCTGAGTTGATCTCGTCTCAAAGTAAACATTGAATAACCAACTTTCTATAAACTTTTCTTTAAAAAAGAATCTTAACCACCATATAATAGACAAATGGTAGTATTTTTACCAAATTATACCTTCATATGAAACTAAACAGAAAAAATTACCTTTTTTCGAATTTTAATTAATTAATTAAAAAATTATAATTAATAATTTTAAAGCTCAGAAACTTTTTTACTTTAATTCCACCATTTACAACAATTTTAAATGCGTCTGAACTGAATTATACCTGCCTAACAGTCAAAATATGGAAGTATATAATTTGACCTTTGACTTGACCTCTACACCAGGAAAGTGAAAAGAAAAATTGGTACCAAAGATTTTCTGACTCTCCATACCCTAAAGAACCAAAATAACCTTGGTACCATAAATTTACAGAAAATTTTTACAAATTTACATTAGAGACTCTACTATTAAGCTCCTTTCTTGATTATGGTCTTGTGAACTTGACCCTTACGGCCATATTCATAGCCATCAGCGTCAGTGTTAAATCCTAGATCAAAGAAGGATTCCACCAATCAGAGTCAGCGAAAAGCTAATTTTCCTTTCTTTAAATGTTGGTTAACACTGACTCTGATGGCTGTGAATATGGTTGTTAGTGTATCTGAGACACGAGAGGTTGACTCCTGTATTATCTGGACGTTTTGAAATCTTATTTCAAAGCTGTTTCGGAGTGATATATATTTACTATGCAGGAGAAATTCTTACATTGTTAGTTTAAAAACTTTAAGGGGACGCGGTACCTGTTTTGACAAAATTACGAAAAAAATTTTTTTTCATCCAAACTAATCTATATGCATCCGTTTATCATCCTATGAATTTTTAAAACTTTTCATTGAAAATTATTCCAGTTGTAGTGAATTTCATGTTTGAGAGTATACACTTCTCTATGGCTATTGGAAACTTCAAGGTCGCTTTCTTTTCTCAGAACCACTGTTTCAGTGTTTAAAATGCTAAGGCTTTTTATCTATTGGACCAAATCTCTTGAAAGTTTTTCTGGCTATTGTTGGCAGCATGCTTAACAAAAATTTGTATGGGTTTTTGGATATTCATGGTAGATTTTTTTAAAACAATTGCTGAATTGTGAATTTTAGCATTTTTAGGTCTTTTTTGACTAGTGATTCAGGGAAAAAATCATTTTCAGTACTTAAAATGATATGTTCCTTAAATCAATACAAAATTTTAATGTGCACAGTTTAATGTCTTTGAATACCAAATTTTATGAGTGTAGGTCAATTATTGTAGGAGGAGTAGCATTTTAAAAACACCTCTTAAATTTTAGTTTTTGCTAAAAAAAACTCATAAAATTTGAATTTTTAGTTATTTTAAATTTATAATATATTTAATGTAAGGAAAATACATGTATTACTAGCAAAAAGTATTGAATAGCAATGAATTTAAAAAAAATTACCAGAAAGGTACCACGTCCCCTTAACAGACGTTGAAACTTTTTTATTAACTTGGGATCCTCCCAAAAATCTAAATTTTTTTTACTAAGCCAAAATTTTTTACGAATGGACTGAATAAAACAATGAAATGTTCCTGTACCTATCATGATAAAGAATTTATTCTAAAAGTATTTCATATTTTTTGAATTTAAATTATGTATAAATAAATGAGAAGACAAAGTCTTTACATCTCACAGGTCTATAACCATTGGCTGTTTTGTAATTTTTAATACCGTCACCATATAATTATTTTTAAACTGTTTCCTTTGTTGTTAACGGTTTTCCCAGTGGGCCTTAAACCATTTAAACCAAAATCTCTTTGGATAAAAGTTTATTCTTATTTTTTTTTTGTTATAGTATGTAGAAATATAACAGCATTAGGTGATAGAGATATTTCTTAAAAGATGATAATATCTTTTCACCTCCACAAAAGAGCAGCAAAACGATGGGTCTCTTTTGTCATCCGACCGGTTTGTCACATCTTCCATTCCAGCAGATGTTTCCTTCACCCAATTCCCAAAGTACCGATTAAAATTACATGGCCAAAAACCATTGTCCTTCTTTAAAAGAATGAAAATGAAGAAAAAAGAGAAAATGAGTATAAACGGTTATGAAATTTCTCCAACATTTCCATTATGTTAAAACTCTCGAACAATGTCAAAAGTAAGGGTATATATCCTCCAATGTGGTAAGAGAAGTGATTGGCATGGTGGCCTGAGGTAATTTGATTATAGAAAGCAACTAAATTTTTACTCTTGCTCTGTGACTTTTTGACTTTTTCAGCGTTTTTAAATTTACAATGACCGCTCTCTGAAAATGGTTACGTATCGGAGATTACATCTATTTTTCTTGAGCAACCTTAACTAATTTAATTTACTGGAAAAATTGAAATCCTAATTCTTTTTCAAAGTTTTTCATAATGCATTATATAATTTTTTTTTTCTAAATTTTGACTAAAGACTTATCCTACAGCGCCTTTTTTTTGTTCAGGTTTGAATCTTTTTTACTAATGTTAAAACAGAATTTCTTTCTCTATTTTCTTCTTCTGTAACTGTATTGGTTCAGCAATCATACTCTATGAATGATTTAAACTAAGTTTATTTGAAATGCTGTCAAAATTTCTTGGAAAATATGAACAAAAGCTATCAACAAATTTAAATGGCAGTGTAACCATAAATGAAAAATTAGTATACTATATGGTGTGGTCAGAATGACGGTGACATGTGTCCAAAATCCTAAAACCTGAGATAAGCATGGATTTGGGAGTCTTTTATAGACCTTATTTACATTTAGAGTTGACCAATAAGGAAAGACTAAAAAATGTTTTAGAGAGAAGCCCAGTGCTGTAGTGCATATCGCTGCCACCCCACAGGTCCTAATTCTGTTCCCGTGCTGGACAAGGCAGACACGGCCTTTCATCCCTCCGGGGTCCGAGGTCGATAAAATGAGGATCAAGTTAACTTGGGGAAACAAGGGTCTTTGCCTCAGCTGACTGTAACTTTCAGTAACACGTTCTGTAACAACTCTTTTCATGGCCTCAGCCAGTGAGGTTGATTATACTGGAGTTTGAAGGGTACTCCTTCAAGTACCCCCTTTTGTTTTAAGTGGACCTACGCTAAGGGATGAACTAGTTAGGTGGACACACGCTTCTTTCTATCATCCGAAGTAGCTAAAATTTCTCTTCTATGAACCCTTTTTTTGGTGCTGAGGATAATTACAGTTCAGGCACACAATCTGTAACTTATGTGAATGCATTACAATCCGATTCCATACTAGTCACAACGCCATTTAAAAACTGCTTTACACTACATCAGTTTTTCTTTAACCCCCTTCTGGGAACTCTCTTCCGACATACCTCGATCCATTTTCGATCACCCATGCAGCGCAAACTGTCTCCTGCTGAAACCGGAATGGCTCGGAAGTCCAGCAGCTCCCTTTCTCCCTTGACATTGGAATAAGCGGCGGTCGGCCGGGAGGTCAACTCACCTAGGCGGCACGGTTCAGAGCCCAGCGGGGCCCAGCCACGCATGCTTCCGCAGGGGTTGCCACACTCCACCAGGGACACAGACTTTCGTCATTAGGGAGTCTATCTACTTTGATTTTCTTTCTTCTTCTTGATCCTCTTCTTTTTTCTCTTTTTCTCTGGAAGCACTTTCACTGACTGAGATGGTTTGTGTGATTAGGGAGCTGAAGGTTGGATGATGGGTTTTTGAGGACTATTTTTAAGTGAAAGGCTAATCGATGTTCCAAACGTGCGAGCAAAGTGTCTAGTTTTTTTTTTTTTGAGTATAATGAAGGAGATCTACTGTTGTAGAAGTTTGAATACCAGATTCTTACTAACTTTTGCAAGATACAATTTTTGTTCGACGTCTCCATTATATGGCAGAACTTTCGTTATTAGTATTAAGACGTCTTAAATTTGTTCTCCCTTCTTGAATTTTTTTTTATCTAACTTGTATAAAGATGACTGTTGGAGAGGATTCAAGGGATGATAAAGTTTTAAGGACAAGAGAGAAGGGTCAATTGGTAGGTACTTCGAGGAAATTTATAGTTGAAAGCTTATAATGAAAATATATCGTGAAAGTTTTCCAAACTTTTTGTATGCTCCACACCAGAGGCGAAGCAATACTTTATTAATTATATAAGCAATACTATATTTAATTATAAGAAAAAGCAAGTGTTTTAAATAATTTCATAAAATTTTTTAAAAACACGCATTTATGGAATAAGATTGGAAAGCATTCAAAAGTATTTTCTTAAAAGTGTAATTTAATCCAAGATTTAAGTGTTGCCAGATATTTGGACAAAAAAGTCGCGGATCACAGCCCTAAAAGTCGCGGATTTGAAATTTTTGGAGCCCAAATTTTAAATCAGTATCTAAAAGTGTAGTTATTGTTTTGTGTTATGCTATGTGAAATAATTTTATTGGATGTTTTTACAATTTATTTTCACGAATTACCTTTTTATTAAATTTATTGCTTTTATCTACTAATAATATTTTTAGGTAGTATTTTCATCTTCCTTACCCTTAATAATGCTGAAATTATTAAACTCAATTGTCATTCTGAAGTTCAGGAAACGAGCGGAGAAGCTATTCCCACATTAAGCCACAGTTACTATGGCGCGCTATGGGATTCAAACTTCAACCGCCGTGCGGCACGGGTTAATATTAAAATATCGGAAAATCATTTTGCACACTTTCATTTCATGATAAAAGGAAAAAAATTGAGGGGGGTGCCCAAAAAAATATTGAAATTTTTTTTTCTCCATTATAATAAGGGCCACCCTAATGACCATAGATAATGTCTAAATTTACCCCTCCCCGCCTCCCCCCTAAATTCAAGGAACCCAAAAATTATTTTGAAAACGCCACACGCAGACTGAAAATTTATTAAACCATTTTAATTATATTATTTAGAGGGTTAAGGGGTCATTCATTTCTTACATAAGGATGATTTGAGCAATTTTTGACCCCCCAACCCCCATGTAAGTGTATGTAACATGTAAGGATTTTTCTCCCCTATTCTTACGTAAGATTCCATTTAGTTTTCAAAATAATAAAATGTTAGAAAAGTATCAGTTACACTAAAGGTCTCAGTTTGACGTAAATCAAAGATTTTTATTTTTCAACAGATGCTATTATAAGTAATATTCTTGGATTCTTGCTGTCAATATTACCATTATATTATCTCTAGTTTTTTGATTACTATTTATCAGTTGAGATTTAGAAGTTTTTAAATAATCTTAAACATAAATAAGTTAATTCTTAAAATCTTATGTAAGAATGGGTTTGGCCCCCCCACCCCCAAGTAAGGGTAACGAAACGAAGTAAAGAGTTATCATAGATTTAAGGAAAGCCCAGATGGATATCAATCCCGAAAACAAGCCAAGATGCAAAATTGACTTTTGACAAAGTTACATTTTATGTTGGTCTCGCTAATGCATGGTTTCCAACTCAAAGAAGTCTAAAATTGGAATCTCCACGGACCACCCTTTGTAGCTTAAAATTCTTATCTTCACAAAATTTCAAGATGAATGTTTACTATCCCTGATTAAGCATAGAATTTTATATAATGTTATCAAATCTAACAATATTTTAAGAAAAACTTAATTACATCTCACGGAAATTAGTAATTTTTGTTGCGAGATAAGTAAATCTTCGAAACCCACAATATTTTCTCTAACTTTTTTATTCCGAACTCCTAAATTCACTTTAAATATTTTTGGTAGAAGAAATTTTTTTTATTAATTTAGCGGTGACTATTATCCTCACTGATTCAACAGCGCGGACGACCTGTTGGGAACCACTCAGCTAATGGTAGAGTATTACACATACAGACGTTCCCAACTGCGACAGAACTTTCCGGTATACCTAATATTTTGGTGGCATCCATGAAATTTCAAGGAGCGATCCTTTGAGATCAGACCGGAAAATATACCTATTAATACCAGGAGCGATCCTTTTCGGATGTCTAAAGCCATAGGCAATAATGGAAATCGAAAAAACATGGGGTATACCTTGTGATAGGTGTTCTGGTGGCGCTGGGATCGCATCCACTACTCATGTAACTCACGCCTCTTTTGTCACGCACGAGAGGCGGAGAAAAAGAAGCTTGATGCTCTAATAATAGCCCTCTGAAAGGAGGGATTGAATGAACACGTAACATCCAATCATAGATGGTGACCACCAAAATGGTACTGCCTATAGTGATCTATCTAACACGGCTATGATTGACATTTACAGTGCTGCCCTCTACCATAAGATGGGATTTGAAAATATTGAACCCTCCGTCCGGCTTTTCCTCTGTGGTAATAGCATGAAAAAATCTAAACCCGATTTTGCATCCTCATGGTAACAGAACAATAGGTCTCACATGTGCCTGATGTTATACCTAAGTCTTACGGTTGTTTACTAACTACCCCTAGAAGTTTGTATTCTTAATTTGGAATCCCCTGTCTATAAAAAATCCTTTTTTTCTTGCGTCATTCGTACCAATCACGCTTCTTGTTAGAAAAAGTAAATTCCATACCTGTTCAACTAAGAAAGAATCAGGACTCTAACCATAAGAGCCATAATTGATTAGTGATAGTGAAGCTACATTTAAAAACATGGTAGCACTTTAAATTCAAAAGCTATTATTTTTATTGGCAGCATATATTTCTGTGAAGGGAAACGATGGACGATTCATTCATTGAATTTGTCAACTTTTTACTCCTAGAACGCTCTTTACTGACAATGGCATTACCCAAATATACTGATTTTAGCGATTTCGCCCGAGGCTCATTCATTTCTAGAGTGGGATCCTACTTTTATGGTCCAGATAGTCCTAGAAGTAGATACAATGTAGTATATTACGTATTACCAATCATTCAGGAGATGGAAAGGTGTATTAGCATCTTCAATAATGCCTATTACAAAGAATTTTTTGAAGTCTTCGGGCAGGCTGAATATGGTGATTTCAAAACCGAATATCAGTTCTTGCGCTTTCTCATCCCCAGATGCCTGAAGATCGTCATTCCTGGAATGTTCTTTTGTTCTCTGTTACTAGTGTTTGCATTCCTAAATGAGTTTCTCAACTTTTTGATGCTAACCAGGAGGTGCTATCGCTTTCATATGGTTGCTTACAAGTGCTACGTGGCTGTTTTCAAGAGAGCTTTCGAAGGGTCTTTCGAATTGCACGGTGGACTGAAAGGTCTGGAGGAGTACATGAAAGAGATCATAAGGAAAATGAAGACAACAAGTGGAAATGACCCACTTCTAGCAAGACTGATGAACCTTCCCCTTACAGCGCGGTCCATAATCTGCTCTCCGGTTCAAGATTACTTATTTGTTCTGAATGAATTCGAACTTTCGTTGCTTGCGACGGATAGTGTGGACGAGTTTCTGAACGAAGATTCTGATTTGGAACACAGCGATCCTCTTAGGTTCGAATGGCCCATTCGGAAAGAACAGGTGAAATTTAGACTAGCACTCGAATTAAGCGAATACAATATATATGAATACATTATATATGATGAGGATTTTTTCTCTAATTTCTCCGATCTGAGTAGGTATGCTGGGGCGTTGGAACGGAAAGCCAGATATTTGTCGAACTCTGAGGAAGAGTTCAATGAAAAAATGCGAAATCGAATGTGCCCTTGCTGCGGCATAAGGTGCTGCCAATTTTCTTCCGCGCTTTTCGACAAGCAAATAGCTATGTTTCTAAACACGATGTCGAGTTAGCAGAGACATCTTCTCAGATTTATTGGGAGCTTGCTCTCAAGAAAGAATTAATGGCATCTTGCTGTGACTTTTAAATTTTATTAATTAATTTTGTACTTTCATATAAACCCGTCGACCGTTCAGTCACCATCGAATTCAGCGGTAAAACTATACCGAACAGATTTGTAATAGGTCCTCCTTGGCGACCGCCAACTAGACTGTTGCCAAAATGGCAACTACTCTAACAATAGCGGTCAATCAGCAGGTCTCCCCTTTTCACCATGGAGGACCTGTTTCAAATCTGTACCAAAATAGCAAAGTTAACATTTCGGATTCAAAGGCACGGTCAACGAGCTGATACGTAAATACCTTTAATTTTTACTCCCAATATCGTAGTTCCAATCCAATCATTTGTTAGTCGGAAGATCTATTATTTCATATTTGTGTTTCACCGTTTGCAATGCCAACTGACTGGGGTTTGAAATGAACTGCTTTTTTAATATACAATGTGACAAAAATGTAAATAAATTATAACTATTTTATTGATTCGATTAATTATTGATTGGGTAAAAGTTATATGAAACTAAACATGCTTTCTAACTTGGATATAAGCGGAATTGCTCGGGACAGAAAATATTGTTTCGCTTTTATCTAATATTTCACTTGCTTAAGCAGACAACAATATTGTTCTCTTGAGGGTAATTCCACTTAGACAGGTTTGATTTTATTTCGTTTACTTATTTTGGTTAGGACAGGTAATATCTCGCATTTTCCTTGCCTCAAATATTGTATACATATGGATTGCGTATATAAAACAACTACAATCTTGCCTACCATTGCTTCCACAAAATCTGTTTATACCCAACATACGAAATATTATGCCTATCTGGATCAGCTGGAATAAGAGTCCTCCATTTGGCGATCGCGTCGCGATCGCCAACTGTACACTATAACTAATCGTGCCGCTAACTTCCGTACCGCTAACTTGGCGACCGCAACGCGAGTCGCCAAATGGAGGACTCTTATTCCAGCTGTGCCGTTTATCTTTTTATTAATAGGTCTCATTTATCTCATCTTGGTTCAAAGTTTTTATCGCTGATTTATTTCAAAACACAGATATATCAAGATATTCCGATTGTCTAAATCCCCGTAGAAATGTTAATTTTGGACATAAAAATTTTAAACTCCACCTATACGTACATGTAACAAAATTCCACTTAAATAGGTTTTGGGTGTTCCGGGGGTAGGGACCGACACTTTCGTTCCATTTATCGAGGAGTTCCATTTACTTATCAGAGATTCTACTTATCTAGGTTTGACTGTATTTTAGATTTTGAAATGCTTAATTATAAGTTTTTTTCTTTTAAAATAATATGAACATCTACACTTATAAATAAGCAAAACAATGTTAACACACACAGACGCTCCCAAAAATAACAAAACTTTCATGTGGTTGTCTAAGTTACTACATAGTAAGGAGGCATTCATTAATAGACGACATTAGTCATGACGTCACTTGCTTGTTTGGAAACGTTGATTCCATCCGTGATTGGATCCTTACGGATTTACTTCCAATCACGGAACCAATCACATCGAAATCAACACGTTTCCAAACAAGAAAGTGACGTCACACTAATGTCGTCTATTATGTAAGGGTCCCGAGGGGGAGGGCGGTTGGAAAAATCTCTACGTACCCTTACTTGGGAGGTTATGGGCCCAGGCACTCTTGGCAAGACGCAGTGAACTGCTCGTCGTGGAACTTCAAAGAACCTTCGGTGTCGACACGGACTTATCTACTTGTTTCTGAATTGGGTTTTGGAAACCCGTCCTCGTCGTCTACTAGTCCACTGCTCATTCTTACGTAAGATTTTCCAAATTAATGTAAACAAATTACAGTTATTCTAATCAAATTTAATTTAATTACAGATTTAGAATATTACTTATGTGTTAAAAAATAAAAATCTTTGATTTACGTAATAGGGGGGAGGGGTTGGAAAAATCTTACGTACCCTTACATGGGGGTATAGGGGGGGTCAAAAATTGCCAAAATCATCCTTACATAATTAATGAATGGCCCCGAACATCAAGACCCGAACCAGATTAATAATCGGGTTCTGGTTGGGTTTCCAATGAAATAATTGGTGAACATATTATCATCATAGTAAGTCAAACTTCATATTCGTAATCATCGCCATCGGAGACATATGAAACAGTCGAAAAAAACTTCTATATTAATGTTTTGAAAAAACTACCATTTGACTGGACTAAATTCCCATTGGGTGCCGTCGCAGTTTACAGAACAGTGTCTTCAAATTTTTCTATCTTAGTTTTCCAGAGAGCAAACTTGGATTTCGTCGGGATTTTATCTTTCTCAATCAAATCCATTTTTAATTCTTTAAATAAATTTTATTCTTTATGTCAATTACTTCGAAAAATATAAGAAATAAAATTAAATTGCATATGGAATCTGTATAGAGATCCTGTACTTCAGTGTGGTCCAACCTTTAGTTACCCGAGGGCCAATTTAACTTTTTAAAGGGAGTGGAGTGCCACTGACAATAAAAATCGAAAATTACGCATCTCTAGTTTATATAACACAGGTAAGTCAAGCTTATTTCAACACTGGAACAGATATTTCGACTATGATTAGATGCGTTTCATTTAAGGATTTTCTCACTTTAAATGGACAATGCAAAAATATTGGCTGGGTCATTAAAACTATTCTTATGTATGCAAGGTGATATAGTTGGTGCGATATTTTAAAAACTATTTTCCTTGATGTTCGTATTTATTAAATTTAATTTAATAACAAATGTTTCTTGCTTAATCGAATTGAAAATATGTTGTTAAAAGAATATAATTAACCCAAAGTAAAGAGAAAAACCCTGTCTTAGAAATTAGGCCATTTACAATGTTTTGAAAATGAAAGAGCAAGAAGTGTTTTTTAAGTTTACTGGTAAAAAAGGGTTGGAAAAGGTTGGGTGTTTTTTTCTCAAGAGTTTAGAAAAAAATGGGCCCAAAATTATTCCTCAAGCCCCTCATCAGGGCCGGATTATCCAATAGGCAAAGTAGGCAACTGCCTAGGGGCCCATCGTGAGCTAGGGGCCCCGTCCCCAGAGGGTGGGTGCCCATATATTTGAATTCAGGATAAGGGGTCCAAGAAAACTGTTTACAAGTAGTAACTATTTATATTTTTTTCAAGCAGTAACTATACTACTATTTTTATGAGGTGTTGGTTCATAATTATTTCAAAGGGGCCCCTCACGAGTGCTTCATGCAAAAATTCTTGCATAAAATACTGGAATTTCAAGCAAAAAGGGGTGTGTCTACCAGGGCCGTAACAGACTTTTGTTTTGGGGGGGGGGGGTTGACTCAAATATTTTCTGAGGTACCTCCTTACGGGTACTTTTATATGTTAAGTTTTAGGCAAAGGTTTTAGGTGACAACACTGGATTGAAATTTTGATGCACTACATTTCAAAATTGTTTAAACAATATGAATTCGAAGTAAACGGGGGGTCTGGGGGTCCTCCCCCAGAAAATTTTTGGAAATTTGGCCCTCAAAAGAGTGTTTTAGCTCATTTCTGAGACCCTTTATTAGATTACACCCATAGAGCATCACTCATTGTAAGCGGCCGAATTTTCAAGGTAAAAAAGAAGGTATATTGTAATAAATGGCGAAATGTTAAGGGGGTTTTTAGGTTCCTACTCCAGAAATTTTTTTTGAATTTTTCCCCTAATAGTAGCATTTTAACTCATTTTGAGACATATTAGGTAACATTAAAGAGGACCAATCCTTGTAAATCACACAAGTTTGAAGGAAAAACCGTATACTTAATAGATTTCAAAATTTCGAGGGGGTTTGGGGGTCCTCCCCCCAAAAAATTTTTGGAAATTTTACCCTTAAAAGTAGGGTTTTGACTCATTTTGAGACCCTTTGGGTTATACCCGAAGAGGATATCGCTCCTTGTGAGACATAATTTTCAAGAAAAATAGCAGTTTAAAAATTGATGTCAAAATTTCGGGGGGGGGTTGAACCCCTAACCCTCCCCCTTGGATACGGCCCTGGTGTCTACTGTCTACGAGTCCTCCCCAGAAAAAGTTCTGAAATTTTATTCTTAAGAGAAATGTTTTAACTAATTTGGGTGACTTCTAAAATGGATCGCGAGGGGGGGCCTGCACATAGGCCCCCTTTGCCCTTTTGTATGGGCACCCATTCCCCAGAGAATTTCTCTTGAAATGTTTCTTTGAGTTAAAATCAAATTTGAAGATTTTTTTATGCGAGTCCAGACCTAAGCAAGGGGCCCATGAAAAAATCGTCTAAAATGGCTCCATAGAGGGACCTCTCAGATTCCCTATAAATTAGCTTAGAAATTATCTTTTGCATGCTACAAATGCAAAAAACAAAAACTAAAGTTTTGAAAAAAAAATTATTCTTTAACTTAGGATTCCTAACTTTTTTGTGTTCTTTCTTCCGGTTCCCTACTTTTCCATTTTCCACAGTTTAAAGTTAAAGCACTGCCGGTTCATACCAGGGGCCAGGATTTTAAAGCGGGGCTGGGTTAGTTGTTAACCGTCAGGGCCTGATTTACCATTAGGCCCACCAGGCCGGGCCTAGGGGCCCCACAATTTGGGGGCCCCCTAATTTTAAGAAATTGACAAAACTTTATAGCAGAAATAACTTTTTATACTTCCTAGAATGTTTTTTCATTCATTTTTTAAATCGAAAATAAAAATCCAAACTTTTTTGCAATGTAAAAAACGTAAAAGATAACCGAGAACGTGTCTGCCCCTGACAATAGTGAATTTTCACACTAAGCTAACAATTATTTTTCACGTTAATACATTCGCATAGCACCTAATGTGGCAACGGGGGGCCCCTTCCCGTATGCTGGGCCTAGTGTTCCAAATTTTCTAAATCGGGCCCTGTTAACCGTAACCAGACTTGTTTTTTTGGAGGGGATTACTCAACGTCATTTTAAGGTATACCCCCTAATGAGTACATTTACACGTTAAGACGTTAAGATTTAGAAAACTTAAAAGTATTTAAATAATATTACACATAATGTTGAAATTTTTTTAATGTGATCTCTAAGTAATAATGGGGGGTCCCCCCAGAAATATTTTGAAATTTCCCCTCATTTTTGTACACCATTTAAGTTACACCCGAAGAGAACAGTCCCTTGTAAACCACAGAATTTTCTAGAGAAAAAAGTTACAAATAAACGTAACACAATAATAAGCAAGGGAAACCGGAGGTTGCCTTTGCAACCTCATTGGGGAACAACCAAAGGTAACTGCTTCTTGTAAGCGTCAGAAATTTGAAGAAAAATACAATGTATAACATATATATGTAAAATTTTTTCTCCCACAGAAATTTTTTTGAAATTTGCCTCTTTAAGTAGTGTTTTAGCTCATTTTGAGGCCGGCCCTTTGGGTTACATCCAAAAACAACAGTTCCTTGTAAAGCACGACTTTTCTTGGGAAAAAAGTTCAAAAATGTCAAATTTTCAAGGGGGGGGCGGAGATCCTCCTGCAGTTTATTTTCACACAGGTTTAAATTTCACAACATTTTCTGGGGGAGGACCCCGAGACCCCCTTTTTTTGCTTGAGGGCATGTATTTACCCCAAACATTTTTCATTACGGTTCATGGTTTGGTTTAGCTAATGTTTTATAGCAAAAAATTATTGAATATGGTGATAACAAGCCTTCTCACTGTAGTAAAAGCATAATATTGCGATGTGGGTTTAAAAAATAATTTAAAAAGGTAAGAGAAAAGGGGCCCCGAGAGTGCATTGCCTAGGGGCCCCGACATGGTTAATCCGGCCCTGCCCCTCATGCATATTTAATAGGTCCAATGTAACTTTTTAATAGTACATTATTAGGTAGAATTTGTATCTCAAAGAAGTTAATATAAGAAAAGTTGTGAGCAACGAAATTCCAAGTCCAAAGGGGGTCTTCCCCCAGAAAATTTTGGGAAATTTGACCTTAAAAACAGGTTTTTAACTTGTTTTGGTACGCCAAGTCTGAATTTCGGGGGAACTACGGAACCTTACCAAACTAGAAGTGGGAATTTGTAATTATTAAATAATTTTTTTTTCTAAACACAAAAGTCGCGGATTAAAAATGTTATAGCCTAAATTTAATTTTTAAGTAGCCCAAAAGTAGCCTGTCGCCCAAAACAAAATTTTTGTCGCAAAGGACCTTCAAAAGGAGCCCAATCCGCTACTTATAGCCCAATCTGGCAACACTGGATTTAACTGTTTTCTAAAAGGGGGGAAATAATTATGGAGTTTTGAATGAAAACATGTTTTTCCACACCGTGAAAAAACAAAACATTTTGACAGACATCCATCAACTGCAAATAACTGTAATCCTTCCTGAATCTCTCCACAATCACAGCCTCATTATTTTTATAGTTTAATAATTTTAAAACCACCGGCTTTCACGTCGGAACCTTTTTGATGAGAGGGCGTTCTGTGTATTGGACCCACCCTTACAAAGAACCCGTTAGACGAGTTCCCGGCGATATTCCTCTAAAGGCGGGTCCTTTTGAAGAATTTATTTGTGTGACGGAGATAGGTGTTTCGGAGAACTGTTATTTCAAAGAGTTTTTTTTAATGCTTCTTGTGCTGTGATCCGTTCTCTTTTTGTGTGATGTGTTTGAAGGAAAGAGTGAAATTCCCAGGCGGTGGGAAAGTCTCATTTTGAAGGCCGTCTCTTTGTAATAGTGGTTTGCTTGGATGATGTGTAATTAATAGGGAAGATACGTGTTAGTTTGAGAGATGTGAATACTCAAGAGTGTTCTTTCCTATTTTCTCAGGATTTTTTTTTTTTTTGAAAACCGAGCTTTTCTTAGAATCCTATTTTGTCGAATTCCTAAGCCGGAAGGTTTTTTTTATCAGTTGTGTAGATTTTAAGTTGACCCAAATCAGTAACGGTATCGAAATAAATTTAAAATGACCTATTGATATTCCTAAATAGATACCCAGACATGATAAATCTTTAAATTGTTTGTAAATGCATCCATAAAAAAATTCTAAATAAACAGAAACACATTTGAATGGGTTTAGAATCCAAGGCCCTATATTGGTACCACAACTGACAAGGTGAAATAGCTTTGAAATGTTTGGTAATTTCACGAGCTTTATTTTACTTTATGCTTTCTTAGTAAGTAGTTTCACTTTCCCGTATGGTTGTTTGGGAGTAGTGGTAAATCAAAATATAGAATATTAACACGCAGTTAACGTAGTTAACTTTTCAACCATTGTCAACTTGTACCCTCGTGACTTCTTACTTCTTACTCATTAAGTATGTAACTTAATAATAATAATAAACAAATCTTAATTGTCTTATAAAGTCTTATATAGAGAATGAACAAACATGCCATATTCTTTAGGACTAGTGCAATTTTATTCATTGAAACCAAAAATAAAATCACTATAAGCAAATAACCTGCTTGATAACCAGTTAGACACATGATCTACACTATACATCATTATAGATATATACGTACGTAGGTTTTACTGCATACATTCTTGCAAAAGGAAAGTATGGAAGGAATTTATTTGAGGGTATAATCGATATTGCAAAATATCACAATAGACAATTAGCACTAGTACAAATGCAGTTTGGTCCAAAATGCTCTCTCGTGGCCTTATCTTCCAATCTTTCACACAACTGAATGCACCACAGATTCCCTTCCAAAGCTCAAGATCTATTGCCACTTCGCTCTCTTTTATCTTTTCATCTGCATCTCGTGCACCGCCTTTGAACTGAAGCCCGCTGGCTAATCCCCCGGATCAACTTTTCCAAAGAGGCTTCTCTCTCTTGAAAATGGAAATGAAAAGCTTTTTTTGATTTGAATGGGTTTAAATCAGTATCAAATCTGTTTGATGGCCCAATTTAGTGGAGTCTCATTCGGTATTCTATACGTACGAGATCCGTGAAGACCTTTCTGATTTTAAGAATAAATGAAGGTGGATTTGGAGCACTCTCGACGAGTCTTCGAGAAAATATCTTGAGTACTATTGACATAGTAGTTTTTTTGTGTTTATATGAATATTTTTCATCTATAACATGTATCTGTCACGTAACATTGACTCGGAGCATAAAGATTTTTAATAGCATCAAAGCATTTATTAAACATTTAAAATGCATAAAATGTTATTAAGTTTAGAAGATTAATAACAACGGTTCAGTAACTTTTACCATTGGTAACAGGAAATTGTTTAAATATTAAGATAGTCATAAATAATAATATTAAGTGTGAGTTTTTAAATCCTTCATCAAAAATATTATGTAGTTATTTAGCTCTCAAACTTTAAAGTAAGTTATTTCCTGATTGAGAAGAGTCAGGTAGTATTATGTATTATGGATTTCTTTGAATTTTTAAAATAAGTATAAGGTTATGTTTATTTGTTACTGATAACTTTGAAAAATTTATTATTTGTATTATAATTGTAATTTATCGTTTAATAATTACATGAAACTTCAAAAACTTCCCTACAACTTCTGTGTTGTTCATAACATTTAAAAGGTATTGGGTGGAATAAAATTCCACAAATTAAAAAAAAATTGTGAAAATTTATCCATATTTGTAACATTTTTTCATTTTTATTCTTTTGTGAACTCATTTCTTTGAAATAGAAAAATTGAAAAGAACGCTATTTCTTAAACAAAAATTTTATGAAAATTCCAATCAGATTTAACCAATTATATTAGGTTATCTAATAGAAATTTTTAAAGAGAATGTGTTATTAATGTATCCTAATTTCTCTATTGTATGTTTTATCATCCTCTGAATTTTTTATTTCATAATTTTTGTTTTTAAAAATGTCGGGTAAAATCTCATTAGTATTACTAAGTGTAAAAGAGATATCCCCTTCAATTGACTACATGAGTACTATCATATTCTTCTTTTAAAATTTTTAATTCTTATCTTTAAATGTAATCAAATCTACAGAATAGAGGACTTGGAAATTTATTGTATTTAAATGTGGATAAAATTCACATGTTTTGACCTACATAATGAGGGAATTGCATAGGTGAGGGATTTGCTTAATTTTACACTTTTTTTGATACGTTATAGTTTAAAACTCTCAAATATCAGATTTTAAAGTTCAAAAATATGTTTTAAATAACTTAAAATTCGATTTTATTTTTGCCAAAACTCTAGTAAAGTCATGCGATCAAAAAACGGGATTTGACGTCACAGCGCCGTCGAAACTAAAAGAAATCATTCTTATCATAAAACCAAAACACGCATAAAACTCGTCTGTTTCTCTAGTGAACGGCCAGAAAAAGAAAAAATTCAAACTTTGAATCCTAATAATTCCAAAACCAATTAATATTTTTTGAAAAACAAAATGCCAATCTTTTTATAAAAACTATTTGTATGTGTCTTTAAAATATCATAGTTTTTTAGTTAAAACTTTGTGAAGAATAGCAGAATGAAGCAAGCTAAGCATACAATAACATAGCGGGTCCAAGTGGGTCCAAGCGCTGTGACGTCACACAGCAGCCATAACGAAATTACTGTTTTTCCCGCCAGTACTGGAAACGACATTTTAAAAATAAATATCTTGGGGAATAGTTTTCCGATTTCAATAATTTTTACGTCATTTTTCATGGATTTTCATCCTCTATCATAATAAAATTAAAAAAAAATGTGCAATTCCCTCATTATAATTTTAATATATTTTTTTGTTTATAACAATTTGTTATTAATTAATTTAAGGTCAGTGAAAAACTCATAAGGGGTCAGACGGATAATTCTCATTTTTTTTTTCAATTTAAAAATAGTTTCCTCTATTGGAAGTTATAATCATGGAAGCACACTATCTTTATCTTTGAATTCGAACTATCGAAATGTTTAGTTCTCTGTTTTCATCTAGTTTTATCAATATCGTCTCAATATCTCTTATTTAAAAAGTGAGAGTACCGGTTGCCAAGGCAACCCGTGCAAGCCAAAGCTGGCAACCCTTCGCTCGCCAATGGCTATTTCGGTGCAAGTGAAACTCGGAGTCTCCTCTCACCCCGTTGGTGACAGATCTCCATCCTATCCTCGTTTCGCGGCAACAAAAAGTTTTTTTAGAGGCCGACACGGATTTCTCCCTGCCACCGCTCCAGAAATGCTCCAATGCCCGCCGAGTAAAGGTGTCCATTAGCTGCTGATGATTGTGTTGTTTTGGTTTCGCTGCTGCTATTTCTATACGGTCGGTTTTCGCGAGTTGGTGTGAGCTATGGATTACCACTGCGGATAGTGACCCACAGGATTAATCGTCATGATTATTTTTTTGGATTAGCGGTGGAGAAGAAGCCCCATGGGATTCGTGTGTTTTGTGATTGTTTACCTATTGGATTAAACCATGATAAAATCTATGAAGAAATTCGGTAAGGATTGTTTTGTCGTTTTACACGTGTGTGCTTTACTTTTAGAAAAGTTGCTCTTGGATAAAAAAAAATGTTTGGATTTTCAAACCGGTGTCAAGAGTTAGTCGCATGTGCGTCTGTTTATGTTTTTTTCCTTCGTGGAAGCAAATTATTATGTTTACTTATGCAATCAGTTTTGGGATTTAAACCTCATTACGTAATATTTTTTAACATTTGATTTTTTAAAAATCAAAGTATTGGGGATTTAAGCTGTGAAAATGTGATTTTTTGAGAAACCGCATAAATTTTTATTTTTGTTTAGTTCTTCCAAAAATTCATTCTACACTCATAAAATTCCTTTCTTAGTAAAGCTATTGAAATAACATTTTATTGGGGTTTTAGAATTATCTGTAGGTAAATCCTTTCCTTATTCTATGAAAGTATAATTTAAGTGATGTAATGGTAACCTTGAGAAAACCAGTAATGATTTAAAGTCTTACCAATATCAAAAGCATTTTTGTAAAAAGTTTATTTCTATACCACACACATATTTATTAAAATGCAAACCCTGTATTCAATACATAGGATAGTGTTCCTTATCAATCTTCCCCCAAATACCTATAGGAATGAAAATTTTTCACATCTTTCCTAAACAAAAAAAAATCTATTCAAGTCAATTAAATTTTAAAATTCAATTTAATGCTTTCATGAGAAATAAATACAAAAATAAATTTATCACATTATTTAAATTTCAAAAGCCCTTATAATCCCTTGGTTGAGAAATTATAAAACTTTGAATCTAAAAAAAAAACTACTTAAAATATATACGAGCCCGCTTTATAAATGCGTGAATTATCGTTTTAGGGCTTACTAAACCAATTACCTGTCACAATTTAAAAAAAAAAAACCACTAGAATGACGTTTTACATCTATAATTTTTTTCTTGTGGTAATATTTTTTTATGCAATTATCATTTTAACATAAAAAGATACGCATCCCATTATAAAAGGATAAAATTTTCAGAGCCATTGTGTGTTTTTTATAGAAGATATAATCAAATTATTGGGGATTTAGGCTAGGAAAAGGCGATTTCCAACCAGCCGTATAATCCCTTAATTAAAGGTTTCTTATTCTCATGTTAGTACTTTTTTACCCAAACGCAATTAAAATCCACAAATCTAATATAACCATGAAAGTGAATATTGATGTTCTAAAATAATTATCTTTTCTTGTTAATTATTCGTAAAATAATAGTGTTAATATCCTAAAAATTATCTGTATTCGGAATTTTTCTACACCATTTCTTAAAAGGGGTAATTTATTTAAGGTCGTTATACTTTCTTCAAAAATAATCACATAAAAAAAATAAAATTATTATATTGGTTCCTTTTTTACTCACTTTCCTTTAACAGTTATGGTTCACTTAATGTTAACAAAAAGATGTTACAGCGTAAAACCATGCTAACCTAAAATTTAAAGCTGTTGGGAGAAAAACGCTTTCAAAATATATATTTCTCGGCACATTTCATATGCGATATCTAAATAGTGTCATTTTACGCTTGAATGAACCAGCGAAGATTTCGATTAGTCAAAATGGTTCTAATATTAGATGTTATGAAGTGATGAAGGAATTTGAGGCCGTAGCAAATAGAGTATTGTTGCAGATGATCTCTTATGCTTCAAATGGAAATAGATTTTGCAGTTTAAACTTGATTCCTATGAATACATTTTAGTATAATTCTCGTTCAAAGTGTCAATTTTAGTCAATTAACAATCAAAGCAAATTCTAGCCCGTTTCTAAAAAATGATTTTTTACCACCATATTATATTTATACTTTAAAGAAATGACAAACTATATTATTATCTTTGAGAAATTGAAATAAAATAGATAATTTTTTTCCTACAAGTCAGAAACTTAAAACTCATATGACTCATGTTGTTAACATAACATTGCGTAGAAAGGTTCAGAAATTTTCAAATTTATATGGTACTTAGAGACATATATTACTTGTTAATAATTCTTCAAAATGTCACAAATGCTGGGTAATGCTATCTTTAAGTGCTTCTTGATGAAAACTTTGACCCGAACATAATTTTAAGCAGAAGAAACTGAAATACTTTTAAAAAAAAATCTTTTTGGAAAAATGATCCCAGACCCCATTAAACATGATCATCAAAGTTATTTTTAAGTTTTATGCCAGAATATTCAAATTTTCAAACTCTTTCCTAGAATTTCAACTAAAATTATTAATTTTTTCTACCTGAAAAAACTAATACATCTGTTCTTTAAAGAAATTGATAAAACACAAATTACAAATTTATTTAGCAATAAAAAATGTAATGATATATTTAATGAAATATTAAACTAAATTTCCTTTTTATTCTTAACTTATGAAAACATCTTAATATCCACCAAATTAACAAAGACATTGTTAAAAGTTCAGTGTTATAGTCAGATTGATAAAACACCTCAATGCGGTAAATAAACCTAAAAAAGTGTTTCTTCAGTATGGGCCTAAAATAATATTTACCAAAATAATTTCCAAGAGAAGGAATGCGGATAATGCTAGGGCGATTAAAAAAGATAACCAAGATATTTTCTTTAAAATGGAGAAATAATAGTCCTTTGAAGTACCCCTCCTGAGCATGGGAAGGCTGAGAAAGAAATTTCTATCAAAATAAGCAGAGTAATTTTCTGCTCAGGTTAAGAACTGCCATTATAGTGTGGCGATTGCGAGCCACGGGTAGATACCGATCCGAAGGTCATACGACTCAAAAGTATACTCCGGAGTTATAATCGCTTCAGTCGGTATATATAACCCATTAGGCATATCTGACTATTATAGTGGTGAGTAAGGTCGCCACAGTACTCCCCCTCCAGAATGCAGCTGGGCTGGATTCGTGAACCAAGCTCTCGTGGCTAGGTGAGGGTGAGACGCCGGGAGTGCGGAGCCCATGGCCCATGTTTTGAAACTCCCGAGGCGTGAGGTTGCGAAGCCGAGAGCGATGGCGAAGAGCTGCAAACCCAACCACAGCGAAGAGGGTGGTTTGGAGCTGGTGACCGTAAGTGGAGGTGGTGAAGGTGCGTGTTCGTATGCCGGGTCACCAATGTGGAGATTGCGAGCCACGGGTAGATACCGATCCGAAGGTCATACGACTCAAAAGTATACTCCGGAGTTATAATCGCTTCAGTCGGTATATATAACCCATTAGGCATATCTGACTATTATAGTGGTGAGTAAGGTCGCCACAATAGTGACAAAATGAAGGTGTAAAATGTCTGGATGCTTAGTTATTTCTTTCCATCGGGCATTGGTGAAACTTAGAAAAACACCTATTTGAGTGTTTAGGGGAAAAAGATCTCGTGGAAGCTATGAAGCATTTTTCACTTGTTGTGAGAAGATGAAAAATCAATGTTTACTTAAAAAACATTTTTCATACATCTGGGGAAAACTTAGTTAGGATTTTAGGTAGTTTTTATGAAATGATTTTTTCTTATGGAACTTTTTCCCTTTCCTCCTCCTAAAACTAATTTAGTGAAAATGAAGTTCTTATAACTTGTTGACGTTGACGTATTTATTGCGGTTTTTCATAGTATGTATAAAGTTAAATAGCTTCAGCCGAGCATTCTTTTAGTGTATAAAACTGGATAGACATGTGAGGATATTCAAGTGCAAAACCTTTTACCTATACTGATTAAAAAAAAATCAATAGACTTCTTCTACCATCAAAAACATATGGGCTGTGGTTTAACACAATAATTAAAACATTAAAAATTAAAAGCACGGAAAACACATTAATATCTCTTCTTCTTCAGATTTATGTACTTTCCACCTTTTCTAACTTCTTACATATGTGATTATTCAGTATACTCTAAACCTCAATGACTCCAATTCATAAGTAACGTCTTATGCGTTCTGAACGTTATAAAAAGTGGAAATCCTTGAGTTTTATTCAAATGCCAAGTTTATGGATAATTTGCATTAAATAAGTCACTCTAGTAACAATAATTCATTTTAGTTCGGAGGGTTTTTTTGCAGATATTGTGTTCTTATGGTGTTTCGATTCAAGTTTAAGAACACTTTCAGATTCTGAACACATTTCCACACTTTTTAAACATAATTAGAACACTATCCCAACACAATAAGGTGTTTAAGTGCTCTACCTAACAACACAACTAAAGTGTTGCTAAATTGGAGACAACAAAGTGTTATTAAATGCGTTTATTTTTGTGAGGAGCGTTTGCAGTATAGTTGATCCTTAAAAATATGCACCCAAAGTATGGGATCTAGTTAAAAAAAAAAACATTTGGCCCTCATGTCTTGCACCACTCAAGCGCACATACCTGCTCATTGTTATCTACTTTGCATTTTTAACAAGCCTCGCATCCTACTATTCTACCTCTCTCTCTCCCATTTCACCATTCATCCTCTTCCACTCAGCCATCCCTTTTATTGACTCACTGCTATGCATTCCGAACCTACGAAATTTCCCTCTTTGCTTCCTGCACCGAGCCCGCCATCCATGCACTGCCACCTGGAGCATATACTATACACATGACACACGACACATGGATGGAAGACGGCGACAATATAATGAGCGGATGCGGAGGCGGGGGCCGCTTCCGGGGCCGATAGATCGATGCGTGGTCAATGCCAGGGGTGGACGGTATCGTTGACCTGTCGGAAATCTCCTGTCATGTTCTGTCCGCGGTTTGTGGGGCTTCCTGGATGAATGAAAACGGTTTCATGGGTTTTGTCATAGTTTTCATTTTTGAGTGGATTATATATACTTGATTCACGTCATCTAACAGTTACACCTAGTGACCGTCTGTATCTGTGTCCTTCTTTACTTCCGTAAACTATGTTCGTTCTGACATTAATGAAATATCCAGGATAGTACTTTGATTTAAAATTTTTAAGGGTTCCATCATTGATGGACGCATCTTTCATACTCATAGGTAGCGTTTGCACTTATCTAATCTTTTAGATACAATAGCCCATTAAAGAATTACAGGTAGATCAGTGACGTTATTTTTGATGTCCTATTTATGCACTACTCGCTCATGAAAAATGAACTAAATCGGTGAGGTCAAGTACCGGTGAGATAATAAAAAAAAGATGCTTAAAAATTTCTGTCTTCTGACCGAACAAAATAAATATATAGCTCTTTTAAAAATTTGAAAAAGGGCTTATTCAAATTTAATAACTTAAGGATATACTTTTACACCGAATAGCACTAAATATTTTAAAAAGTATTTTGTGAAAACTTTATCAAGGTTATTTATGAGCTGAATGAAATACATGTCTTTGAACAACAACTATTTTTCTTAATTAACAATTATAAACAATACTATACACTGTATACTATACAATATATTATAAATATGCTTACACTATATTTTTAAAATAAAATATATGTTTAGTGTATTTTTAAAATACAATTTTATAAGCATTTGAGATAAAAGATGATGTAGCGCTATGATTTTAAGATACATCTAATTTTATAAAAAACATATCACAAAGACGTGTGTAGTAGTTTAATGCAATCAGAATAATCTAAGGTACCTATATCTCTAACTCTTGCTCTTTGCCAAAAATCCTCTACTCTCACATTTCCAGTATTACAGTAGCCTCACCTTTAGAACTACACATGCAACCTGATTCAAGTAAAAAGTACTTTAGAACTTTCTATTGAGAAGGTGAATGCATTCAACATCAATATTTCCTTAAGGACTTTTCGTTTTCTGCACCCTAAACCATCTAGTGAAATGGTGTTTCTTTACCGGCTTCACACCCGCCAGGCTTTAAAGAGAAGTGCTTCTACGATCGTGTTCTGACAATCGTCAGTTTCTTTTCCGATTATACCCTTCTTTCGTTCATAAAATACAATTTTGGAACAAAAGAAAGACTGCGGTAATATTGGAAATTTGCAGTTATGGAGAAATTGTGAAAGTGTCTTTTACTGCATGTTAACTGTATTAAATAAGCTCGATCCCTTTTCAAATTTCTTTATTCATTGAACTAATCTAATTTATCATATCTTTATAAATAAATAGTAATTTTTTTAAAGAAAATATAAATCTCTTTACTTTACATTTCAAATATAGATATACCAAGTGGTATATTCTTTAAAACTCGACTTTATATTGAATTTTACTGTCATTCATAAATTATAGGTTGTCATTCATAGAATTATAAAATTCATAATTTATTTTCATTCATTCAAATATTCTACTATCAGCATAGTAATGAAAAGAATAGATTTTGATGTAAAACCTTTTCTTCATCGTGTTACACCGCAAAACTAATTTTAAGGATATTCTAAAGCGACCAATAAAAGTATTTGTATTGTTAGGTATAGTTGAAAAATTGTTTTGTTTCCATTGAATTCATCATACAGATACTCCATTTATGAAATTTGTGATCTGAATATTCATAATAAAAATAATATTTAATTGCCATTGAGGCGGATTAAAATGACACAGGCGAGTCACAGAAATTAATAAAGAGATTTTATGCGCCTGGTGCTATTTTCACTCATTTAAAAATACGCTAGGGCTAAAATTTTCTGAACCGGTATCACACATTAAAAAAGAGTTTAACACTCCAGTAAAGTCTGAACTGTGGGTGTCTTCTTATACTTAACTTTAACTTATACTTAACAGGATAAAATATAATGAAACTAATGAAAAATGTATTGGAAAAAAAAATATAATTTGTGTTCAAATTTCAAGGATTTCAGAAAATTATTAAACGATTTAATAACTTGATGTTAACTATAACTTACTAATTCAGTACCAGCTACAAAGTGTTAAACTGGATACTTGATCTTTTGCCTCCTAAAAATATGCAGAATTTATATTTTTTTTTTTGGGGGGGGGGGAGGTTATGTTAAACTGATTTCTAAGAAATTGATATTCATATAAATTTTAATTTTAAATTCAGTTTTATAAAATATGTTAAAATAATAACAGTAACCCTGTTACCAGTTTACAGAGATTTTATCTGATGACCTTTATATTTTCGAAGAAAAATTTAATGAATAAAATATGAATTAAACCATACAAAAACGTTAGAAAAATGTAATAACAGCTTGTAAAGTAAAAGTATGTTCGGATCTACGCAGCAGCGACAACTGTTTATACTAAATGTTAAATTAAATTGATCTTGTCATTTAGTTTTGTATACCGTACCGAAATTTAAGTAGGTATTCATTTAAATTAATAAGAATGAAACATTAAAATTCATTAAAAAGTGGATAAATACTAAATATTTTGCAGACACAATATTTTCAAATTGTTGTAAAATACCGACTGATTGAGAATCCCCCGAACCAAATAATCTAATGTTTCGATTTATTTAATAAATTTAGTTGTCTGTGATAACAGTAAAAAAAACTGTAAACCAAACATGTTTACGTTGCCTTAATAAGTTCTTTGCTCATATATTGTGTTTTGTCAAGGTTTTCAAAACAACAATAATAACGTAGAAATTAATAAAGCGATGGGAATGGTTTTAAATTTCCCAAACAGATTACTTAATTTCACGTTCATTATGATAAAATTTTCATCGCAACTAGGAATTTGTGCTCTGAATAGTTGGTGACCTTTAACCAATGCATATCTAACCACAAAATGTGATTCCGAAGAACAGTATTGCCCAGGGCTCTTTACCTTTTGGATAATTGCGATGACCTGTCTTGAAACAGGTCTTCCGTTCTAAAATCACATTCAGTTCGGGGAATGTAATGTTTATGTAAAAGTACAGCCACAAAACAGATATATTAGTTCAAGTATGTCCATATGGTATGCTTAGTGAATGCTCTGGACTGAATTTTTGTGTTCAATCATGTATTGAACTTATTATATATTGAATTGTAATTAATATTTTCCGAAAAAATAATCAACTTGTGGTGAGGTGCCATATAATATCCCTATAAACAAGTTCCATATACATAGAGTTAAAATTAAATGTCTGGAAAGAATTGTCAGCAGTTATTCGGTTGAGAAAAGAAAAGAACACAGTTACTTACTATTACTTATTAGATTAGGACATTTTGACTACCCATAATTTTAACTTTTCTTAATGAAAATGAAAAGGAATGTTATTATTGTAGCTAAGATTTATAAATATTTTTTTTAAGTTTTATTTTTGGCATAGTCCTAAAAAAACTCAGGATAATACCCACAGAATAAAAATTAATTTATTAGGGAGGCACACTTTCATTGTGTAAGAGAGTGATCTTATTTATTTTGCACTTTCTGCTTTGTTTTTTAATTCTTTATCTATATTATATGATGTTTTATTACATAAGTTACATTTATTAATTATATTTTTATTTTTATCATCAAAAAATTTATAACAAAAGCAACAACTCTTTAAAAATGCAAATGAGTGTCTAGTATATTAATCTTATGTTGCTTTGTATGTATATTTAAAAACTTTTAAGAAATTTTCTCTGCATTAAAAGATATTTAATAATTAATAAACAGAAAGACATACAATATAATTACCATATTTAAAACTTGGAAAATTTTTACTTATTAACATAAAATGTAATAGCAGTTTAATATAAATTAACATTAAACGTGCCACCACAATCAAATAAAAAACAAATAGGTGTTCTACAAGCTTTTTATATCATTTCATGAAACAATAAGAAGTTCCATTTTCTTTAGGTTCTATGGAGTAGTTTAAATCCATGTTTAAATCTAACATTTTAAAGGGGGTAGTTAGATTTCAATCCAAGTTTAAATCAGATATTTTATTTTTGACTAAAGAAAACTTGTTTTTGAGGACATTAGGATAATATCTCATATTGTTGTTAAATTCCACAAAATCTTGAATTGCATTATGGTGCTTACTTTTTTCTTTAATGGTTGCTTTCTTTCTGGACAGTTTGAAATACTTGTTTATGTTATCAGCAAAGTGAATTTAAAATATTTATGAATCAAAGTTGTAGAATTTAACAACGTGAAAAGGATTATGGAATTTGTGGGTCGTATAGGATAAGCGTGAGTGATTTAATGTAATTTCTGATAAATAATATGTTTGTCTTAGAGTGTTAGTTACTTATTTTTTAAGGTTATAGTTTTACTGTAAATTCTGATATTTGTAAGAACGTTTGATTTCAAAGTACAAAAGTAATAATATTTTTTGAAGAAAATTCCGAAAGTAAAACCAAGCACAAAATTTTACTCTATAATTTAACGTCATTTAACCATTCCGATTCCCCTAATTATAAATGAACTTTTACTATTTCTTAAGGGACTTGTGAGATAAAATTAGGCTTTAAATTTTTAGTGTTCTTTCCAATTGTAATAAATATTGAGGTTTGCGATTTTTTTTTTACAAACAAGTTTTAGTGTTCGGTTACTAAACATGAAAATTACTTAATGGTCTTAACGATAAATTTTGTATACATGAATTAGTTCGTTAGTCTTTAGAATTAGTTATATTTAATAGGGTTATTATTAAGTAGAAACTAAATAACTTTGTTATAATTTTTTTTCGTTATTTAATCAAACTTTCTATATTTAAATATCGAAAACTTGATTAGGTTTTTAAAATATGAAACTTTTATTGATAAATTTTTCGAATGTGGCGTTTGTTGGAACAAACATAGCATACTTAATAAAAATACATACAATAAAAATACTATACATAGACAATTATTTTTAAAAATAAATTTTAAAAAGAATTTTACAATGCAAGTAGTATTTTAAACAATTGCTTGCTATCACGAAGAGTTTTGCTTCAAAAAGGTTTGCATGAGTAAAGGAAAGGAATAATTTTATTTCTTAAATTTATTTTTACATATTCTTTGCTTCATCTTGCTGTGTAATTCTCTATGATATTACTTTTATCTTTATCTTGTTAAGTTTATACCAATTGTATTGTAAATCTTTGATTTTAACTGCTGAACAATTATTTCTGAAACAATTTGTTATTACAAACTAATACAGTAAGAAAACGTGATATTGCTTTTTTCGAAACAGTCGTAAACTTATCTGGAGAGTTAATAAATACAGTGAATATTTAATTGCGTTTGGTTACGGTTGTGGTCCATGTGGATTTGGGGCTTAGTTAATTAGTAACGGAAACTTTTCAGCTAAATTTTTCTTTGATACTTTATGATATGTTAAAAATTTAGAAATACACCCATTTAAATTGGTAAAGAACTGGAATTACTGAGATACAACTTTTAGACGATTGAAAAGTTTCGCAACATTTTCGTTGTAAAAAACCTTAACGACATAACTAGTTCTGACTAAATACGAATAAAAAGACATGAACTATCTATCCTCAATCGACGGTCTCAATTTGATTCGAACAAATTTCCAAGGACCAGCGGCTGAAAAGATCTCAAACAAGGCGTGGTTTTGACTGACAACATCTTTTCACCCTCCACCTTCATTAGCACATTGCGTTGCTTTAATGCCGCTTTGCTCATAGAAAGATCTGGTATCGAAAAACGAACTAGTGCCCTTTCAAACAATGAAAGTCGAAGTGTTTATTTTGAAAACTTGCATTTTCCCCTCTCTCGTGCATGTGTTTGAGGGCACACGCGATTTGAGAAGGCCGAACGGAAGGTCGGTTCACTTTTCCTTAAGGCTGTTTTTTTTTCTAAGATGAAAATTTCTCTTTTGTTCTAGTGTTTTAGAAGACTTACTTGGTTTGTGTGTTGTAAAATTGGATTTGTCCGTTTTGGAAAGGAAGTTGGTTCAATAGTTCAGTTATCGGGGTTAGAAAATTCTAATAGGTATTAGGATAGATTTCATTAATTCTTTCGTAATCACAGACTGCAATTTGTACACACTATACGGAGTTTTAAGGAACATAACAAAATCTCTTTTGAGAAACAGTTTGGTGTATATGTTGTGGACAAAGTGATTAATCGGGCATTATTAATAATGCCCGAAGTGGAGGCGGGCGAAGTGATAAATTTCATTAATAAATTCCACTGAATTTATCAGATTTCCTGGGCATTATTAATAATGCCCGGATTTATCACATTGCCCGTAACATATATATATATATATATATATATATATATTACGAGCAAAGTGATAAACCGGGCATTATTACTAATGCCCGAAGTTGAAGCGAGCAATGTGATAAGTTCAATGGGATTTATCAATGAGTATTTATCACTTTTCCCGAAATACGCGGGAATTAATAATGCCAGGATTTATCACATTGACCGTAACATATATACTCTTGTATACTTATAAACATAACTCAAATGATAAACTCCGCAATGTGTATTCATCAATTTTAAAAACTGGGATAAATTTCTGAAATTGCATCAAACTTTATGTATCGTAATATAGTTATTTTTATACAAATTAAAATTTTAAAATTATATTAAACATTTAACTCTGAAAATTATGCAATTTTTGTTGCCCTACACATCAGGAAGAAAGTTCTAAACTTTTTTTGGAGCATTTTAACAACTCAAATTTTATCATAATGTTATATTACTTAAGATGCTTATTACAGTTATTTCGGATCTTAAAAACCTCCAAATCATTTTAAAAGAATAGTTACCAATCAAAACTGTTTTCAAACGGTATATACATATGAATGTTATCAACAATTTCTCTAATTTTAGACCCAAAGTTTTTATCATAATTGAGAGAAATACTACCCCCTTCTATAATTCATTTCCTATATTTCCTTCATTATAATTTTAATAAGGTTATCGTTTTAATACGGAGAAATATTACTATTGTTCCTGTTGTTTTAATTGACATAGTATTTGGGTTTTCCCAACTTGAAATGGTTATTTTACAAATCGATATTCACAAACATTGAAATTCTTTTTTAAACTTTTCTGTACCCTAATGGAAATTGAAACACAAAACACTAATTAAGAAAATAATCGATCTATCAATCAAGTTATAACAAAATGCCACAATCAACGCTTTGATAACTAATCGAAAAAATTTGCATGTGAAAACACAAATAACAGAATAAAGTGAATGAAGACTACAAAACCCCCTCCTCTTAACCGTCCTTGCCCAAGGCTCTTGTTCTTTCCAGCACCCAATTATCCGACCTTGCTCTAATTAATATCAACTTAACAGTACTATGAGGAGACGAGCACACGATCCGCGATCAGTTTGATTTTTGAATTTAAATTAGTTCGAAAAAAAATTAAGGGTCCCTTTCATTTCGAGACATCACTTGAAATTGTATTTCCTGCTACTGAGTGTGATTGGTGTTTTGTTTTATTATTCAGCCTAGAAAACTAGAAGGACGCGATTGTATTTGTTTTTGTTTGACGGCGTGGAGTAATCATTTAAAAAAGTATTATAAGAGAAGTTGAGACTTTAGGAAGAATGGGCTGCCTTATAGGCTTAAAAAATACCGTGAAGAGAAAGATAAGAAGTGCCAATTGTGTTGGAAAGATAGTGGAAATGTTTCTAGTTGGTGAGTTTTGCTTTATTTTAGGCATGTTGTAAGACGAATACGTAGTTTGTTTATAGATAGTATTCGTTTAGGTTTAAACCTAATATTTGGAAAAGATTTTCTTACCGATTTTGTATCATTCACTTATATTTGGACTATTCCAATTTACTTTCAGAAATGATGTATTTAGATGGTGTATTTTTAAAAAGTTATTTTGGAAAGTCAGCATAATATCTATAATTTTGGTCTCTACTTGGTTTGATGAAGAAAAGTAAAATCAATTTCTCCAAATTCAAAGTTCTATTACTTACAAAGCTTTGCATATATTGAGTTTTTGCATTGCATTTTGAAATTTAATTACTTAATTAAGATATTTTAAGAACTTTTAAGTTCATAATTCAATATAATTTAGTGTAAATTATGTAAACGTATCAAACGTAAATTATCAAACGTTTCTGTAAACTCAAATGAAAACCTTAATATAAATATGATATTTGTTGAATTAAAAGCAGTTTGATTTAGCCAATTTAATTTTAAGGTAAAATTTCATAATTAAAAGAAGTTTTACAATACTTAACAATTTGAAACTACTATATAGTACCTCACAACCTTTCATGTATACAACATTAAAAGCTGTTACTTTTTACTTTAAAAAATTAGTTTTCAGAATTGAGTCAACTTTTGAAGGGGTTTGAATAAATTGAATCTATAATTTTTGAAACATGAAGTGTTATAGTTTTAGTTTATATTATAAAATTAACGTATTGCTTGTAATCGAAAAAAATTATTTACTTATTATTTGATAAGCTGATGGGTGTAAAAAGATCTGGTAAAAGTAATAGCTAGTGACTTTTTACATTTTATTATTTTTTTAATAGAGAAGAAAAAAATGCATACACATATTGTCCACTAAGGAAGGGTACCTACAAGGGCTCTTCCTAGTGAAAACATTGAACATATTAAATACATGTAACCAAACCAAACCAAACTAAAGTCTGACCAAGGGACAATTGTAACTTTAATCTACCTACAGCGCATGTTTCATTCAATGTTTCAAACCAGATTTCACTTAAAACTATTGCATCAAATTTATTTAAAAACATCTCAAATAATACTAATAACTGATCAAAATTTTGTCTAATACTTCTGATATTCAAATGAAAATGTTTAATTCCTTACCAAGGTTTGATTCAATCTGTTGGGCTTTTGTTGAAGTTATCTTTGAAAATCGTTGAAGTTATCAAAAATTAAATCTTGATCACTATTAGATTCCTATTCATTGATTATAGTATTTGAAATGTCACTTATACTATTCTTAATTCTAAAAGTTTTTAATTCTTAAAAATATTTTTTCCGTTTTTACCACCAACAGAACTTAAAATCGTTTTCTCGTTTAAAAACCTTACAATGAAACAGTATTTTTTTCAAATCTGGACATAAATGATCGTTAAAATACACAGAAACTCCTTCAAAATCAGGATTAATCAAGTTTTCTGTGAGCTTATTTTGTTTTGCAGCTGTCATAAACTTTGTTTTCTCCACCATTGTGCTAAATTGGATTATAATAGGCTTTTTTATCTTTATTTACTGTCGGGACTCCGTGGACCACTGAGATTTGGCTTGGTGGATTTATATCTAGTGATTTTATTATATCCTCTGTGATTACTTAAATGTTTTCATTTGAAGCCTCTGGTAAATTGGATATTTCCAAGTTCAGACGTCTACTGTACCTACTGTTGCAGTTTTATGATTTCTTATTTTATTTCTGTTACTTGAGTTTTCAGGTTTTTATTTTCTATTAGGCCAGTTATTTCTTTCCTAAAACTTTTATTATCCTTCTTCAATTCTTCAACAAGTGTAGCAAAATTTTGGGTACTGTTGTTTGATTCCTAAGATTTTGTCGCAGTCTCTTTACCCATGCTGGGTACATACAAATTGCCTTTTTTTCTCTCGCATAAATTCGGTAACTGGATTTGGTGAATCCTACACAGTGAAGCTTAGAGTTTCCATTGCACACAATTTTATCAGTCATTTGTAAAGTTAACTTTACAACCTTCACACGCCTCCATGTTGGCTGTTTATGGTCTTATATAAGTTTAGATCTTGAGCCAATTTTATACTGAAATTTTGTGCTACTTCCTCAATAAGATTATTCTACAAGTTTTCCGTATTTTAAATTAAATATTAAACACAAAATACTTAGATAATTGAAGAGCACACAAACATAAACAAAAAACACCCGTGCCTGCCGTTGCGAAAAAAAATATTTAATTTTAATAATGAGTTTCATTATTGAATGTATTATTCAACCATTGAAGTAGTATTGAATGTTTGTTGAACCACAGTTCATTTTGTTGCATAAAAAAATTATCTTAAAGTGTATCATGAATTAATTTATTACGTGTAAAATACAATGACAAGACCTGAATCAAATCTATCTTATACTAAAAAGTTATTTTTAAAATGAACTCAATTTCGATAGATAGTTAAGAACCTTGAAGCATTCGCAAACTGCGACATTAAATCTTCGATAGAATCTACATTGTCTACTAATGGCTTGGTTAGCATATTCGAATAGTAAAGGAATCGAGAAAAACTGGTTACCCTATCAAAATTAACGTGCTTTGAGTAATGGTTTGGATTTGCATGTAAAGTATGGATGGCCTAGAAAGCTACATCTTTATGTCATTATATGCCTTGAAATACATTCTGTATTTAAAAGTATGATTTTTCAAAACAAAAGCATCAAAATGTTTTTAAAGAAAAGTTAAGAATGAAGATTAAAAGTTTTTGGGCAAGAATACCGTGGTTTGTGTGGTTTTAAAAATAGCGTATTTTCAAACGCTATTTTTAAAACAAAACCACGGTATTCTTGACCGAAAACTTTTAATTTTCATTTATCTGACCGTGAAAACCTTTCACTTTTATTCAAAAATTGAGAATGTAGCTGTTCTTGTTTTTTCAATTTGGATGAAGTTTTCAAAAGGACTTTAATTACGTTAAAAATTTTTAACATATAGTAACTATACAAAAAACTGTTATTCCCAGAATTAAAATGTACTGTATTAATAATTAATAATAATTACAATTATTAATAACAAGTAGAGAAAAAAAAATTAAAATTATAACCTACACTTAGGAGATTTTCAAAAGTATTATAATTGAAAAATTTAAAGGAACTGTATAGTTTAATAAGCTTATTGATATAAACGTTTTTATCATAAAATCTTATTAAATAAATGAATAAATTTTATTGGAAAAAGGACCATTAGCCCATGCACCAATGTTGGTATCATACTACATACATTCATACATAAATAATTCATACATAAAATCTTATTAAAATATTGTCAATAACTTTATTTTAAATACGCTTTTAGACTGAAAAAAACTTGGTAAAACAAAAGTTCTTATTCCTTGGTTAAAAAATGTATCAACAGTTTTATAACTGGGTTGATTAGTCATTTAAAAGTAAGGGTTTTCTATTTTTGTTACTATCCTACTATTCAATATAAGCAAGTATTTAATTTTATAAACTTGGTGTTTTTAAAAGAGTCAAGTTTCATCTTTTTAGATATTTTTTTATCAATTTGGTTCATCCTTCTAACACAATTTATCGATGTTATTATTAATGAAAAACATTCAATTAAGACACACAATAAATGAAGTTCTGTTATCTCGATCCAAATCAAATTCTAAAGGCATCCATCTCTGAGGAGCCGTTTCTCAGAAACTGGCGAGAGTGCATTATACTGTCTTGTTAGGCTGATAATTACACTTTTGAATCAACCACCTCATAGGGCTACTGCATTAAAAGACTAAAACCAGTCTTTAGAGCGAACCGTTGTGGTTTCCCACGGTCATTCAAACAAGTTCCATTGAATCGAATTATGTGGTGCTGAATAATTCCGAAAGGTGATAAATCTCTTGTGAACCCTCCCTGATTCGGACTCTCCCTTTTTTTTCTGTAAAAAAATACAGTAGTTGGGGACTTCAACCTATGTTCTTACAAACCATTCATTCTTTAGTCATTACTTATTGAAGTACCAGGGAAATAGACTAAAGGAAATAGACTAAAGGAACTCTGTTGCTTATTTTTTATTATTTTGTGCATAAAAGTATGTACGCATCTTCATACAAATATAATGCAGTTTTTAGTTTTTTATTGAGAATCCTTAAAACATTTAGGAAACTTTTCTGCAGAGTTTTTATTTTAGTGTTTTGAAAAATAAAGAAAAGAATTTCCAAAAATCCAAACCAATAGCCAAATAGAAGGTAATTAAGGTAGTAACTTTTTACAATGAGGAGGAAACTCAATTACATGCCTGATTAAATGTCTATCAAACATAACATGATCGTTATACATAACCTTTTTTGAAACAGAAAAGCCATCGGGAAGGGGAAGTAAGTAATTAATAGTTTTGATTGTGCATGTTAATAGTGATTCTATACACACAAAAGCTGATTCCCCTTATTAGTGAATTTCTCAAACAATGTTTAGAATATCTAATAACTCAAGAATATCTTATATTCTATGTACTTTAGCATTTCAATATCAAATGCTCACATTTCAAGTACGTTTAGTATAATTACATAATATATCTTTAATAATACAAATTCTGTTTTCCTCATAACTAATGACTATTCACCTTTTTGTTGACCCTTTGCTCCTGAGTTTCAGACACATTAGACTCTCTAAAAACGGTATAGAGTATTCACTAAACGAGAAGAAATTAGGTTAAGTAGTTTTACACCTTGTTCCATTATGAAAATTGTGAGGCTGGAATTAAGCATAAAAATGTCTTTTGCAAATTATAGTGAAGTAAATCTCAATGGCGCATTCGTGAAAAAGTTACGGCTTTTCCAAATAACTTTGAAACCGGTGAAATTCATGGGCGTTCTAAAGTTAAAAAATTATTAACCAATTCTATTAAAAATCCAAAGATCCAAGGGAGACTGATCAAACAAGATTGATGCCGTATCTCAAAAAGGAAATGCTTAAGTTCTTAATTTTTAAGCCGATTGTCAAGGTACACAGCTTTTATAAGCTATTTAAAATTTATTTTTTTATCATCAAAATAGGGTAAAATTATTTTCATACATCATTATTTCATCACAGAAGAAATATCACTGTTTTCTTGTCTACTACCTATTAATAAAAGTTATGAGGTTTTAGTTTTTAAGAAATCCTTTATAAATAGTTATTGATAAATATACTAGCTGTTTTTAAAGTAAGCTAACTATTATTGGTTATCTTATTAGATGTAAAAGGTGAAATGGACAGTGATTTACAACTTTAATTTACTTTTTCATAACTTTTACTATTTTTATAACAATATTTGATTGAACCTTTTAGAAAAGGTTATAGTTGGAGAAAGCGCTAGATATAAAAATATTCTTCATCGGTTGTTTTATTCTTACCTTAAAAAGATCCTGGCAGGAAAATGTTAGGTTATTTTTTTCCATATTCGCAACTTTTACTAAAAGAAGAACTCATTATAAATAAATTAATAGATTGTGGTAAATAAAAGTAAGCTTTTAATTTTACATTTCACTGCATTCATATTTTTATCTTAGGTGGTATAACTTTGTAAGTCAATCTTAATCATAACAACTATACTTATATTTCTAGTATTACAAAAATAGGTTAATGACATTACTTTTGAAAGCGCAAGTAATGTTTATTTCCTAAACTTCCTGGTTAGATTAGGCAATTTGTCTGCCTGCAAAAACCGAATCTATTTCCAAACAGAAATACCTATTCAAAGCGATCCAGTCTGAGTCAAAACATTCTAATACTCACAAATTTAGAACCTATCCTATACACATCCCGATTCAAACCAGTTCGTTACTCAGCTTACAATGACTTATTCCGGTATCAAAAACGCTACATATATTGAAACAAACTCACTCGAGTTAAATATAGCCTTTAAATACTAACCAAACTTTCATTCGCTCTCGAGTAACGTCTACTACACAATAGACGTTTCCTGTGAGAGTAATAGAAAAAAAGATGGACTTTCTCTTTTCCCATCTGTTCGCTCATTTGTAATTACACTTCTGAGAAAGTTGGCGAGCACGCGAAGAAGTGAGTGCCTTAGGCCAAAATCGGTCCAACAGTAGTCGAGAATACGTCATTTGTGGATCTGTGTCCTACATATGGAGATTGGATAGATGTGTGCGTTACCCCCACTTTAACAGAATGCGAGTTGTGTTGTGTGGTTGGGATGAATAATGGTATTTGGGAGCGTTTTTTCAATTTGCTTTTTCCGTTTCTAGGAGTTCTGTTTGGAAATGATGGGCGAGATAAAACATTCGTGCAGAGGTAAAGGCAGATTGGGAAAACTAAATTTTGTTTCCTCTATCTGTGTATATTCAGTTTTTTCCGGTGGTTATTTGGAAAGAAATATAATCATTTTATAGTTATGATCTCGTGCTAATAGGTACTAATAAGTGAAACTAAAATCTACTCTTCAACGTGTTTTGGAATCTTTGGTGCGTCTGAAAAATTATTTATATCAGTTTTCTTGTTTTTCGTGGTGCAAATTTATAATAACTTGTAGTTTAATAACAATTTCTTTAATAAAAAGAAGTGTATTTATCTAATTATAATTATGTTGAGATTAAAATACGTATATCGATAAATATTTTAGAAAAGAAACAGAAATTTTTTTGATAAACCTAAAAAAAAAAAGAGTACCTAAGAGTAAGAGTTTGATATCCAAAGCGTCAAGTGGGACACCTTGGGACACTCAGGTGTGGGGCACTTTGGGACATGTCCAAAAATACCCCCAAACTTCTCCTGAGTAAAAAATATTTTTAATAGAAAAATGGAATAATTTTAGAATTTAGGGAATTATTATTTATAGAAATTGGTGTCAAAAATTATCTGGAAAAGATAAAAAAGTATTAATAACATAAATATTTTTTTAAATAGCTATTAATCTTTATTATTTATTCATTTTTAGATTTCTAGATTAAAGATTATTTTTCTTTTTAAATGTTATGCTTTTACCCACACAAAACAGCTCAATCAAATTTTGTGGGATTTGTGTGTGCTAGAAGTATATACCTACTTTGGATTACGATGACAAAATTGGAACTAATCTTTGATATTTGTGCTGTCTGGGGGATAAAGTAAAAATTTTTAATGTTAAATAGATAGAAATTTTATCATTGTAGAGGATGTGGAAAGATTGAAACAAATATGATAATTTCTAGATTCTAGAGAAATATATATTTTGTTACATTCAGTGCTTAAAAAGTAGGTACCTCTTAAAATATTGGTAATAAAGTTTTCATTTCAATTTTTTTTTCTATTCAGTCAATGAATATTTTTAACTTTTACAATTCACCAAACTTTGCTGAAAACATTTCCAAAGTTTTTCAGACGTTGCTTTTCTGTATGAACGATGTTTTTTTTATTAACGCACAGTTTTAAGAAAACTAAAGGGGTATTTATCAAGAAGTAGTAGAGATGACTACCTTATCACCTTCAAATTCATTATCAAAGAGTTTTGCGTGATTTTCACTTTTTACGTTCATAAATATTTTGACTGAATCTTTGGAAAACTTCGTGCCTTAACATGTTCATATACTTGACAATCGACATTCTCAACACATAGAACAATCATAGAGGTTCTTATTCAACTAAGGGAATGTAATGGAATGAATAAAACTATCTTTGTAACTTCTATCTTGTTACTAAATACAAATTGTATCAATCGAAAATGCGTCCCATTCAACTCGACCTTCATAGCTTAATGTCCGCGCACTATAAATAAAGCTACGTAGTACTCGTTCTCTATTTCCAACCCAACCACCAATCTCTCCGATCAGGTTGTTCCATTCAGAGATCTGAGAGAAAGAACGGCTTAATCAACTTTCTAAACATCCCCTCTATCAGATGCCCCTTCATAAAAGGGCTCGATCTTATCTGAAAGTAAACCGGATAGGGACCTAACAATACCTACCCACTACGAACAAATCTGATGACAACTCTCGAAATCCCCACATGCCCTAATAACACGGGCTTTTGTATGGAAAACGGCCCATCCGCTGTGATTGTCCATCCCTCATCATTCTCTCAGGGGTTTGTGATGAACACTACCTATCGACTACGACTACACAACGGTCAATTCCCGACGAAGGTATAAAAATCTTTTCATGAGGTTTTTATAACATACACTACACTTTAAAAAGGAGGAAGATATCCTGGTGGTGTGACTAAATGTGACGAATGTTACCTTAAATTTTTGCGTAAGTTCACTAAAGTAACCTTTTCCAAAGAGTTTTTAATTTGATTTAGTCTTTACAAAATGTAAAAATGTAGCTTGAATAACTCGAACGTCCCTAATTCACAGTTGTGAATAATGCGAATATTTATCTTTCGATATTAACTTTTACAAATTATAAATTTTACTTTTTAAATTTGAAAATTTGAAAAATTCGAACTTTTTTTTCAATACTGAATTATTCAATTTGCACTGTAAAAGTATTAGTTGTATTTTTATATTATTTACAGAAAAGTAACAATAAAAAGTTAGAGAGGATCAACTTGCAGTCACCCCAAATCCCCCAAAATTTTTCTTATCCCTCTATGAGCGCTTGAATACACATAATTAAGATAATAATTTGCGATTAAGATTAAACACTAAAGGATAATTAAACATTGAACTTCTATTTTTAAAGAATATTTTCTTATCAGAAGTTTTTTCCAAATACAACTTCAATTACTATGAATACTGACCCTTGACTTCTTAAATAATTCTCTGAATAAAATCATTATAACTTCTTAACAATTTACTTAATTTAACTAATGACTCTTGCATGATTCCTGATTTACGTTACAACTACGCAGCAGCGGTATAACTATACAACTTAATAAATCACGGAGCATCAAAATCTCAGTGCAATAGTTTTAAAGGCGTTAAAGATAAGAGAACGAGTTTGTCACGCAGCACTATTTAGGAGAAATATTAAGATTTAGCATTCTTATCTTGGTGAAATTCTTTAGGAATAGCTGCAATATACAAATGATTTACTTTACTTCTCAGTGCAAGTGTGAATAAATTTAAAATCATAACAGAAAAATTGTATAATATGTATAATGATAGCCAAATTTAAAAATTTTGAAGTGAAACACTATGGACTATATTGAAATAACAACTCGTACTATAGGTAGGCTTACCATATTTTCCTGAGTCCTACCCAGGACACTTTTATCGTATCGGTCCATCAAAGATTAAAAACCCAATAAAAACATCCATATTAAAAAAATTAAACTTTTAAACTTAAATAATAGACTTTATTTCATTATTTTTACTTTTCACTTGACATGACTTTTTTCAAAAATTCTTTGTTTGATTTAATAGCATCGTAAAAGTCACAGCAATTAAGTTCAGAGTTAATTTTCACATTTAAAAGGTGTTTAACAGTACAAACATAAAGTCTGCCCCTTTCAGCAGTCCAAATGTTACCCATACTTGAGAAAACTCTCTCAACTGGAACAGATGTCCCAGGCAAACACATTGCAAATTCCACTTGCTTTAAAATGTTGTAACATGAAACATTGGTTTCTTTTAACACCTGAAATATAGCCCTCCATTTTTCTTCAATAGTAGTATCAGTACCATTTGTTAACTGTCACCTTTAGTATTTTAATATTTTAACATCTACTTTTACTTTAACTTCTCATGACGTAATCATATGTATAAATACTGCTGTGTTTGTAATAAATAGAGATTAGATGCCGACGTGGTCTTGAAGTTGGAACGATAAAGAAACTCCGATTCAGAAAAAGGTGAATTCAACGAATAGAATTTTGATTTCGGAACGATTAAGAAGAAGCAAGTTGGTCAAGTAAAAGCAAGTGGATCTAATACAAGAATGGCGTGGTTTGGTAAAGGAAAGAAGGCCGACTTATTGGAGCTGTGCAAGGAATTTGGCGTCGTAGAAGCTAACGAGGAAAGCACTATTCCTGAAATGAAAAGTTTGATTACCAAGAGTGAAGATTTCGAGGAAGAGAAAATCGAAGTTGCCCTCCAAATCGGACCTTCCTGCCGGCGGCTCTTCAGACACAGAAGAACACCTTTCGGAAACTACAGATTCCGGTGGATTTTCAGAGAAGGGGAAAGAAATCCGATACAGAAAAGTTAAGATGAAGGACCATACCACGACGGCCCACGTAAGCCAGCTGAAGCCCCTGAGAGATGACGAAGACGGTAACGACGACGATGAGGAGGATGATATGTTATTGTGTTGGACTAAAAGGACTTATGTTGGACTAAAAGGACTCATGAATATATTGTTCTTTACTGTGCTTAAAAGAATTAAGTTTAAAGATATTTAAGTTAATGATAAATAAGTCATTGGAGATGTTTTTTTTTAGTACTCAAAGTAATGTTACCTAGTTAAAAGCAAAGAATTAATCATTGTGTTTATTGTTATAATTTAGTCAATTGAGGTCAATTGAAAGGTCAGTATGGCCGAGTGTTAACTGTCACCTTTAGTATTTTAATATTTTAACATCTACTTTTACTTTAACTTCTCATGACGTAATCATATGTATAAATACTGCTGTGTTTGTAATAAATAGAGATTAGATGCCGAAACTTGCGTGATCTATTAGCGTCACTTTACTGTCCCTCCTGCCAGCCATTTCCTTAAGTTTATACATTTGAGTCCCAACCTTCACTTTGTTTTTTTATAACTAGAAGTAGGTAAAAAAATGCAGTTCGAAAATTTAACAAAAAATTTTGTCTAGTCTTAAAATTACGAAAACCCAGGACGTTTTGGGACCCAGGACATTTCCCAGGACAGCCTCCGAAACCCAGGACTGTCCTGGGTAAACCAGGACGTATGGTAAGCTAACTATAGGTGATGGAGAGAAATCCCCTGAAAAAAGCCCTTGTGACGTAATTTGTGAATGATCCCATATAAGTTTTGTCGTGCGATGTCATTCCCAGGAACGGGATTTTTTCGTTCTTTCGGTTTAAAGGTCAGTGCGTGGTCATTGTGTCTAATGGGCAACAGGTGGTGGTTTACGACGGCCGGGTCGTCTGCACGGAAAGGATGCGAGGAGGGACAGATATGGAATGAAATGTCCGGTTGGCACGTGATGCCGGTTGCATTGTTCGCGGTCCCGGTGCCCAGCTAAAAGGAATTAGGCTTAGTTGCGAATGACAAAGGGCTATGGAAAAGCGAGGCTAAATTGCGGTTTGCTTTTCTCAGTGTTGTGATTGGGTTGTTTCGGTGGCATGTTATAATGTTTTTTCCTGTCGATATGGGCTCAATGAGTAGTGATTTGGATTCTTTTGATTTTTTAGTGGAGGCTGGTTACAATCCTAATCGACCTATACCAGGTGTTTCAATTGTGGTTATGTCAAAAACCTTTATTTTTTTTATTGTTTTTGCCTAAACGTGAGGGAGAAAGATGAAGGAAAGATCTAGAGAAGAAAAGAGAAGTGAGAGAGAGATGGGGACAGCCTAGATAGAAGAAGAAGAAAGGAAGAAGGGGTTTAGAAGGGGGAGAGATTAATTGGTCTTCGAATGCTTTTGACAAAAGTTTCAATCTTTATATCAGGAAAATTCCTCTTGGCCTGTATGTTCTGAACTGAGACCTTGGCCAATCAGCCATTTGGCTAGTAAGTTCCAAATTCCTGTGAAAAAGATAAATCTGTTTTGTCTTAAGTTATCAGGTACCACGATGAATAAAAAAAGGAAATAGGACGTTATTACAATTCGTTTTATAGTAGTCTTACTCATATACTACAAATTAAAAACTACAAACGTTTCTTAAAAACTTTTTAAAAAAATATGCGCTCCCATCAAAACTCGCGGCCCGTCAAACAACGCTTGAATCAACTGCCAGCCAATATTAATTACTCACACTGAAGAAAAGAAAGAATGTTTGAAATTCTCATCTTAAGATAGGCCGGTTATAGTTAAAAGAGGTTCTGATGGTGATACTAAATTTTTTATGTGAACAGATTGCATTACTCATAACCAATATTTATTAGTAGTAATTTAACCATAAAGATCAACCTCATAAACCTCCTCAAATCACCCTTTTCCAGTCCCCTCCATAAAATAAGTGACAAACGAGATTCCGTGCCTGAACCAACTTCTCCAAAAGTGGGCCTCGGCGGCAATGAAAAATTGCGTGAGTAGCAGAGGGGATAATTGGGGTCCGTCGCGGATGTGCCATTGCATAAATTACCCCTCACTTCTCAAAAGCACTATCAGTACCACTCAAGCATGAAGGAATCCTTATTATTTCTTCTAATTAACTGGTTTCTCTCCTTCCCTCGCCTTAGAACAAACGCCCTGAGCCACACACTTGCGTGCATCACTATTTACTCAGGATGCCGGCGTCTCCTCTAAACGTTTTTAATTACCGTTTCGTTCATACTTTATGTGGACTTCTATGGGTATGGCCATTGTTGATTGCCGCTGATGTATGTATTTATTGTGGAAGTTCAGTAGCATCTGGTAGTTGTTTATTGCGTGTTTTGCCATGGCTTATGGTATTTGTAGGGTTAATTCCTCTTTGGAAGTTAATTAATTCATTATATGTTCGCTTGTAAATACATAGTTATTATAATTATAGATGTTGATGTTTTTTAATATTGGGAGGTATTCATTGTTTTCTCTTTCTCGTATAAGTGCCCATAAGTGCCCTTTTATGTGGGTTTATTTGTTGAGGTACGTAGTTTATGATTTTTTATGAAGTGCTATACTTACGGTTATAAAACATTTATTGCTTGAAATGAATTATCCAAAAATTTTTTATTTTGTTTTGATCGTTACAAAAAATGCTTATGTAGCTAAAATAAACTTGTTTTATTTTTACCTATAAGACCACTATTAAGCATATTCTCTTCAATCGTTTGAAAAACCAGAAGACTCTGTCCCATACTCACTATTGTTTACTATCCCCAATAGAAATCCCCCGCTAAAAAAAAAAAAAAAAAAAACCCCGCAAAAGGTGAACTCGGAGCAGAAAACTCAATTTTCAACTTATGAAACATCATTGAATAACTCCAGAACTAATAAACACATAAAAAAGATTTTTGTACCAAAATATCCCTCATGTATTTATCTACAAATGTTACAAATTATTTCATAATTTTCCATTTAATAGTTTTTGAGTAATTAAGTATCGAAGCTCTCAAAGGGAAATTTTCTGAAACAACAGTTTTGACGGTATTTTTAAAATACACAGAGAAAGCAGGGATTAATTTGCTTTTAGGTAGAAAGAATTTTGATGTGTTTTGCCTTATGGGGAAAATAATAAGAACATGATATGGCAATCCTTTTAAAAGCATCTTATTCTTGAAAAGAGTTTTTTTTTTTTAAATTTCATCAAAAAATTTTAATGTAAAAATTTTAATGTTTTTTTAAAAATTATTTCTTCAATTAATGAACATGAATAGAATCGTCAGTAAGAAGAAGGAAATAAGTCCCAAAAACGGCAAATTGACTTTTTGTGCGCAAGAAAATCTCCAAGCTTTGCTCTACATATGAGTGTAAAGAGCAAAAAAATAACTACCCCCTATCGGCAGATATAGCCCCTTGAATTATCGAAATCGATGTCCATTCATTGTATTTTTTGATTAAATTTAAAATTAAAATAATTTGTTTTTCTTTTCTTATTCTTTGGCCTGTAAACTCAGCCAACATAAAATTTGATTTGAATTTAAAAGCGTTTTTTCTTTTTCTTAACCATTGAATGTTTGATTCCATTGATATTCACTTACTCCATTGATAGCGCCTTACTTAATGACGCAGTTTCATAATAATTTTTAATTTTATTCTTCTTAGTCTTTCTATCTTTCACTTTTGTACTGTGAACTATGCAGAAGTATAATGTAATTGTCAATTTAAGTGGTTTTTAAGATTTTTTCATAAGGTTGAAGAAGGGAATCCATCCATCCATCCTCTTTTTTTTTAACTGTAAAACATTTTAAAATACTTATAATTTTTTCGATGATTGTTCTGTATTCTTAACAGTGTCATGAATTTCCTGTAAAAATTTGGTGGCTATAGGATAAAAATTCCATTACTGATACAGTTTTTTTTTCGATTTTCTCAAAACTTCGTTTTTGGACTTATTCCCTTTTTCTAACTGACGGACGATTCATTACATTTGATTTAATATGCTACTTTAGTTTGCCTTTCTTTCGAGAGAGGCCGCTATCAACGGAAGAGACGCTCCTTTAGAAGAGCAATGCTCTTTCCCGCTTTGAGGAAAATCTATGTACTACTTTGTACTAGTACTACTTGAATATCCTTAAACTGATAGCTTAGGAATTAATCACTAAAATTAATCCTTAAAATAATTTGCTGATGAAATTTTTTAATAGCTTCAAAACGTGAAAGAAATATTAAAGCACGTATAAAATTTTGTAACCAATTTTGAGTTAATCGATTGAAAATATTTTTGGAATATATTATGAAATAATAATTGAAGCATGTAAAATAATCCTTCACGTACAGAATTTTACCTTTAAAATACTAAACTATTGTTAAGAACTCTTGAAAATAAAAATATTATGAAAGATTTTATTATCAAAACTTAATCATCCTATTATAAGATTTTTCTTTCACTTCCTTCAATGAAATCGTAACGTGAGACCATAAATTTTTCATTAACATAATCATGATATATTAAGAACGTTTGGTAATATCTTTTATTTGAGCTATGAGAAATTATTTGAAATACAGTAATACAAAACCTTTTAACCTTTTGAATTAAAACCTAGAAAGCACTCTAATTTCTAACATATTATTCATTATGCCTACTTATACCGTAGTTCATGGAGCCTGGTACAATGAAAATACAGTTCACGAATATTGATCAGCAAATTTGATTTACAATTGATTATTTGAATTATTTAGCAAATTTGATTAAGTTGAAAGATTAGAACATATGAAAAATTATATTATATGAAATAAAGCATTTCCGTGTCCTACATCAAAATGGAGGAAGGTGAGGTGACAGTATCATACCGCTTTCACCTTAAGTGCAAGTAACGATGTATCTCCACCTCCATAAAAAATATTTTTCTTCATCTATGGTACCAACAAAACATCGGTTCCGTATAGAATAAACATTTTTAAAGATATTCACTTATCCTAACACAGATTATTATCGCTTTGAATTGAAAACACGGAGGCGTATATCAATTCCATTGAATTTGTTTTCTTGAAATTTTGAAAGACCAAGCACAGCGTGATCTATGAATTGATATTACTTTGGTTTATTCTGGTGCAAGGTGATACGAGAGTCCCGATTTAAATTAATTAATATTGAGAAAGATTTTTTTTTCTTTCGAAAGGACTAGTTTAATGCAAGGCTCTTGAACTTGGGTTTGTGATGTCAGTGTGTTCTTTTGGGAAAAGGCTTTTGTGATGGAAAGATGCCGTGGAAGCAGGGAGCAAATATTTTCAAAGATTTCTTTTGCTTTAAAAAAATATATCACGGGATTTTGGAAAGGTATTTGATGTTTTACGTTTGTAAATTTATCGCTTTTTCATGAATATTTATCAATTATTCAGATTTATAATAATTTTTATGCCTACAGCATGCAGTGTAAAGCTGTTTTTTAAAATATTCCTATTCTGTATTCCATAAACGATTTTTATAAGATTCCTTATGTGTTTACATTTTAGTGAAATATCTTAATTTTAAGAACTTTCAGTTTTTAGTTCTAAAATTATTAGAAAATATGCAATAAATATGGGGAGTAATAGTTAACAATTGTTTCTTCAAGGATACATAAATGTGACAATTGATGTGTCACAAGGGAACCTTTAATTGAATGCAAAAAATAATTCTTCAATTTATAATTTATAAAATATTTTCTTGATCGCATTAAATCAGCTGCAATATTAAAAATATGCACATAATGGATATAATTTTTACAATATTAATTTCACAAGGTTCTATCTCAGTACAGTAGGTACTGCAATTTGAAAAACCTTGTCAAATTCATATACGAAGCTAAATTCATGTTTATATAGATTCACCATACGTTAAAATGTTTGGTTCCTATGGCACTTATATTATTATATTCACGTAATTATTACATTTGTAATGATTTTACTAGTTATTTATCATGCGGGTCATTCCACGTCAAATCAACACACTTTTTGGCATGACCATCTCAGATTTTCTTGAAATTTGGTACACATGTTCTACTTATAGAAACTCGGAAAAGTACCAACTTTCATCAAAAAATATTAATTGGTTCTGGAATTACAGGTGCGCAAAGTGGTCGAAAATGGGCCAAAAACGGACCAACACAAGTTCTTTAAATTGCTCTAGAAGATCTTCTAATTGGGTTATAAAGATGAAGTTGGTGTCATTTTAAAGTATTTTAAATGTTCTTTTTAATGGTGTAAAATGTGCTACAAAATTCTGAAAAACAATATATTTTACAAAACAAAATAGAATTAAAAGTTCAATTTCTATCAAATGTACCACTTTTAAAATTTTGAAAAATCGAATATTAGATCGAACTTTGGTTTAATTAGTTTCTGACACTGATCCCGTTTTTGTCCCATTCTATAATTTTACCAGATTATTTAGAATAATATTAACTATTCCTGGAATTTTTTTCAAAATTTTAAAAGTGGTACATTTGATAGAAATTGAACTTTTAATTCTATTTTGTTTTGTAAAACATATATTTTTTAAAAATTTTGTAGCACATTTTACACCATTAAATAGAACATTTAAAATACTTTAAAATGACACCAACTTCATCTGTATAACCCAATTAGAAGATCCTCTAGAGCAATTTAAAGAACTTATGTTGGTCCGTTTTTGGCCCATTTTCGACCACTTTGCGCACCTGTAATTCCAGAACCAATTAATATTTTTTGATGAAAGTTGGAACTTTTCAGAGTTTCTATAAGTAGAACATGTGTACCAAATTTCAAGAAAATCCGAGATGGTCATGCCAAAAAGTGTGTTGATTTGACGTGGAATGACCCATGCCTTCATTAGAATTTGTGGCTTAACATGCTGTCTATTTGACAAGGTTGACAGTCAACACAAGTAACCCCATATTAAATTCTTAAAGCTAATCCCGAAAATTTAACCAAAATTTGAAAACGGTTTTCCTGCATAAATTGTAAATTTGGCTTTGAAGCGATGGTAGAAAATAACGTCACAGTTCAGGGTTTTGGCACCACCTGACTGACTACAATTAGAGTAAGATTTTATAAGACAAAGCACTTCTTTCCATTGCGAACCAATTATATTAATTACACAAACTTTAGCAAAACAATGTCTGTAGCTATTCTATTTGCTTATAAATATTATGATTTGTGATGCCTCAAGCATTTCTATGCGTTTTGAAGGAAAATGTTTTTAGTTTGACAAATTTTTTTCCTCAAATTTTGAAAGTAGAGTCAGATAAAAATAAAAAATAAAATGATGCACCCAAGAACCTTAATAAAAAATCTTAAAACACCCAACAGTTAAATTAATAATACTCCACTAAATACTCCACTTTTAAAAGAAAGCTACTTGGCTTCATAATAAATATCGACGACCTGGATTCATAATTTTCCCTCAATTGAAGCAAGCTATTTATAATCAGTTTTCCAGCTTATTGCATTATTTATTTACTCATTTTCTTAAGTTGTTTTAATTTTTTCCCCTTTATTTTGTATTTAATGTAAAATACATTCTCTGTCGCCTGAACGGGAATTGTCAATTTTCCCCCTTGGCGTCAAATGTCTTTTTCTTTGTGTTTGTGTAAAAAATTTTTGTGCAGTAAATTAAGTTATTATTATTAATAATACAAATATTATAACTAACCCCTCTCTTCCCTTGCAGAGCCCTTCCTGCCCGCCCCTCTGTGCTGGGCCCACCACCACCATCCCCACCCCGCCATGCCCGAGGTGCCGCTCATCCACCGCGCCCTGGTGGCCGCGCGAGAAGGCGACCTGCAGGGGCTGCAGCTGCTCAAGAAGAAGCAGGAGCTGCTGCAGGGGCTGCACGACGACTTCGGGGCCACCTGCGTGCACTACGCGGCGCGCGGCGGACACGTCAAGGTGCTGGACTTCCTGGTGTCCAAGTGCGCCATGAGGGCCAATGTGAGGTCCTTCGTGGGTGCAACCCCTGCGCACGATGCCGCGGCTATGGGCAAGCTGCCTGCGCTGGTGTGGTTGCTGCGCAACACCGACTGCACCCTGTGGGATAGGGATAAGGACGGGGCCACTGTGCTGCACATCGCTGCAAGGTAGGCTGCACTTTCTCTTTTATGTTCGAACAGAGTAATGCCCGTAGTTAGCCTCTAACGTAACAAATACAGTCCACTCCGCTTAATGTGATCACATTTGTCCGAGATCAGAATGATAAGGGGCCATTCATTAATTACGTAAGGATGATTTTGGCAAAAAAAAAAAAAAAAAAGTCGAAACCAAAAGCAATAAAGATTTCTCTCTCTTTTTGCTTTTGTTTTGTTTCGACTTTTGACAACTGGAAGATGGATTCAAGTTTTATTTTTTATCTTAACTTAATGCTACTGTAATCCAATAAAAAAAAAGACATCTGATATACTTACCTTCATTTTTTTTTAAATTAAAGCTTCGATAATATACCGAGATAGTCAGCATTTTTAAGTTTTTCTGGGGTTATTCAATAGTAATTTGATTAGAATAATTGAAATTTATATACATTAACTTGGAAAATCTTACGTAAGAATGGGTTTGACCCCCCACCCCCAAGTAAGGGTATGTAGAGATTTTTCCAACCCCCCCCATTCTCCTTTGGACACTTACGTAATTAATGAATAGCCCCTAACAATATCCGATTGATAATAATAAGCGGTTCTACAATGAAAAGTGGCAAACAGTGCAACTCGAGTGTTTGCATTAAAATCCCAACTGTGTACTCCTTATTTAAGTACTTAAAGCAATTTTCTAGTTAGTATGTATTTTGCAACTTAAACATTCTTTAAGAGAAATGTAAGAATAGATCTTACAACACTACTACATTGGTGATTCATTTTGTATGTTTATGTATTAATATTAGCCTTCCAACGGAAAAAAAGATGTTTTTATAGGATTACACCAAGTTTTGATAACCTTAACCGTGATCACGTTAAGCGTTCATAGTCGACTGTATATTAAATGATATATAAACAGAGCACTGTAATATTCAGAATATTTTCTCGAATAAAAGTGTCGTAGTTGTGATTATATGCAATAAAAATAAAGCACGATTTCGTAACTAGAGCCGAATAAGGGAAAAAAGTCAGGGAAAATTTCAAGCCATTCGGTTGATTAGTGTTGAAATGATTGAGCCGTAAACAGCGCGATGGGCCCAAAAAGCCCATCCCGTCGTTCTAGCGTTAACAAGTTCTAAAGACCACACTGGACACGTCATATTATTTTTAAAGCTTTCACCAAGCTTTCTAACCATTAATGCAACTTAATTTTTAAGTTAAAATAGATTTTAGAATAAAACCTATCCTATGATGTCCAAATAGTTATTAATAAATAATAATAGTGTAAATATAAATAGTGTCCAAATAGTTATTACCCCTGATTATACCAAATAGTTATGAAAACACCTGTGGCTATTTACAACATCAAAAAATTTAAAACAATAGTTGATGCATTTTCGTTGCCCTCTCCCCTTATATTTTTCCAGGTACACATAGACACTTGAGAATTGTGTTCTTCATTTTACTCTATACTAGACAGCAACTTAAGTTGACCCTATGACGTCACTAACAAACAAAGTAGTTCCCATCGCGATGTCTGAATTTTGAGTGATATGAAGAACGTCAATTTAAAAATATGATTATTTTGTTAAACCTGCTTTTCAATCACGATTTGAATACCAAAACTCCTCCTAGCAACCCAACAGGCTTTGTGTTTACCGATTTCTCCTTCCGCATTTGTGACGTACTGGGTTCAAGAAACGTTGCTGTCGAGTATAACTAGTTAGAATCAAGCTTTAATTCTTCAGTGATTTTAGCACCATAAGCAAAACAATTTCTAGAATTTCTTTAATATTATTAGTTAGAGGTTGGTAAATAGAATTAAATGCTTAAATCTTTTTCTTCTTATATTTCTTAAAACGTTTTACACTTTTTGGATCTTTAAATTTATTTTTAATTAATTACGAAATTTTAGTATCAAATACATATTTAGGTAATTTTAACGCTTATAAACAAAGTATTTTCGTTATAAATTTAAAAATTAAACTTAAGAAATATACTTACTTTATAGATTTAAAAATGTTTAATTTTTTGCATGCAATTAAAAGATTTTAAATAAAAAAAAATTATAACCTATGATTGATCTTTTAATATGTACGAATAATATAAAAGTTCCTATGCAAAAAAAAGTGCGGTTTTGAAATCCACTAGGGCTCCTCTTTAAATTTTTTGGTGCTGCCATCTGTACACAGTCATTGTAACTATAGCTTACTCTGTTTGCCGCCAGATAGCAGCACCACCGAACTTTCCAGTCCTTTTGGTTGTTTGGGAATAAACGAACTAAATGGAGCGTTTTGTTGGTGGCACAAACATGACTTGAAATATACTACTTTATCCGTCTTAATAAAAATACTTAATTATAGATCATTGATCAAAAATTTTTACAGGATACGTTTTTTTTTTTAATTTTTTAAGTTTTAATTTTAAAAACTTAGTACTTTTTATTACTTCTCTTTTTTTTAAACTATGGAAACTCTAACCCAGTGGTTCCCAAAGTGGGCGGTACCGCTCCCAGGGGCATTTAAGCATTCTAGGGGGACGGTGATGAGTTGATAGAAAATTGGGAGGGGGGAGAGGTTGTTAGTTGTTACAGCAAAAGGGGGCATTGACAACTTAAACTATTGCTTAATGTCATTAATTTTTATGTATAAACAAACATTAAAAAATCCCGTAAAAGTAACTTAAAATAATTTTTTAACATGCTCAAACATTCAAAAATCTTCCGGAACGCCCTTTACCCATGGATTGAGATATCAGTAATTTAAGTAATTTTTGAGATAAAACAATAAATCATCAGGTGGGGATATAAAATTTTCTTCGGACATACAACAAAGGGTGTATACGCCCTGAGTATTACACAAAGGGTTTCAGTGTATTCAGAATTAGGTAAAATTTATTTTTTAACCAAATTTTTAAAGGGTAGGATTGAATTATCATCCTAATTATTTCAAATTATATTTTAAGAGGCATAGAAAACTTACCTTTTAAATATTGTACTAGATTTTCAAAATTTTGTTTTGCGTAGTCATAAAGTTAACATAAAATTCTATGAAATATAAGCAAATTAGGGGGGGGGATTTGTGAGGAGGTGGCGGAAAATTTTCTTCCTTAAAAGGGGGGCAATGGTCCCGAAAAGTTCGGGAACCCCTGTCTAACTAATTTCCCTTTTAAATACAATATTTAAGGGTCTGGTTTGAAATTCCGACAATCAGTTGCCCGACATCATCATCATCATCGCCAATGCGATGCAATAATGGACTCTAACCGCCTATCTGGTTCGAGACTTCACGGAACCAACACGTGACCTACAACTGAGCTTGCGATTGGTTACCACAGATACTACACTAGTATATCTACTAGTGTAGTATCTGTGGTAACCAATCGCAAGCTCAGTAGGTCACGTGTTGGTTCCGTGTGACGTCAGACGGTTAGAGTCCATTGGAAAGAAAGAGAATTGTCTGGCGAATGAACGGATCCCAAAATTTAAAACTAATGAATATGTTTAGTCTCTTTTCAATCATAATTTTCCAAGTTTAGAAAATAACTAATAAACAGGGATCGAATTTAACATGAATGTATTTTAATGTAAAACGTAAATCTTCTAAATTCCAATTGTTTTGAGTCTCTTTAATTGCTTAAAACAAATTTTTAATTTCAAGGTTTTAAATTATAGTTAAATTTTGAAAACTGATGGTTAATTCCACAGTTTATAAGTTAAAGGAAATGGTTTGTCACAATCTTTAAGGTAAAAAATAATTAAATAATTTTAATTAATATAGATGTAATTTTATTTTTAATTACTAGTTATTATTCATAAAATCTTTTAACGGTGTTTTTTTATCCCTATTTTGGAAGATCTGTTCGTAGAGTCGGATAAGAAAATTAATTTTAACTTTTTTATTAATTTGTGTGGAAAAAAATAAAATTAAAATTTACAGTGAAGCATAATGTTTGGATTAGTCATATGCTAATACGCCATGCATGAATGAACTATGGTTCTTTCATACGATTAATACGATCGCTTTTAATTAATTAAAAAGTTATTAAAATGTCTTTGGTTATTCAGAATTTTATCCAAAGGGAGAGAAAGAAATACTTCCCCCTCCTAAAAAAGGGTTTATTACGATCACGTACAATGCTCCCAACACCAAACTTAGTGTCAATGAACTCTTTGTGAAAATGTTTACTTCAACTAAGGTTGGGCGTTAAGTAGTTTTAAAATTTTAAACATATTCAAGTTTGCCTCGAAGGTAGTTCAACAGACTGTAGCTGGAGCGGTCCGCTGAACTTAAAAATAATGATTGTATGATTTAACTAACCCGGTTTTTACCTTTTTAAAATAATATTTTATTTTAAAACCATTTTGCTGATTTTAAGTTAACCTTCCCTTTTTCAGTAACATTCAAAAACAGAATGCTTTTTATGAAATAAAAGGAGTCGTCATTTGAGTGTAAGAACACATCTGATTTTTAAATACGATAAAAACTGTTTAAACATCTGATTTTTAAATACGATAAAAACTGTTTAAACATCTGATTTTTAAATACGATAAAAACTATCCGGCCCGTGGTCGATAGTTAAAATTGAAACCACACGTTTCTTCTATAGCTGTGATAGACATCTTCAGTGGTAGGTTATGATTATGTTAGGTGAAGGTTATGATAATATAGTGGTATATTATGTTACGGGCAAAGTGATTAATCGGGCATTATTAATAATGCCTGAGGTAGAGGCGGGCAAAGTGATAAATATCATTGATACATTCCATTGAATTTTAAGGCAGCGCAATACTGAAGATGTCTGTAAAGCTATAGACGAAACGTTTGGTTTCAATTTTAACAATTGACCACGGCCTATAAGCCTGGACAGTTTTTATCTTATTAATGAAACATTTCGTATTTATATCTTAATAATCTTGAGTACACTTTGATGAATAATTTGAAATGAAACTTAATTGATTAAACCAAACCAAGAATCGGGTACTAATTAATCATCCGGGTTACTTGGATTTCTTTTTGACATCCCTGTATAGAACTAGTTGCATATAATAGTTTTATCTATTCGAACCCTATTTAAGAACCCAACCATGCATACAAACGATAGCAATTTTTATCGATTATAATAACAAAAGCACTATGAGACTCTTTTTTTAATAACGAACAATTACATTGGATTACTCTACATAAGCACCCATAGTTAATTAAACCCCCTCACGCTTTTCCTGCCTGGCGCGTGCTATTTCTGCATTCCGTCCCCTCCTTCTTGGGTCAGTGGCACTCACGTGACAACCCCCCGATATCGAAAACGAACCTCCGCAACCCCTCAATGGTCCAGCAACTCTCATTATCCATAGTCCGGTCCTTTCTAAATCGGTACTTGAACTTTCTACCACACGGCTTAACCCCACAGACTGGAACTAAAACGCCTTTGTCAACGATTGGTCACCAAATAGCTATACTGACATACACTCTGCTGGTGCTACGGCATACGGACGGATACGCTCTTTGTATTGGTGCACCATGTATCACAGAAAAAGGACTCCTTTCAGGTAGGTTGGTCAATCACCTTGACATTGAGGGTGAAAGGTCCTTTTGTTTAATTTTGATTGTCTGGATTTTGAAAAGGAGATGATGACGTGAGGGTGGAATTGTGCTCCACGAGTGAAAGTGTTGAGTTGTTCTGTGCTTTTGTTTGGGTGGGTTATTATTTATTTTTGTAGGGTTTCCGACTTTTTGGGAAAGTATGTTTGTGGTTTATGAGAGATGGTTTTTATGATGGTTGAGCTCATGCGTAATGCTTATAGTTCTATTGTTGTGAAGCGAATTTTTGTGCTTTTAAGCAGCATCTGTTTAGATATATGAGCTGTTTATAGTAGGTATGGATGTAGCTTTAAATCTTATAATATATGGCGCGGAATCATGCTATAGGTTTCTTTTGGAATTGGGTTCGAAAATTTACATGCGAGAAGAGTAGATTTCCTGCTTTGTTAAAATTTCTATATGAATGGAATTGGGGCAGTTCATTGGAAATTTTAAGGTCCTAGTTTTGTGTTTCACATGTTTTTCTTGAAGTATTCCATGCGTAAATATTTTACTATATTAAAAGGTATTTTCTTTTTTTATGACTGCTTAGGACACATTTCTACCATAGTTATGACAAATTTCTAGAACAACTTCAGATTGTTTTTGCTTTATTATTTAGTTCAAAGGTGCCAATACATATTATAATTTTAAAGTTTTAATATCCAATTAAAAGAAATGAGAAAATTTGATGCTTTAACGTTAAAAACAAGAAAGAATAACCCCTAATACGAGACGGATTTGGCTGGTAGTTCTGCAATTTTTCCATTTGTTGTGTTACATAATTAAGAAGTGGAGGTATTTTCCGTTTGTATTTCCAACTTTTTTGACTAATTGATTTTATTAAGAAGTTACCATATATTATAAATCAATGAATTAGAGTTTAATTGGGTATTCAATTGTTGTAATGAGCATTTCAACTGAAACTTTCGAGTTTTTTTTTTGCCTATTATAAATAGCGAAGTTTTCCATACAAAGTTTAATTCAGGATATATGAATATAAATGGAATAGACTTTAATGGAGTAAAATTAATTGGAAATGTTTGGAAAAGTTGAAGAAGTCTCCGTTGCTGTAAAAGTAATATTTTTATAAAATTTTTCTTGTCCTGTTTTCTCTAAAACAAATCCACCGCGCATATAAAAAGAACCTTTCAGTACGTGATAAAAGACAATTATTTATTTCTGATATTGTTGAGAATATAGAAGTGTCAGTTGGGTACTTAAAAATCAGTCGGAATTCGCAATTTGTTATTCTCTTTCATCAAACATAATTTCTTTGTAGGTATTATTGTTTAGATTGGAACTTTGATCCCAACTTGACCTCTAAACTCTATATTACCTCTTCATTCGGATACTTTAATTTTTCCATTGAAACTTAAATGTCTAGAAAAAAAAATACGTAAAAACCTGCTCTGTTCAAATCCCGCTGTAACGGCCAAAAGCCCAAGTTCGAAACGTCCCGGCATAGCGCTTTTTAGCTCCTACTGCACTCACAGGAGCGTGCCGAAGAACGGGTCACGGTTTTTTAATGCGACTGCCTCCCCGAGAAGACTAATTGGAGGAAATGACTTCGCTAATCTTCCCTTTCACGCTGGGATATGAACTGAGGGACCCCTGTGAAGCTCTAAAGTGAAGCTTCCGTGAAGTTACCGTAGCAACGTGACAAGTGTGCGCATTTTAGGGATATTTCGAAATCGAAATACGGTTGGGGATTATGCAAATTGGAAAGTTTAGACGGGGGATGCTTCTGAAAATAGAGAGACCACTGTGATGTTTCACACGCAAATAGAGAAAATTACGCGGCTGTATATTACGACATCTGTCAGCTTAGGGTTTGTATCATTCTAATTTGTAGCGTTTTCTGGTTAAAAAAGCTGTAGTCGGTGGTTGAAAGATTGGTTACAATTGTGCAAACTTTTATAATTTGTTGCAACAGACGGAATTACGTAAATTCTTTCGTTGGAAGAGATGCATCAGTTTTGTGTCATACCATAGAGTACATTTACAACGATTATAGTAAGTTGGGAATGAAAATTGCCATTGATCCGAGTTTAAAAACTTTTCCAATGGTTAACCTTCGAAATGAATATTTCTTTGAGTGTATGCTTCTACAAAATTATTTATTGAAAGAAAAAGCTTAGAAACTTTAGAGGTAAGATAACTTGTAAATACGTTATGTATTGTGATGAAAATTTGATCTTGAGACATGTTCATTCAAAATCATGATGGATTTTCAATATCATGAACATAGAAAAAATCAATTACAAACATATGTGTTCAGTTTCTAATTCTCCTTTAATGAGAGATATTTTTATTTTTAGTTTTTATGATACAAAAAATATTTAACAGAATAATTTACTTTTTGTAAAGAAGTTAACCTTTAATGTAAAAGTTGAAAAGTATTAATCAACTACTAATTTTTTTTTTTGGGATGTAACTTACTGAACGAAAAAAAAAGAAAATTATTTTGCAGTACACGGGTGTAAGTAAACATATATTGTATTAAAAATAACTTGTTTACTCAAAGATAAATCAAAGAGTATTCTTAACAGGATTAATGTTCTTAACATGCAAAGTGAGCAATCATTACCTTAACCCATATCCATAACACAGCCTGCAATTAGATGATTAAAATGGACAACCGCTAGTTAACAAGCCAGATCTAATGAGCGTTCGCTGTCCAGCTTGACAACACGATCTTCTACGTTAGCTATCGGCATCCTTAACTCCATACTGAGTGACGGTTATTTAACGTAGTTATAGATCAACGACATTACTAGTGAATGTCAAGGGAAAAAACTATTTTTTAAATAATAACTTTCACGCAAGAGTTACCTCTCCTTTAATATTGCGTCACAAGAAAATGAGGGATTCATCTCTATGCTTAAATGAGTTTAATTTGAAATCGCCGTCAGGTAAATACCGAAGTTAAGTTAATCAACCCAAAGTTTATAAAAGCTTTCCAGATTGATGTATTTGATTACTCTCTCAAAAATCGTCATGGGATGAAGGTTTGGAGATGGTGAGTTCTCTGATCTGCTTTATACAACTGTTTTAGGCATGTGGCATTTAGTTTTATGTTGTGTAATCGGGTACTTGTTTTACTTAATTTTTTTTATTGGCATTTGTAAATTAATTTTTTAATGCAATGAAATTTTAAGTAAATATTGTATTTAAAAAAAGCTTTTTAAAATTTATAGTTTATCTTGCCCTATGTATATAATCCTTAAGAGTCACAAAATAAAACAACTGAATAAAACTTTTTGTTAATGGGTCTGTATAAAATGTATTATGTTAGGTGAAGGAAAAAACATTATCAATTATAAATTAACATATTATAATAATATTTTTAATGTTATATGTTGACATATTTTTGTTTTATGGTTTAAAATATATTTCTCTGGGTTTATATTTTTTACTTGATGATGCATTTAGAACAGGAAGCTTGTATATGAATTTGTACAAATACGAATTTTAATGTGCCTAACTTCGACATATCTGTCTACATAGTATCCCCGCTGTATATTTATTTACAGTTTGTTATTAAAATAATTCTTAACTATTATTTTCTTGTAAATTTAAGCATTCCGTTGGTATAATCATCATAATTTTGTTGGTATTGAAAACCTGATAGAATTCTGACGTAAAATGATGGAGTGCACTAAGATATTTTTATTACGAGGAATCAGTTGAATTTTATGGTAAAGTTTTTTTTTAAAGCTTCGTATTAAGATTGAATTTTTTAAACGGAATTCCCCTTCACTTAAATTCATCTCTCTAGGTCTCTTTCAATTTTCAAAATCATTCTCCAAAGCTCTCTTTTAATAACTTCAACCAAGTATCCCATCCCTTTTAAAGCAAGCTAATCTCAAACTAAATAACCTCTCTACAAAACATAACTCACATCTTTCATTTCACCCGAATGAAGAGCCGTTTCGATACAGCCCGAACCAACCTCTCTCAGCAAACAAACAATCACCTCAACCAAAGTGGATTACATATTCCATCTCCCCAAAGATTAATCTTTCTAACAAAGCCCCCTGATACCTTCCTAATCCCCTCCTGATCAAAACAAATCACCCACGCGCCTGCCACCTGCGGATTTCTCCAATCCTTGGCCTTGGTGACCTTGTAGGCATTCGGTCTGGAGGCCGACACCACTTGTTGGAAGCTTTGCTGGGGTTCCTGGGGAGCCGCGTTTCAGGAAGCGAATATACCTAAATACTTCCGCCTGAAAGCGGTGAAAAGACGTATTTAGCGGATATTAACGAATCTTTAAGGCAGGCCTGTTATTCGGGGTCATTTGAATTAGTTTCCATTATGATTAGGGTTTTTTTTCCTTCCCTCCGGATTTGGAATCGGTGGAGATGTCAGATTTGGACGTGGAGTGGTGTTAGGAGGTGCTTATACAAAAAGAAGAGATTTGTGAGGTGTTGAAAATCAACTTTTAAACTTTTTTGTGGTGCTTTTTTTTTTTTGGAATGGGGAAGAGCCTCCGAGGGATTTTCACAGCGCCCTCTAAGGGCAAGCTTCCTAAATCGTAAGTACGGTTCAGTTTAGTTTGTTTATAATGCAATTAAGCTTGTTATGGAAACGCTCGATTGATTTCTACAGTTGTGTTGAGTTTTAGTTTATAATTTGTTATTTAAATTACCACTTCCATTTTTCAGTTTTGCTGTGATCACTTAATCGTTTTTTTTTTCAATGACTTTACTACTTTATTTAGATACTTTTAGAGGACTAAAAATATATCACTTCTATATCGTATTTAATGCTTATTATTTGACCCGTACATAATTCGTTATTGGTATATTGCTTGTGAGAAATATGTTAAGCGTGAAAGAGGATTACATATTTTAGCTATTCCATCTTACAAATTCTATACTATTTCACTTTTACTGTCGTAATTTGTTTATGCTACCTCCGAACCCTCCCCACACAAAGAGGTTTTTTTTTACAAGGGACAGATTTTTAAAAGTACAAAAAAAAATAGTTTTTTCATCAGAAAAATTAAAATTCTATAGTCATTTGTTATAATGACTTAAACTTACTGTAGAGTGTAATCTTGGTGTATTATTTAGGCTTCAAAAATGGTTAAATAGAATTCTTTAGATTTTATTGGTATTATTGATGGTTAAAAAATGTTTCTCTAGGTTTCTTAACTTAAGAGTAAACTTATTTTGCGTTCCCTAATTAATATCATCTGAAATTCCTTTCAAAACATTATTGTCTTCAATTTACAACTTCTCTTCAACCAGACTTAACCATTACTAATAACACAAAAATGTTTCATTCTTATCTAAATACTCAAATTAGGTGCCCCGAAATAACTTAAAAGAATACTAAAGCTTAAAATTTCGTGAGTGTTTTAACTTAGACACGGACTTTGCCCAAACGATTATTGCATTCTCAAAAGTTTAACTCCCTTGGTGCATGTGAAATCTTCATTTCTACAGATGAACACTGAGCAAAAAAGTCATATACCTAATGCATAACTATAAAATAACTATGCATACTTTTCAATGATATGCCTTCATCTAATAATAATCAGAAATAGACAGGACTTAAACATATTGTTAAATAATCATCAACGAAAATTACTTTTTCGAACCGGGAAGCTTCTAACGAACTGGAACTTTACACTGAGCCAAAGGGGATGAATTCATTTTCTTAAGTAAATGCTAAGTTTTTAACCTAAGGCCACACTTGTTTAAAACGGAAGTTGTTACGTTTGTAATGGGCACTCACTGCATCCGCCTTCCTTTATACTTTTCAATTGGATGGTGGCTAGTTGAATTTAGATTGAAACCTGATACGACTGTTTGCGACATAAGATGATGGGTATATTGATCGATTTATGACTGTCTTAGCGTTTTATATCATTTTTTGACATAACTTATTAAGGGATTTGAGTAGTTCATTTCCTTTTATTTCTTCCTTTCTACCATGGGTCTGTAGGAAGAAATATTTTAATTTGTCCCCTCAAGACTTTGTGTTTTGATGTAATTATTAGGGAAGTATAGTTTTGCAAATTAGGTGGAGACATTTTAAGCACTGTTTAACATGCATTTTAAATACATAAGTAAAGAATAATATACTATAATATTTTTTCTTATTTAAAAACATAGTTTTCAACAAAAGGGAAAAATTGTTCTTTTTTTATTTGGAAATCTTAATTTAAAAGATAAGTCAGTGTTTTGCCATCTATACTAATTTATTGTTTCGCATGTATTTTAGTATTCGAGTTCTAATAATGAACTAGATTTAAATAAAGTGATTCGATATCACTTTTCCTAAGTATTTGTCAATTTTTCTAGGATTATAGGAGAGTATATAACAATTGAATATACTATTAATGCCATTATTTAATAAATATTTTGAAAATATTAATAGTACTTAAATTTTAATTATACAAGAAAAAATATAGTATTTATTACTCTCCTTTTACTACTTTTACTACTACTACTACTGCATCTTTTTATTCTTATATAACACTCGTTTTAGTAAATTATCAATTCATCTTTCCTTTAACCAAACTTTAATTCATCTCTCCTATAAATATAATAATTATAATCTACTCTATTTGAATAAGCAAACAGATCTGGTGAAAAAAAACATGGCAAGTTTAATAGACAACCACACGCGCCGCATTATTTTCTCAAAATAGTCACGTCTGAATTTAGAGAGAAAACGATCAATTTTAATTACAATATTCGCATCTGCCTTCTTTACTTGCTCATTTTTTCTTAACTATAACCTTGTTTCACAATGTAGAAATCGGTACTCCCATTCCTTCATTTTTTGAGCTACCGTAACCAGGAATATAACCCTATTCGTTTCACTCCATCAAAGATACATGCTTGGTGACTGCATGATCCTCCCAATCCTTATCAGAATTCAGACATAACCATGCCACTCTAACGTTAAGGGAAGCGCTACTTTCCAGATCATTCCTCATAACCGTCAAATAATTAATTTTCATCAATATTCCTCATTAGCGCTTTCAAGAGATGTCACCTTAAGAATAGATAAGATTAATTACCCTAGTTTCACACAGCTTCTCCCCAAGGCTTTTAAGTAGGTATATTAAAATTTATTCTCTACTCGTATTTCAATATATCGAGACCGAACTGTAGGAAAATTGTAGTTTAAATTTTAAGGATTAATTTTATAATGTATTTTCTTTTTATATAGTATAAATTGAACCAATGAAACCATAGACTGCTTTATGATTTCACAGTAGTTAAGTCATTGAGTTACAAAATCTAATAAATGATTATAAAACTTAAAAAGTCGTTGTGTCATTATAGAAAGGCTTTTTAACCTCCACTGACTGGTAAAAGTATAGCAGAGTAAGCATTTTGCAAAAAAATATCTATAAAATGGGTTTGGTTGCAAAAACTGTCAAACTTTTAACTTTTGTCCAGTGTCAAAACCTGCTATTTTGTATAATATAAAACCAATTCCCATTTGCTTTGTCGGAGATCATTCTACTTTTAAAATTAACTAAATATGCTCAACTAGTTTTACAGATTATACTATTATAAATTGTAGTAAAATGTATCGATTTTATGCACTCCATATATGTAAATTAAATATACAATCTTTACTTAATTCTTATATGTTAGTACCCCCAAATAATAAATTTAGTAGCCGGTAGACACAGATTTTAAGTCGTTTCTTCCTCCCCCTATTCTATCGACTGATAATTTAGTTTTCAGAAACTCCTTTCTTAACTCCTTCCCCAGTGCAGTTTTTGATGAAGATTCGAAAATTTTACAGCTCCTGTCTTAGGAATTAGGACTAAAATTCCCACGAGGTCGTTTAGTGGTTTTCCTTCGGATTACTTTCTAAATTGGGAATCACTTGGTTTTTACCCACGGGATTATATTAATTATGTTAATCATGAAATTCATTTACGGATTGTGTGGACATTGAATAAATTTTGAGTTTTCCAACCTGGAAATAAAGTGTTTAAATTAGGGAATCTAGACTTCAATCATTCTAAAATTAGACTATTGATGTAAGTTCGGAACTTTTAAACCTGTAACATTAAAAAAAAACTCTTATACATTTTCAATATGGAATGATTTTTTTAATTTTAACCGCTTAATAAGAATAAATATTGTTTAAAAATATTTTTATAATAATATTTATAATAATATACATAATATTTTTCCAGTAATTAAATTTTTAAAAGGTTTTTTTAGAGAGTATTTTAAATGGCAAAATGTTGATACTTAAATTATTAAATAAATTTGATTTTTTTAAGGTATATGACTTTTTAAATAAATTATGTTATTTTAATGTTTTTTAATATGTTCCAATACTAAAATTTTTGATTTCCTTTTTTAATTTATCTCATTAACTCGATTACTATAAACCAGACTAACTTAAACGTTTTCTTTTGATGCTTTCATTTCAAAAGCTTTTACTGCTTTACCAATTTTTTTTTCCCAAAAATCCATTTTAAACAGTTATGAAGAGATAAATTTATTCATTACAATAGTTTCATTACTTAGAATTTTAACGACATATAATGCCTCATTTATAGCCAATAACAATTCAACTTCTATTTTCTTTAAATATTTTAAACATAAAATCGCCATTTAAAGATATTATCACTTTCTAACGTTTAAGTTTAAAACCTTGTAAGATTTTTTTATAACTCTCCATTGCTTCTCTTTGACCTACATTATATATTTATTAATGCTCTTTTCATTTCGACTAAACATCGGGACACTTTTAAGTAGCAAGATAACAAACGAGCGAAAACCTATTATTTAAATGAAGCCTTTTGAAATTAATTCTAAGTAAATTTTAAATTTCAAACTAGTCGTATGCTGATACCCGGGGTCAAACATGAGTTAGGTGAGAACTGGAACAATCTGTTGTGAAGCTTTTCTCAATTTGTGTCCCCGGAATATTCAATGAAAAAGTGCCCCTGTGTACAAACTTTTCTTCACAATAGATCTATGCTGTTGACCTACCGGTCTCCACCTGGAAGCCATGTCTCTTGGTATTCAGTTAGCTCTTCCCAGTTTTTTGACTGTAAGTAGTTGACGCGTGTGCAAAATTGGGTCTGCATTTTCGTACTTTCCATCCTTGTTTTGAAGGGGTTTTTTTTCGGTTTTGTTGTTCCTATAGTAAATGAGGAATAAAAAAAGTGGGTTAATTTGTTTTCGAGAACTTTCAAATGAAATATATTTCAATCATTTCGGTTAGTGACGGATAAAAAAAAATTGTGTACCTACCTTTATACGATTTTTTATCTGTTTAACTTAATTAGCTAAAAATAATAAACAGTGCCTCAGGATTTTTTATTACAAGAGACCGAACACTAAATTTAATCGACATGAATGATAATTGTAAAAAAACTTTTGTTTCATTTGTAACTGATTTTTAACATCTTTTTACATTTGTTTCAGCAATTATAAATAAAAAAAATGAAAAGAAAACCATAAAAAACCTATACTATATCAAGAAATGTTAGAAAAATGAATACCTATTAGTCTAGAAAAAAGTATGCATAATATTTTCAAAATTTTAAATGAATTGTTTAATTTCTGGTTTATACTTAACTCTTTCCTTCACTTGGCTTTTAGTTGAATCACCTGTCCCTTTCACAGGTGCAAAAAAATGTTGTTTCTTCGTTGATATAACAAATGAAATACCTTCAATAAAAGCAAATAAGTATAGAGAAAACTACAATTCTAGAATATATACTAGTTGAAAACTTGATGTTCTGTTATCAGCTTTAAAATTTCCATGCTGTATACTTTTATAGGTATATGCCACCAGTCCATAGAGCAATGTGGTCAGGGTATCCACACTAAAGTTACCATCTTTTGAGACAATAAGTGTGTCTTTTTGATGGTTAAAATCTCTACGGTTTACATAAATCGTTATTGTAAAATTCTAAGAAAATTATGAGTAGTCATTCAAAACGGTAGGTGAGGAATTGTGCTTCTCCATGACAATGCCCGTCCTTACACCGCTTTTCAATTCACTCGTGACTTTACAATTTTCATATTTCCAGAAGTCATATTTGCATTCTGGACGACAGTCATAATTAAGTAAGCTGATCAGTCCAGCTGATCCCTTACTCATCAGTCTGTTTCAATATACCTTCGCTGGAAATTCAAGCAATAGTTTGGAATAATATTCTTCCATTTTCTTTTTTCTACTCGATTGTCATATCGATAGCAAATATCACTTACTGAGCCGCATGATTTACATAACTCCGCAATCGCGGTAACAATCTTCTGTAGCATCTACATTTTCATCCAAAACACTGAAATTTTCTATCCAACTCAAATCAAAACCAGGAGTAGAGATTGATCAATAATAGTAAATTATAGCCTTTCCATCATTTCCTTCATTTCTTACATAGCTCGTTCTTTATTGAATCTCCCTTACTGAGCTTACCCACATTATTTCAACAACTCCCCATTCACCACAGCAATCTACTCTAAACATCTTCATCCCCATTCAAAACACTGAAATTTCGGTCCAATTTTCAAACAGAGCCCGAAACCGAAGGCGGATGTCGATTACTTTGGTCACCTCCCTCTTCATAAAGCAAAAGTCCGCTCTGTCCTCCCGGCGAGCTTGCAGAAATCAAGCTCATTGCGCTCACCCTTCTCTCCTGCCATTATCATATTTCTCAAAGCATGAAGCATATTGATCCGAAACACGAAATGGAACGGAGCTCTTCAAGCATTAAATCGCTCCGTGTTGCCTTATCTCGCGGCTCTTTTAGCCATTTCGAGGAGAGGAGAAAAAGTTGTCAGTGAGCGAGTGAGGTATTGCTGAGGAGATAAGGTGATGTGCTTTTTGAGGAGGTGTACTGTCGAAAATTAGATAAGACAGTAGTTCGGTGTTGTTTATGGCAGTTATTTCGTGTTTCTCCGTTCTGTTCCTTTTTTAAGTCGAAACCAAAGATAGAATTCATAATTCGAAGAAACTTTCTTTTCACTATTGGGCTTGTGGTTGCTTTGAGTTTGGTAACCAGAATAGAAGGCTCCGGTTTTTTTTTTGTACAAGTCAAAATAAATGCTTACTTTCAAAAAAAAAATCTGAATACAAAGTGGTATAAATTGATTGGCTGAAACAGTTTCCTTACTTTATAAATATTCATATAAGTTTCAACCGAAATCCCTTTAACAATCAAAAATCGCTGGTGTCATCGGATAATCTCGTATCTTTGATTTGGGGAATATACAGTTTGGAGATACTAGTGTGAGTTCATACGAACAAACTGCGCCAATGACAGATCGGAACCCCTTCCAATAAACCATAGCGAGTAGTGATAAAACCCCACCCCATTGACACCAAAAAAGAGGATAGTTGCCGTTTCTTCTGGGAACATCATGCGAGGAGTAACCATGGAAGTAACCCTTTAAGCTTCTGTTTCACATTACGGTTTTACTTTGAATGTTATCAAAATAAAAGTTCATTTCATTACTGACGTGAGTGAACATATTCCGGCAACACCTGCTGAATTGACTTTGAGTTGGGAGTAGAGAGAGAGCGGAGCACACTTCTGAAATTTCTCTCCTTGGTGTTGGCATTGATAGCATAAGAGTAAAAAAATAAAAATAAGAACAATTTGGTCTTCTTGATAGCCTTTGGAACACCTTCTAATCTCTAAAAGCTTATTTAAATGCAATTCTATGGGTCGTTCATGAAAATCTGTTTGACGAGGAAGCGGAGAATCCCCTCAGAAGTTTTGTAGTCTATATCTATAATCCTCAAATCAAAGATACGAGGTTATCCGATGGTGCCAGCGAAATGAGAACCAGGTTTCTGTGAAACAAAGCTGTTATTTTGGGAATTTCTTTCTTTAGAGATAGTTTTTAGAGGATGTAGATTACCAGGTAGGTACCAGAGTAGAAGATACTGTCTTGTTTTTTTATGATTTGATGTTACAATGCTGAAAACACAACAAATATTGTTATACAAAATATCAACGACTGTTTATGCAACAGAACAATCTTTTTATATAAATTTTTAGTCTAAACGTTTAAGCAGTCAAGTATGTATAAAATTTCTTTTATTTTATAAACATAAATTTATTTATTTAATACTTTCATTTTATAAAGAAATTATTTTTTAATTACATTTTTGTAGTTAACTTAATGTGGTTGTTGTTAATAATTAGTATGTTAGAATTACTTTTAGAAAAAAATAAAGCTAATTAAGAATACATAGAGATCGATTTAAAAAATTCTAAGATGAAGGAAAGTTAATTAAATGACTGAGAAAGCCATTTAATCTTCAAATAACCTTTTACTGCTATGCCATATAAAACCCAATAAGAATACCGTCTGCTTAATGCAATTTTCATGTCACATAAAATTTTACGAGGTAATGGTGGTTCGTTCTTTTATTATTTAGCAACAAATTGCATTGAGATTTAACCAATGCTACAGAATAATGAAACCTAAATCACATTAAGTGATAAAGTGTTTTTGAGGCAAGGTACCTTTCAACATCATGCTGGTTTTTTTTAATTTGATAATTAAGATAAGAGATATAGAAAGGTAAAATAACTAATTCAAAACTCCTTGAAATTTTTAATTTAAATATCTTATTCAGAAGTTGAAAATTGAGAAATACCCGTGGTTCAATTTAAAGTTTATTGCAGAGGTTTCATTAAAATTCCTCTTGTTTGAGAAATTGACAAGGTTATAAATGAATTCACATAATTTCACCAGATCACGCAAAATCAACATGTTCAAAAGTTTTTTAACTTTTCAAACTAGATAAGCAATCATCCCAACCTGTGGACAGTTTCGCCATCAGAAAGTTATGTTAGTTAAGAAACTTTAAAATGATGAAGTTTCACCAGTTCATTCTTAACATGAACACGCGATCTCAATAAGTAATTTTTAGGACAGGGTTCTCTCTAATCAATCTTTACGACTCTCATCTCAAAACTTCGCAGAAGAAAAGAGCCTCGACGCAAAAAAAAAAAAGTTTCATAAAATAAAAACTTCTAACCGACTTTGACACCGATATTCAAACGACAAGGGCTGTAGCTTCCACGGTGGCTGGGCACGCTCGCATGCCCAAGAAGAATAAATAAAGTAGCCAGCTCCTTTTTCTCGATGGATCCGAAAGTGTTGGAAGTTGTTTTCGACGTGGAAATTATGTTCAATTTCGGTTGAGTCCTTGTAAGGATGAAGAACCGTTTTCACGCGTGTTGGTAGCCGTAAATTATTTCGGTTCGCTTCTCTTTAGAAATATGTCATTTTTGATATAAGTGGGACAAATCGGTTCTGATTTAGTTAAGGATGGAGTGAGCGTCGTAAATTTTGAGACTAGAGGAAAGTGAGTTTAGGTTAGGACTTGTTATAGTGGCCTGATTTTTTGAAATAGTTTATGGAATCCTTCCGATAGATTTTTTATTTTGCCCTGGGAGTTATGCTCTGTATAGTGTAGTTGTAACTCAGAGAGAGCAGAATATTTTTAAAAATAAATTCAGACATATTCCTTCAATTTTAATAAAATTTTATTTTAGTGCGTTTAGAGCATTTCTTATTGATCATAATCTTATTACTATTCAAATAAAATACAAATTTAATACAATTTTTAAGAATGTTTAACTTAGTTAAAAGCTAGGAAATAACTGTTTTTAACACTTTATTTTGTTTTTACTTACTTTTATTTATTTTTCTATACTTCCACTTTTAATTTTTTCACTTGGAAAATTACTTTTTATTTTTAAAGTAAAGGGGACCTTATTAATTTAAATTATACTTAACTAGCTGATATACCCTCCATTTCTCGAGGGGAAGGCTTACCAAACTGTGTGTTAAAATAAATAAGAATTATTTTCTTCACTGTACTTCTTTCCGAGGAGTCATTTAGATGCAATAGTCAACTGCCTTCCCGCTAGGATTCTTTTTTGATGTCATACTACTTCCTTAAGATGTAAAAATACTTTAAAATACCATCTGTTTGGACCTAATGTGTGAAATCACCATCCCCGTTTTAAAAGAGTAATTTTTTTTTTTAAATAGAAAAAAGTCATGGGACCTTCTGAACCCCCCTTTTTTTTCTTTTTAATGTCCTTTGCTCCCTCCATCCATTTCTGCAATTTATATAAATGTATAATTGAGGCAAATTTCTCCGCCTTCGCTTCATAATAAAGTTATATTATTGAACAACAATTTCTATGAATAAAACTTATTTTCCCCTCATCCCGCTAAATTTTAAATACAAAACAATTCAATATACTTACTTTTTTAAGATTTTAAACAAAACCTTAAAAAAAACCGGTTTAGAACTGAAGTGTTTATTACCATTTTTTAGTAGTGAGAAATTTTTTTTTAATCAGGGGGAGACCCCCTGAACCCCCCCCCTTTGTTGATTTATCACCTACTCATTCATTGAAAGATATTTCAAACATGAAATACAAGTAAACATCATTTTGCATCCACACAAACTATTGAAAATGCTTCTGATAAAATATTTTTTAATTTGAACTTTGCTGAAAATACTTAAATTAAATTAAATAGAAAAAAGAATAAAATTTTTCAGTGGAACTGTTTTTGGTTATCATAAAAAAATTATTTAATCATCAAAAATTATTTCTTTATCAGATTTTTAAAAAAATCACCTGTTATAAAACATTTTTCAATAAATATTTCCAACAATAGATGTTTTGCATCACCTGGAAGGAGCAATAACCGTAATAAATTTAATATTGATGGCTAGCATAAGAATTTAGAAAAGGGGCAAAAAAGGATCCTTGGAATGCTTTGATTCTGATAATTCTTTTTTTCAAACCTTCCTGGTTGTGTGCGGACCAACATGCTAAAATTTCATTACAATCACATTAATAATGTGGGTGCTAGAATCCAAAAACTAAAAACTTGAGTGAATATTCAAACCCCCGTGCACCCCCTCTAGAATGGAATATCGAAAAATCCAGAAATTACTTTCTTTGAAATACTCTCAAGAAGGTATTACCAACAGTTCACTTCGTTATATTGATTTCTCGGTATTGTTTTCTTTGAAAATGTAAAACTTTGCTTATGCTCAGCAAAAACGGGGTTTTGGAATTTTCAGACCTCTTAAAATTCGAATATCCAAAATCTGAAAAATGCCTTTCTAGATATTGTTGCTAGGTACCTTCCTGCGAAATGACGAAGATCTGGGGTCATTTTGGACGCCGCTGGGCTCAAAAACGTCGAAAACGCTCCAAACCCCCCTGTGGGTCAGAAAAAAGATATTTTGAAAAATTCCTTCTTAGTGCGCGTATACACCATAAGGTCTTCGACCCTACCAAGTTTCGAGTCTTTAGCCCCGGTAGATTTTGCTGTGCGTTGCTGAGTGAGTGAGTGAGTGAGTGGTAAAGCTCTTTTATTATTATAGATTTCTAATATCGAAAAATTCAAACGTTTCATATTTCATAGAAAGAAACTGTTACACTACTATGTTTTTATGTTGAAAATTCTTGGCAAAAGACCAATGATCATTTTACACATTCTTTTTTCATAATAACCTGCAAAAAAAAATACGAAGTCTCTTTTTAAAAAAAACTAGGCTGTGACTTTTTTCTTGCTTCTTCTAAAAATTAATTTCAAATCTTCGAGCACCTGTTCTACTATCAAACAAAACTAAAACTAACTACATAAAAGACTTAAATCCTTTCTAAAGTATCTTTAATTTGTTTTACCCATACGAATAGAGAATAGGACGCATAATTCCCATAACTTCCTTCATATCACCTCCAAAGCAATAAATTAAATTCTTTATTAACCCCTTCCCCGTCTCAAGACACTTCCGACACGCTTCCTCCATCAAAAATCTAATCATCCCCTTCTTCATCTTCCTTCCGATTCCTCCCAACCTCCCATCCGCAGCTCCTTGCTCCAGTTTGTCTCCATCGCAGGGGCAAAGGGGGGTTCAGCCGGAACCACCTCCCCGCAGCGCCCCCTCGCGGGCACCGCCGAAGCTCGCCGTGTAACACATTCGGAAGCAACAGGTTCCTCCTTCCTCCCGATCAAGTGTTGGGTTTCGTGTTGGAGCAAGTGTCATTTGGGTTCGGGATTCATCGAAGCTGTCATCCCCCCGTGTGTTTTGTGTGTGAATATTATTTTGCTGGGGGATTAGGAGGTGTTCCTACCGTTATTTTTGTGATTATCGATTCTGGTGATATTATTCTGCTGTTTGCTGACTTTTGGAATATAAATTGTCCAGGTATTTATGATTTACCTTTGTTTTGATTGGAGATTGTTTTGGTTTCGGGATGCAATTGTGGGTCAATGCTTGGACGTGGTTTTTTGAAACAGAAAATGGGGATTTGGTAGTTTTTAATTCAAATGCTTTTGTGTTAAATGTTAATGTTGATTTAATTTATTGAGATTACGTTAATTTTTTGGGACAAAATGCTATTTTCAAATTGACTTATAGACAGTGTGGTACTGTACATTATAATTATTTCAAGTGGAAAAATCTCCCAGACCATAAAGTATTACCATTGAAAATTTTCCCTTTTACCTTTTTACTGGTGAAAATTTCTAACATCCTATAGTTTATAATTAATATTGAAATAAGTATCGTAAACAATATGATTAAATGAAACCGAATGGAAAACTAATATGTGATTATAATAGGACGTGAATAGATAACGTGTGTGCACCTTATTACTATTTAAGATTTGATTGGCTTGTGTTTACCTTTTATAGAAAATATTTATCCTAGTTTTATTGTGGATGAGGGTTTTTCAAAGATTTAAATTCTTAACTGGACAATGCAAAATGTGTATTATTTATAGTAAAATGTAATAAATTTAGTGTAATATATTATTCCATATATTTTCATAATATAAAATAAAACAAATATTTAGGATCAAAATTATTTAGCAAGGTGTAAATTTTTTGAATTTTTCAAAAGAACTATAAAAATATTGTTTAGTAAACCTGATACATTTATTCATGTATATTGTATCCCTCTACTTTCTGTAAAAATGGATCTTTAACTTGATTAATGGGAAAAATACACAGTCAATTGTATTAACTTTCTATTGTTTTCATCATGATGTATTTTAGAAAAATTTTAAACTTGACAGTCACTTGTTACATTGAAGTGTGCCTTATTTTAGAAACGTATCAATATCTTAATGTTAAGGGTAAAAAATTTGTTTCCCAGTTTGGGTCGTTTTTTACCATACTGTTTTGATAACATTATGTAAACATAATGTATGACATGTTTTTACATACAATTTGATAACATGTACAAGTAGTACTTGATATCTTAATAGTTAATACAATGTATATAGTCTACATTATTATGCTTAAATGCAATGAGTTAAGTTTAAAACCAACTCTGTGTAATTCATGGAAAGTAAGGCACGATTTCTTTCACGAACTCTTCCTAACTCAACCCCAACAAACCTGACCGGCCGGTGCACCATGAATTATTCATCAACGCATAATTGATCGCATTAATTGCCACCTTTCTCTCGGCCGGGATGCAATGTTGTTATTTAGCTGTCAATGGAGCACTTAGCCGAAGCGGCCTTTCAATGAGTCGATCTCTTCTTCTGCATGAGCTCTTCCTCTGTGAGGAGGGAGAAGGTGCAGGTAGAGTTAGAATAAATAGACTGCGTACTAAATTCAAAGCCATCTCCTGTCTCCGATAGTACCTGCTTTCCGATACGGACGATAAATTTCCTTTCTTGGCATTTGTTTATTTTCAATGTTTTGTCATATTCCTAAAGCCATTTAACCATATAAAATTTTGAAAAGTTTGTGACACTCTAACTAAAATAAACTATTCTTGGTACTTTTCTGTTATCTGTCCGTTAAAATCACAAAGCTGTTTTGCATGCGAAATGGTAAAACTATAGTCCAAAACTGCAAACCAACCAATAAAATTTTGAAGTAATATTGAGGACAGCAATGAAAATTTGTTATAGTAGTATTTGAATATTTAGTGCATTCAAAATATTTTATAAATTTTTTAACGGGATGGATAATAGAATTGGGCTCGATTTTGAGTTGAGTTGAGTTGAGGATTTTTCGGACATTTGCTCGCTGATGAAAGCTGCTTCGTCCTCGAGATACAGACTGATGTAGATTAGTTTACTGTGCTAATGGAGTAAAAGGTCGGGGGCTATATCTCTTCTGTAATATGATTTAGGAAATCAGCTATGGCTTTTACGTTGGATGCTTTGTTCAGTTTTAGGCAGGTCATTAGAGCTTGGAAGTTTAAATTAGGAGTTTGGATTGATTTTTCTAGGGCTTCCCTTTGTTGGAGGAATCTGGGCTCGATTTTATTCTGTACTGATAGATATACAAGCGAATCTTCAAATACTCTAATTGAATAAAGATTGTTCGTTTACATATTTCAAAACGCAGAGGTTATTTTAGAAGAAAATAAATACCGGGTCCTTATACTTTACTGTGCTTAGCCAAGTGATTTCTTCCCTCGTGAAACTTTGCAATACATGAGGGATTTAAGTTTTGAATGATAATCATTAGTTACCTCATAGTAATGTAAATTTGTAGAAGAAGATGAAATATTTAGAAAAAATAATGCATAAACTTAATCTTTTGAATAAGGTAAAACTAGATTTTCACTTTTCCGGAGGGGTTGGGATCTCAGTATTTATGAGCTCAGACGCAAAGTAATCACTGGTGAAATAAAAACTCCAAAACAACCAAAAAGCATTTTCCTTTCAAACTTAACATTATAAAATCTTTTAAAATAAAATGGAGTTTTGGATGGGCAAATTTGGTTTGACACATCGCTCTTTCATTTCATGCAGGATAATATCAGTCCCTTCATCCGATGTTTCTTTTAACAGAAGGCAATGAAATATATAATTTCTTTTTCCCATCCTGAAAATATTTTGTCTATGAAACTCTCATGTTACGAAAATATATTTGTCACTCTCCTTATATGCTACGCAGGAATGCAGGCTAATGCGCTCTCTCGTTAGTTCTTTCTCTACGCAGTAAGACGTGCTCAAGCATTCCCAATTAAAAGATGCGGGAGGAGAGACATCTTCTTTTTGGGGGTTGATGTTGAAAGGTTTCGGATGCGATGCGATATGGATTCTTCTGCGGAGTCGGTGTCGTGCTCTAGTGGAACGGGGGTTGAGACGTGTAGGTGGTTTGTCGCGGTGCAGTTAAATGGGATTTGCCTTGGAGAGATAGATTAGAATCGGTTTGTTTCTTTTAAATGGTATTTAGAACAATAGGGTGTTTGGGTTTTTTAACTGTTTTATATTCAGCATAAGTTATTATAAATATTTAGAATTCAAATTTGAATACAAACCGATTAAACGACAAGAATATTTAACTACGAAATGTTAAGCGTGTTTTATCTTTAAAAATACTGATTCTTTTCTCTGTTTTGCATTCAGAATAGCCAGGTTTGGTTTTATTTGTTTTTTTATAATCATGAAAAGAGATATGCTTAAAAACACAACAATGCTATCAGGGTATAATTTAAGAAATGATGAAGCTTCTAAGGTCGGACTTGTCACTATTGACACTTAGGATGTTATCCGAATTTGAGAAAAAAAACCGTATAGAAATTATTTCATTGAACCACAGCATGCCACCCTGGAGTATAAGTCCATCATAATTTAGTTTTTTGGAGTGCAACTAGTTGTTTTAGTTAAGTAGATTATGTTTCCAGAAGTAATCTTTATACCCTTACAATATTTTTGTATGTCTTTGGATTAAGTAGACTAGTAAATTAAGGCGGGAAAATGGGCTAAAACATTTGGTTAATTCAAAAAAGGTTTGTAATTTATTTAAATTGAAATTACTTGTAATTGGTGATTGAGTTAATTTTTCTATTTCCAATCAAGAAAAAAGATAATTACAAATTTTATTAAATTGTTTGATGTTTTTTTCTACTGAATATTATTCAAAACCTAGATTACACCAAATATTTTTAATTTTTATATTTAAGTTACTTTTAAGTTAAGAATTAAAAAATAAATTTCATTAATTTGAAAAGCACTTTTTAAGTATCGATATTCTATTTGTATAATAAAATTTCTCTTTAATACTTAAAAATTATCTTTATTTGAAGAAAAACTCAGAAATCGTAAATAAAGTTCTACGAAATGGAAACAAGTAGTAAAATAATTTCGAACAAGGAAATCTTTTGACTTTGAATATCCATTATTCATCCCTGACGTCATCCATTGAAGACGTTCGCGACTTACGGTATTCTGGCATACGGAATCGTATTCGTTTGTATACCTATTGACCGGTTATTCGCGCAGCCATTCGAGAAGATCTCGCCGGTCGATAGTTGAGGAAGATTATGACCACCTTTGCTTGACGAATCGACAGATGTCGTGTCGGGAAGACAAAAGTCAAATTCGGTAACGGACGATTTTGAATGTCCTAAAGAGATGCGACCGTTGGATTGATTTGATGGATGTTTCCGTGGAGTATTTTGTGGAATTCTTGTTTGTTCGAGCAGATCATATAAAAATGTTGAGTGGGGAGGGGATAAAATAATGCCATGGATAAAAAGTTTTGTAATACTTTCTGTACATGTAGTTTTGAGAGAAGGGTTACAATGTTACATTCTAGACTTTTCTGAATGAAATGAGTATCGTATTGTACGATCTTTTCATCAGATGTAGATTTCATAAAACGAAATTTTCCCCAACTGTGAAGTTTAATAAAATTTGGGCGCTAAAACACTTACAACCATATTCACAGCCATCAGAGTCAGTGTTAACCAACATTTAAAGAAAGGAAAATTAGCTTTTCGCTGACTCTGATTGGTGGAATCCTTCTTTGATCTAGAATCTAGGATTTAACACTGACGCTGATGGCTATGAATATGGCCGTTAGAATATCAATAGGTATGACTAATACAATTTTCAGTTTTATCTAATTTATTACCAAGTAAAGCATATTTGTGGTAATCTTCTTTTAATTAAAAAAATAACATAATATGAATCCATATCTCTGAGACCCGTGGTTCCTCTTTCTGTCTTGCATTGAGAAAAAAAGATATTTTTTTAAAGTTTTGCACTACAAAATTTGATTTTATAACTTATTCATATTTAGATTGTGAATCAAATAAACTAAAACATTTAACTTGATTAAAAATTAATCTCATTTTTTTTAAATGAGTATATTAGATCGATACTTTCAATTTATCATTACTCTAGTTAAATAATTATTTTCTCTTTCGTTAATGTACAACTTATAATTACAACTTCAGTACAAGTTTACAAATTTGGCTAACTACGTTGGGAGGAAATTCTTTCTTAGTTATCTTGCAGCACCCGGCTACAAATTATAATTTAAATTTGATTTATATTTTACAACTATATCTTCCTTTTGTATTTAAGCTTTAAACTTCATTTTGTTCTTACATCTTTTATAAATTAGTTGCATTAATAAAACATAATTTTTGTTTCGAGAACTTCTCTTTTCAATTTAATTTAATAATGACACACAGACTTCTCCATATTAGAAAAGGGATAACACATTATGAATTGATACAGTCTTAAGTTATTTCAGTTACGTAATTTACGTCTGATGGTATCACCATAAGGGAAAATAGGGTCAAATATGACAATTTTGATGCAAAAAACAAACTTTTTCCCCTGGTTAATTTTCCACCATGAAAGTTACAAAAAAAGGTTTAACGCCTATTTTGGATTTATGAAAATAACTGAGCCTAAAAATAAGAATGTAAGATGCAATTTGAGTTTAGTCATCAATGAAGGTCGCTTTATAAGGTAATAGGAATAATTTCCTTTTTTTTCTCTTTCATTACCCAGTAAAATCTTGTTAGGGAGTGGTTAGATCCCACTAGTTAAATAACTTTAAATGAAGGGCTTCATTGCTACTGGTCCACCACTACCACTCGTGTTTCACGTGACTTCTGTGGTTCACTAGATAATAACCGCAGCTTAATCCATAGAGAAGGAAGGGGTAGGCATGTTTCGTGAACCCGATGCGTCGAAAACTGTGGAAATCGCGGATCGCTGAAGCGGCTTATCAGTAATGAATTTGCTTTTTATGGCCATTTATTCCTTCAGCGCACCATGAAGGTTCCCATTCTCCTTTTAATCGATCCCACGCGGATCAAAAGAGAGAGAAGGGAGCGAAATGTGTCATTTGCGATCGGCGGCGCTACTGGAATTCGAAAGACAGAGCCGAGAACAAGATGCCGATGGATGAATCTTGTTGATGCGGCAGGTTTAGGAGGAATGGTTTGGGGAAGGCTGGTTATAGTTAAGTACGGTATCAAGGATGTGAATGAGGGAAATGTTGTTGGGATTAGTGTTCGGAGACGTATTCGATTGGTTTTGTTTTTCCATTTCGTATGTGATTGCTTTATGCGTTGGTTTGTTTCAACTGAGATAGAAATCATTCATTCGTATTCATGGTATGTTTATTGATGGTTGCCAGTCACATCCTTGAATGAATATATTTTGATAATTCAAAGATAATTATGCGTGCATATGATTAGTATGTGTTGAATATTCTTTAAAATTTTAATTAGTTTTTAAAAACATTAAACTTAAAAATTAATATTGTAATATTTATTGAAAAATTAGTTAGGATGTATTAATTATATTCACTGGAGAAAGAGAATTATTGCGCCTTAACCAAACAGAAGAAAAGTAAAGCAGAATGAATGACATCAAATTCCATACTCAACTTTATTTTCTATTCCTCTTTCAGAACTTTTATTTTTCTACGTGATTAGGTTTTTTTAAATTTTATTTGCCATTGAAATGATTATTAGCCATTTCAGAAATTCAACTTTGATATGTTAAAAGGACATGCAAATTAATCCAATAGAATTTTTTTAACAAACTACTATTTTAAAAAATGTGTAGATATGGATTATTCTAGCCTTGTATCTATAGGGTTGGCACGGTTTAAACCAAATGGTTTTCTTCTTATTTTTTTTTTCATAAAACTGCAGAATTTTTTTAGTAAAACTTATGGGTTTAAAGTCCTTTATTTATTAAAATATTGTCTTTTGAACAAATTTTTTGAAATTTATTTTGTTCTCTAGCTAATTATTGCTGTAAAGTTATTAATTGAAAAAAATTGGGCAATTCAAATTTTCCTAAAAAGACTCCTTGTTTTTTTTTTCGAAACAAAAAAACCCTATTTTTTTTTTTATTCATAAGGAACTTGATATTTGAATGCATCATAAAAACCAATTTCTTTTTGCAATCCATTAGGCATTGGATATTTAAATATGCATTGTAAAAACCAGTTGGTTTTTAATTCTCTAAAAAGACTCCCTTGGTTTTATTTTTATAAAAAAAGCCTGTATGGTTTAAGTGTATGTGTTATACTATGTGTTTTGATTTACTCTCATAAAATATTTATAATTCCAATCAATTAAAATAATAATAAATCAATAAGGATTTCAAAACTTAATATAGTCGAAATAACATGATATCAGGCTCAAAAGAAACATAAATTTTGTTAAATTTCTATATAACTTTACATTTTGAGTATGCACTAGTTTTGTAGTAATGATAGTCTAAAAATTCATTATAAATGTATTAAAAATACTGTGTACTTACTGTTTCACGTGAATATTACAATATATCATATAACAGATCATATATCAAAGTTATATATCAAAAGGCAGATCAGTCTGGTATTTCTTTTTAAAGTCACCGAAGCATTTACCGATGCAATTATCTTTGACGTCTTTTTCGTATTTTGATACCTTATGAATCAGGATACCATGACTAAATGGGTTAATTTAAATTCAAAATGTTTGTACTACAAACAATATCCTTCAATTGAAACGGATGTGCTTTCACTTTATACAAGCGGAAAATTCTAAGTATACTTAGGCGATTCTGAGAAACTTAGAGGACATGCAATAGACAGCGATAAATCATCCTTAACTATTATGTTGTCGTATATGTCTTGGAGGATTACAGGAGCTTCTGGTAGTTAGTCGATAGCTAGTTTAAAAGAAATAAGAAAATGTGGGAAATATTTAAAGTAGATGTCGTGTTCGAATATTTAGAGTTTACTCATCGTTAATACCAATGTCTAATAAATTGGGATAGTTTAAAAATAGAAACAAGATAGTTTCCTTAATCTTTAAAGAAGCACAGCTAAGGTTACCAAGGTATTTAAGGTATTACTTCTTTTTTAAAAGCATACTTCACTTTTTTTTTATTCTGTCACTTATGGTTGAAAGATCCTTACATATTATAATGTTTAGTGGTTATGTAGTATCAAATTTGAGAGAATACCATTTCACTTTTTATCTATGAAGTTATTCCATGCACTATTAGTTACAAATAACAGTCCATGTCTTATATCCATGCACTTAAAGAAAAGTTTAATATGTTTTATTAAACACTTATAAAATGTGCTCAGACAAGCTACTAAATTGATAAAATTTTAGTTACTTATCTTTCAAATTTTAGCATTCCTTTTTTCTTAATTTTAATATAAAATCGTCTCCATGTACTCTGCAAATGAACTTCAAGTCTTGTATCCTTTTAATTAATTTTAGTTCGCTTAAAAAATTGCTGCCTAATTTTATAATTATTTCTATATTATGACTTATATTTGTTTGATTGAAGTTTTCCCCCATTGTTTCCTGTTCTCACTTTATAAACATTATCAAAAGTATAAACAGACCCTTTTTTTAGATTCCCTCTTAATCTTTATTAACTGGCTTTCCTCTTATTCATAACTTGATAAAGAAAAATTTGCTACTCCAAAATAATCACTTTAAAACATATAATGGATAAAGAACACAGAGGAAAATATAATTTATCATCGCAGAAAAATACAATCCGAAGACTTCACATCTCCCAACAATGCATTTCTACTCCAAGTCCACTGACTTGAAAAGTAACCTTTCTCCCAGAAATTGTCTTGAGAAACTTGTGACAATCGCCTTTGGTCACGGACAGAGGGTTCAGAAAGGGGCGGTCGAGGGTGTGTCACCGGGGAAGAGGACCCTCTTATCGTCCGCATGGTCCACCGATTTTTCAAGGCTGGGCCCTCGTGCCACTCTGATTCTTAATGTCTTTTTAAAGCTTTTGTTCACGACTGCAAAGTCGCTTGCACTAGTTGGGTCATGGGATACTGATTTGTAGGCAAGGCGAGGGCTTGTGCTGGCTGAAATTAAAATTCGGAGAGGGAATTACAGTGGTTTTAAATTAGTGGATGCTTTTGGTTTGCATTTTTGTGTAGAATGTAGATGAAATCTTTAAAACTTTATCCTAGCGTTCTTCTTGGTGGTTGATTACCTAAATAAAACTTTTCAGGAGAAAGTTTTAATTACTTCTTAAATATCTTCTTGTGTTTGCGTGATAAGCTTTCTCATTCCACGTTTATCTTTTGGACATTTCTGGAAGAAAAATTAAGTGTGCTATTAGTAGTAAAAATATATTAGTTTTAAGTAATAAAAAGGATAATTTTTATTTTTAAGCATTTTTCTATTATCTCTGAAAGGATAAATTTGGTAATGCTTTTTTTTAAATTTTATAAAGATAATTTAAAAGTCCATAAAACATAAGCAAAGAAAATATAATTCGTCTTACCCTTAATTTCACATTACACCAATTAAACGTTAGGAGTATAAATTAGAATTTCAGGCTTTAAGCTTTTGTTTTATCAATTGATTTCAGTTCATAATTATTAAATCATTTTATTTTTCTCAATACACTATAAAGAACTCCACATCAAAGTATTGCTTCATTCTTTTGAACTTTTAAATCCAATATGTCTTTGAATTCCTTGAGTAAAAAATATCAATAAGACTATTATAGAAGATACGCTGTTATATTTTAGCACATATCCCATAAAAGCATATTAGTTGAACAGACTAATCCTTTTCCCCCTTTTTTTACTTCTTTCTCCACAATATAATTACATTCAATTCCCTCAAATATTTCCTTCGATTATGTCTTCAATGCCAATAAAAGAACATAAATTTATGAATGGCTTCAATATATTTATTTTTCCCTCCTCCCCTTATTTGAAAGTTGTTACTTTCATTGATGAACCCATCCCCACCCTGAATCCATCCCGCACCATTTCCCGTTAGAAGCAGTCACCCATCTTTTGTTCATTGGAACTGGGTTGATCCAATTTCGGTAACGAGCCGATCACTTTTCAATTAAGTCCCCTGCCCCCGAAAGAGGACACTGTACTCGGGGTCAGATCAGAAAAGTGAAACCAGGTTGATACGCATTAGAACGAACGGGAGATCCTCTCTCTCTCGCCTTGTTATTGGGATGTGTAATTCAGGAAACGGGCCCCAGGGAGAGAAAGTTGCACGGTATGGATGCTAATTTTCACTTTCAATTAATTTGTATGGTAATGGATATTGATGATCACTTTCATTGCATAAGGCTTTGGTATAGAAGATGAAACTTTTTCATTTACAAGGTTCTGAACTTATTTTTTTGGATTGCAATGGTGATTCAGTGTTTTTTCATTAGTACGAAATTAATGGAGTTTGTCAATTTAATTGAAATGAAATGCGTGTGAAAAAACTTTATTTTAGTTAAAAAATTAGTTTAAAAGAAACAGATATTTGTTTGAGAATGATAAAGTGTGAATCTTATTTGACCAGACTGAGAGGAAGACTAAAATCAATGCCTAATTCCTTATTTTAATATAATTACCTTTTAAAAATTGTAAGATCATTGTAAATGCTTAGGGAACGCTTTTTACTTTCAATTACATAAGTTCTCTTTGCTTCTAGTTCAAAAATAAATTTTGTAAATATTATAACGGATTTACTTTAGTGTTTATATAAAGTTTATCATATTGATTATTTGAATAAGAAATTATTAAAAGTAACTGGAAGTAAAGAATTTCCCAGCACAGTATTCATGAAAATAAATTACCAAAATCTAAAAAAAGTATTTTTGAAAATTTTAAATCTTGTGACAATTTTTAAACTATTATCCACTATCAATAGATACCGAAACAAGTCTTTACAAGGGTAAAAACAGCAACGCACAAGGATAAACGACGTCATGCTCATTGCAGCATCAAAAATTTTCCCACCATTAAGAGCTAGCACCGAGCAAAAAGAATCCAGCACAGAAACGTAACTCGTACTTAACCGACGATAAAAAATATAGTAAACGAATCTAATCCAATTTCTGCTCGAGTAATTTAATCTCTCCCTTTCTTCACAGATTAGAAGCGTCCAAAAACACTTGTTCGCTTGACACGATTCTTGTCGCAATTACTATCGACAAGCGTTACCAAAAATGTATCGAGTGGACTTCTTTCACGATCTGACAACCCCAATGACAAGCCTTGACACCTCAGCTGAAAGGCAGATTCGGTCAAAAACCGAAAATTCCAATCAGGCCTCTATCTGGTCTGATTTTTTTTACCTGTTTGATCCAGTTCCAACCAGCCCCGATTTGATTTTGTTAGACCTACAGGGTATCTTTTTTTATGTATGGAGTTTTTATTAGGGAGGTTGGTGACTGGTAGTTTTTATGACACTGGCGAGAAAAATTTTTTTGTTCTTCTTTTAAGGATGAAATGATGAAAGTAAATCGTTTGTGAGAAATAAATCAAAAGGATTATTGTTTAGAGTTTGACGTGTTTCTCTAGTTATCAGGTTCTAAAGCTTTTTATTGAGCTTTGTTTGAGATGAAGTATTACAACTGATTCTATACTCACCTCTTTGTAATGACAGTTATTTTCTTCGATGTTATTAAAAAGGCGCTGAGATATATTTTATCAAAAATAAGTGGGAAACTAAAGATAAGTGGACTGTTGATGTTAATAACGAAGTTAAACATCTTGGGCTAATTTTTCACGTACTTTTTTTAGAATTATATGGTTGTTCCCCTCTATTATTAAAGCGTGGTAAAATCACTATAGATAAGTGATTCGCCATAAAAGATTATACTTTTTTGCAAACTGATTGTTAGTCATTGTTTGTTTCAAGAAATCTTAAAGTTTTTTGACATCTTTATTTTAAAATGTATTATTAACTGTTTTTCTGAATTTTAATTAGAGCAACGTATATGTAATATACAAAAACGAACCCGAGAAAACTTTCTGGTAAATTAATCATTACTGCACTAAGTCAGACCACGGCTTACTAGATACTTATACAGGCTAGCCGAGTTTTAAACCATGAAAACCATTTGACAACTTTTCCCGCTTGGAGCGCTACAACACCTACCTATATCACCCACCGCCTTCAACACTGTGGATATGCTTTGCCAGTTTGTCCAGTATTGCCATCTGGATTTGCAATGATTTCCGTACTCGGCTAGTCTGTATAAGTATCTAGTAAGCCGTGGTCAGACTACCATTATATATCATATGCATACTAATTTGGAATTCTATATTACTATTATAAATTAAACCATTAAATTATCACAGTATAATCTAAAAGAATATAGCAGATTTTCTTATTACGACAAAATATTACAACAAATTAACTGAAAATCAAAATTTTCGTATTTTTACTCTGAAAAGTAGCACTTATTTAAGTAGCTTAATGGTAATCAGATATCCCCACCAACTGCATAAGTCTAGCTGCCAGCCACCATGCTAGTAGAGTAATTAAACCATAAAATAGTAACAATAAAACATTTTTAAACGCTTACTAAAACAAAAAGTTCTCGGAGATAAAAGCTGAAAAAATGTAACCCCCTGTTTACAGACAACTGAAAAAGGCATTTTAAAATTAAACTAGAAATATCACTGGCACACCGACTGGCAAAGTGGAAATCTCTCCTAACTGATGATTCTCTCTAAGAGAAAGTGAAAGTGACGATAATAGTCTCAACATCTCACCCCGCTTTGAGAGATATTGAGATTTATGAGATATTTAACCGACTCATGAACCTAGGTGATGTACTTCGTGCCAGGAAATCATGTTTCTGAAGAGTTTGATGATAATTTCGTGACTTATTGCACGCTCATATTTTCACAAGATAACGTGCGATAGATGTTCTTTTCTCGTTAACTCAAGTGTTTCCAATTTCTAACCCAATAATGTCTTTCCGAAAATGTTATAACAAGTCTGCTCGGATCGTGATTTTATTGTGCTAGAGCACCAGAATATCACGAAAGGTTTACTTTCATCAATAAAGAATGTTTGGTAGAATTTTTATGTTTTTTTTTCTGAATCATAATTTTACGTGTTTTTCGTGATATCCCGTAGCAGAGTATAAACTGCTTTTCACATGGATTTCTTTTTATTAAATCGTGATGTTTTTTCCGATTTCTGTACGCACCTAGTAGTTTTTTATATTACCATAGAATTATAATGACTAAAAAGGACTTGGATGTGTAAAAAAACAAAAAAAAAACCAATTTTAGCATTCTATGTTTTTAAACAATAGAGTCCTTTTAATATGCATGTAACACAGTAATAAATAAATTACAAACAACCCTAATTTGTACAAACTGCAAAATTTATCCAATATTTATTTATAAAAAAATTAAAACATTTACAAGTGACAAAAATCTTACCTAACTTCTGTGTGTTAATAATTCCTGTATTGCCCCATAAATTACATTAATTCGTGTTATAACTTACAATATTAATTTTTCATTGGAAGTATCAGTCCATATCCTTGCAATTATAAGGAAGGATCATACATTTTATTCACTTTTTATTTTGTTTATTGTAAAAGAAATATACTCTAATATTTGAATATATTTATCACATAATGATCAAATAGTACGCATTTAGTTCTTAATGTGATTAATATCTAGTAGTTTATTTTAATTGTTTACGTATGAAAAATCTAAACGAATAAAGTCGTCAATGATACAAAAGGAACAACAAGATTCATTTACCACCCAAATCAACCCATCAAAAAGTGTTTAAAATATGTTAACTTTGCATCCTCTACAAACTGTCACCCATCAAGCTCGTTGATGTGAGTGATAGATGAAACTCCACAAAAATGATGTTCGCAGATCATTCCCTTTCATATTCGCCAATTTCCATCGCAGTAAAACCGAACATTACTCCCTACACATCCCAATACACCCTACGGACAACCACTTTTGATACGTCCACCCTGATAGAGATCTCGGCTGATTTTCAATTATCGGCGGCAAATCCCTGCTATCGTTCCGCTCAAAACGCGCAATAATGGATATCCTATAAAAATATTTATTCCTCTCTATTCTAGAAAAGGGTTTTCCGTTTTACGAGAGAAAGAGAGAGAGGCAACCCTTCCTCAATTTCAAGTCGATGGTTACTTGAAAAAATTCGTCGCTGAGGGGCAGAAATTCGCACGCTTGGCTTGACGTCTCTGCCACGCTTCTATGAGTCCATATTCTCTCCACCTTTTTTTTTTCTTCTCGTCAGTTTCACTCTCACCTCAGATTCAGTGTCGTGTTGGTGGTGTACCATCGCGTTTCGCTTTCCGAGTGTCGTTGTTGTTATTGTCGTTATTATGTGAGTGGATATAGTGTACCGCGATGTATAAGGATACGTATCGGTTCCATTCCCTGGAGAGGCGGAAACCGCCGCATCATCACGGTCAGAATCATCACCACCACCACCATCATCTCCCTCAGCACAGTGGTGGGGATGATGAAGGCCCTCAGTACCAGTCCATACCGGATATGCACCAGTTTGAGCAGTTGCGAGCGAATCCCGAGTAAGTTGCTGAGTTTGTGTTTGGGGACACTGCTTTGAATCATAGGGAAAATTTTGGGGATAAATGTTCTATTAATAAGAGTTTGAGCTAGTATCTTAAATCCCATTTTTCCAATAAACATTCTTCAAACCATAAAACTACGATAGAGGTTAAAGTAAAATAGAGTCCATAGTGTTCCATGCATGTCAAGGAGTATTTGGAGGTAATAAATAATAAAATTCAAAGAAAATTGAAATGAATTTCAAAAATGTTATTATTATTAACCTAAAAGGGTTTAGTTTAAAATTTATGTGCCCCAGGGAAACTCCAACATTTTCAATTTAAAAATAAGTAGTGAAAGTGTAACCAACGAAATATTAACCGTAATTTAAATCAAATTGATTGGTTGGGGGTTAAATGTTAATTATAAAATTTTTTGTAGATTATAGAATATTATTAACATCATATTGAAAATTTTCATTTAAAATACTATTTTAAAAAGTTAAGAATAATTTCGTTAAGACACTTTCTCCAAACTTTTCATGATATACCTATTATTGTTTGGATAATACTAATATAAAATTCTCAAAGCAAGCATACACTATTTTTTTCTCTTAGCAAAATACTGTGAAGAAATTATTTAAATTTAAAATAATGTAATTTTAACAAATGTAAGTAATGTTATTATGATCAAACTTTTTTAAAAATTAGTCTGTCAAAAATTTCTCGACCTTTCACGAATAAGAAAGTTTCCATCGATAAAGATAATTCAATTATAAGTATTAAATACATTTTCTCAGTTAATTAAGATATTATTTTGTACTAGTATCGTATCTATATTTTTTTGCAAAATTTTCATAATAAATTTTTATAGCCTAAAATAAGATACTTAAACTTCTCTTTAAAAAGGTTCCACAGTTATGTTTTGAATAAAATTTAAGTCTGAAATGTTTAAAAAAACACAAATCTATTTTTAAAAAAGAGCACCTAGTAGAACCTTATGCAACTACATCCAATAATTAAAATATATTTCCTAAAGTTTATTGATGTTTGAATTAAAACTACTGTAAACTGTCAGTTTGATGGTGCAAGAACGGATGTATCTTCAAAATAAATATTTATATTTATATAGTGTTATATAACACTAAAACTTTCTTTCTAAAAGTAGTAATCAAAACAGTCTCATTTTAGTCCAAGTAAATCTATGCGAAATAACCACACATAGTATAAACAAGCATCTCTGTTTTCACCAAAACACTATCGTGACACCACCCCTATGTGTCATGCAATCTGTCCACACAATCGTGTCCGAAATAAAAAAAAACGACAATAAACGAAGTGATCCTGCCGTGATTTCCCACCAACACAGAATGGAACAAAAAATTTCCGCCGAATTTTTTCCACATTTCTTTCTTTCGGAGAGCTTTTCCGGCGATTATGTCATATCGGAAAAGGCCAAGTCCAGGATGTTCGGGGTCACTAAAACAGTGCGGGAAACGAGCACACACAAATCTGAATCGATATTCGAAATGGCCGGGAATTACGCAAGGCACTCTGTAATTAGTGAATTCGAAAGTTTTCTAGTCCAATTAGAGGAGGGACAGTGTACGGTTTTGACCGTTTTCCACTTTTGGTTCACTTTTAACCCGGGTTCCGGTTTTTTGTTTGTGCGTTAGAATTATATCGGTAGTGATGCTTGGTGGATGAGAAAACCACGGGATTTCCTTTTATTTGAGGGTTCTTTGTTTCCGTGATATTATTCAACTCTTCTGTGTTTAACTTTTACTATGAAATAACTTAAGAATATTTCCATATAAAGAGATGATTAAGGATAATCACCGATTTACATTTCCTTAAATTAGAAAGAAAAGGATGTTCAATACTAAATTGGGCAGTTAATTCTATTTCATTTAATGCACTAAAAGGTAAAAAAACTAAAACAAAAACATTGTTTCACTCATCATTTTTTTTTATTATTATTTTTAACTTTGTAGTTACTAAAAACATTGAAACTTCACCAAAAATTTTATATTAAAAATACTTTAATGGTATGCATTGATTATAATAAATAATAATTCCATAAATATCAGTTCCTGTTCTTCTAACTTAATATTTTTCTAACTTTTTTTTACAAAAATTGTTCAGATATTTATTTTCAACATATTTTCATAATGATTTTAATATTTGATTTTGTGTTCGGGAAGTCATACTTTAAGGTGTTTTAGTACAAACAATCCACATAAACAATTTACCAAGTTTGAGAAAATTAGAGATATAGTAAGTAGACAGTTTTCTAAATATTAACTTAAATTTTAAATAACAGTTTTTCCAACAATGTAAATTAACTTTTTAAATCCCTGCATTGATTTAAAAAACATTGAACTATCTATTTTATTTTTAAAAATTTTATATTGAAACGATTAGGAAACTCATAACAATGAACGGTATTCAAAGTAAGCCTAACTGTAATGTTTTAACAAATATTTATTAATTAAATCTAATTTAATTCGTAATACTTAATATTTGAAAACTATTCATTACATCATTGCATCAAAACAATACATTGTTTTTTCTATTAAATTTATACAAGCGTTAGGAAATTTTAAGTTTAAATTTATAGATATTTCTATATTTATATTTATAGATATTTGTAATTTAAGATTAATATATTATGATAAAGCTATTCTTGATTCTTTATTTTCTAAATTTCCTAAGCATATATTAGTATATAGTGTCTAACTATGAATTTAATTATTTATCAATTTAATTTTATTCTATGCAACTTGAACTAAAAAACATTAATGTGTGAGTTCAGATAACAAATCTTTGATTCAAGTAAAATGTTTTAAAATTTTTTTAAAACGATTAATGAATTTCATTACTTTAAAATTACTACTAACACAAATAAGCTAATATTTTTCTTTATAATCGAAATTACCATGCTACACACAGCAAATTCTGATCCATCTTTCGTAGAAGAAATTTCCTCATTCTTAACAACTTAATTTGGATTCTCCAAAGAGAATATTCCTTTCCCATCCACACCCTTAAAGTTCCAAAAGAAAATCAACCTCACAACATCTCCCACCCATACTGTCTTCATCACCCAACCCTCTCCGTCCTTTCTTTCCACCCTGAATGAAAAAGCCGAACGACAATAGCAAGACCCGCCCCGTCCGACAGTCAACAATGGACCCATCGCCTTCAAGGGTTAAGAAACAAGGTTAATGTGGGTTTCTCCTGGTTAATGAGTTTTCGATGCGCGGCTATTTATTATTTCATTTGGGAGGTGGCGGGAGGTTTTGCTGCTGCTGCTCCTCGCATTACGCTTATTGCTGGTGGCAGCATGGATTATTGCGTTTGGAATATTATTTTATTCAAAAATAGCGATTGTTTGTGGGACGTGATGGATTCTTAATTTGATTTTCTTCGCGATGAGAAGGTATGTTGTTACATCAGTATCTTTATTAAGATTTGTTTCACTTTTTTGCGTATAGAGAGCTTCGGGCTAGTCAATATTATTTTTTTTTTGCCTCGGGTACATTTATGTTGTTTTCACAAATACTTTTAAAATAAAAAAAAATCATGGTACTGTCTAGCAAAGTAATGGTATTTCAAATGTTATTTCTTTTAAATATGGCATGTTATTTTTTTTTAAATAGTTAATGACAAATATGTATGGTGATTTACATGAGTAAATTTGTATGCAACTGTCGGATTTTAATACTACAAGTAATTTCATTGATGAAATATAAAAATATGCTTATTATGTTTATGGAAAAATGATGTCAAGTAGATTTTGTTTATGATTTTTATTCTATAAAATACAATTTGAATTAATGTCAATTGTTAGGATACAACAGACTTCATTATTTTGGATACCAGTAGAGTAATATACAGGGTGTTTCAAAAGTCCGTTTCACGGCTTTTATTTGGAACCGACATGGGTCCAACCGACATTGGGTCATGAAAGCTTCAGGCTTTACAAAAAAAAGTCGTAAATTTGTTATTTTTCAGTATTATCATGTAGTTTTTGCGTTTCTTAGTTAAAAAAAATTTTAAAAAATATTTTTTTAAACCTAAGAAGGTTTTTTTTTTCATTTGCTAGTATCTCCTCGAATATTGAAGATGTTTTCGTGAAATATTTTTCTTTTCTGTACGTTTTTTATGATAGGGCAAAAAATTTTAGATTATAGGAGATAGAATAAAAAAGTTTTTATTCTATCTCCTATAGTTTTTTAATTATTTTTTTAATATTCTTATTTTGCCGCTAGAGGCGCTGTGAATCATCTCAATGAATTTCATGTTCACTTCCCTGGGTAATGGAATGGAATGGATGAATTTCATGTTCACTTCCCGGTACGCCTTAGTACTTTCATGACAAATAAAAGCCGTGAAACAGACTTTTGAATCACCCTGTATAAGACTTGTTATGTGTGGTGGTAGGATTTGATGCTTTTGAATCAAAACATTGACCATATTAAATATCTCCATCCATTATTGATGCTAATTTAAAAAACCTCTTTTGTATCATAATTTTGCTCTTTTTGAAATCAAATTTAATTTGTTGGTAGTTATTTGATTATTATTTTGATTACTGTAAATTGATACACACAAACTGAGATTTAATTAAATCCTGATTTGCTTCTTTCATGTTATTGTAAAATATTTCACATTTTAAAATTATATAGATATTTTTTCCTATACAGTTAAACCCCGATTTAATTAAATCTCGGTTATAAATTCCCTTCTTCACCTGTTAATTAACAAATCAACATTATAAATATCAGTTATTGTAATAGCTTCCAACTCGAAAATATTTCTGGGTACTTTCTAACTCTCAATCAATGCTTCCTCCTTAACTCTCTAAATGAAAATTAATCTCCAAAATTTTACTAAAATGAAGAAATTCTCTTGAAAAATGAAATTTTGTATTGAAAAATGAGAGGTTGTATGATAAATATGAATGAAGGATTTAAGTAAAAATCCCTACCGATAAAGCGAAGAATTCTAAAATAAAAATACTAAAATTAAGAAGATCCATGAGGGGATTATCTCAAGTTATCTCTCGAATTTTCTTGGGTTTTTTCTATTCCTTCTTGTTTCTACCCCATCCATTCAATTAAAAAAGTTCTAAATTATCTATATAGAGGTCCAGGATAGTATTAAGTTCCATCTCTTAATAAACCATACTTCAGAACTTTCCTATATAATCTTATTTTATTCCTTAAACCAATTTTGCGTACACTTGTTTTTTAAATCTAACATCCCTAAGTATTTAGAGTTTTAATCATTGAATTTAATGGTCTCCCAATTTCTCCTACTGTTGGCATCTACGGGTAAAGTTTTATTTACAGATGCATAAGATGTTTACACATAAAAATTGGGGGGGGGGATGTATGTTTGTCAACTGGGGTAAAAGAAAAATCCATTTAGTTGACAAAAAAATTACATGCAGGTGTATATAGTACAAATACAATAAGAAAAATTATGACAAATAATTTTTGAAAATTACAACCCAAATAAAGCATAAACATATAATACCTAGTTACGATAATACACAGAACAAAAAAAACCCACAAAAATTCATTGAACCAGAATGTGTATTCCAAAAGAAAAATGGCAAATCAACAGATTAAGGCATACAAATTGAGAACTTGGTCCTCTGTAGTTCAATGTGATTTGACTGTATAATATTTCTCATGTCCTGAATCTCGTGTCTCTTTGTTGTAGGTACGGTCGGCGCAGCGTGTTAAAGTGGCTGCTCCGGGAGGCAAAGATGCCGGCCCTGGAGACGACGGCCACGGGCGCCCTGGCGCTGCACTACGCCGCCGCCAAGGGCTGCCTCGACTGCGTCAAGCTGCTCGTAGAGTCCTGCCCAGAACTCAGGTAAGACATTTTTAATATGCAGTATTTATACTGATAGGGAAAGAAAAGAGTCCAAATATAGCTTTTACATATTAGATAAAGCTTATACAGGTTGTTGTACAATTATTGGAATAATTGCATGGATACATTAGCGTGGTATTTTGTAATAAGTTTCGTCAAATACAGATGGATAATTCCGGAGTTGTGATAAGTTCTTATGGCAAGATTTAAAAATAAGTTGAAAATTTGAAGGAAAGGTTCGATATTTTCCACTATATACTTCTCTCTTTTATTTTCTTGGTTTCTCATCTGTAAAATACTCTCTAAATCAAAGCTACACACAATTTTTTTTATGAACGTTTTATCTTTTTCTTTTTTATGTTAGTCAGGCGTAATCTTTGATATGTTTAACAGATATAAAGTAGAAAAGGGTTAAAATATATACATCAAAAAGGGCAATTAGTTGATAAGCCGAATCCTTCCAAATCATCCTGCCTTAAAATTTCGTGATTTAAAAGTGATACGAAACATATTGTTGCACTTGATTAAACCTTAAAATGATATCCAATTAAAATTAGAGATACCTAGCAATAGGACTAAATGTATGGAAAACTCTGTGAACTTCTTTTTGATATAACTGAATGTAATCTACAGAAACTAATACAGATTTACACCATGTAACATTTGTCAACAACCCTGCTTTAACACAAACCTGCCCTTCCCATGCAACACCTAAACATGTTCCCTCATTTCACTCTCCTTTTTCTAACTCAAAACTGCTGAACTTTATCGTCTCAAACATGACCCATCAACCTGAACATGCCCAAGCCGAGCTTCTCTTCCTCCGTTCCAGAAGCACAATAGACCCTAACCGAACTCCATTCGATCAGACCCTCCCCTTCATTAGTATGTGTTCGAATATTAACCCTTAATCGATTCCATCGCTCCGAAGAATACTTAACGACCGTGCCCCACTTGCGCTTTGTCTTCTTCTACATGTCCGAGTCATCGGCATTGGCACCCGGGACGATTACAATCGAACATCGCCATTCAATGCGTATCATTCTCTGTTACTTACTCTCTAGGTATACCTTAGTGAGCTTCTAATTTTATCTTGCCTTCTTTTTGAAAACGATAGGGACATGTGTAAGTTGCCTTGCTTGGGTGCTGTGAGACCTACTTTTCATTTCAAAAGACATTCCTTTTCTAAAGTTCAAGAGCATACAAAACGGATTTCATTGAAAGAAGATGTTTAATGTTGGTCTAGTGATGAATTTAGTTTCTTTTTTTTCTTACTTTGAATTTTTTTATTTAAGTGTTTGAAGTTTTATAATACTATTTTAAAAAATTAATTAAAAGTCATACGTACTCACCCTATTAAGGAAAGGATTAAATTTGTATCCATGCTATCCCGTTATTGACACACACATAAATAGCATTTCGTGAAGTATATTTCTTGCTTTTCTAGCCGTTTATATTTTACATTGAAGAATAAAATTAATCAAAACTCCAAAAAGTTCTTTTTTTATCATATAATTTTAATTGAAAGGGCTTTGGACTTTGGCTGAAACTGGGTAAATGTAAAGAAACATTCGTATCATAAAGAAACATCAAATTCGTATAAAATCAACTTTGATGTAGGGTTATCATTTTTATGATAATTAACTATTTAAAACAGTTACTCATGGCTTAATTCTTTGATGAAAGAATAAATCAAAATCCCTAAAATAAATTTAAAGTTTTCAATAGATTTTTTTATTTTAATGCACAGTTATCCAATGCCTTATAAAGCACTTTTTAAACAGCGGGTTGAACTCAAACATATGAAATAGAAAACCTCAATTTTATTACTATTAAAAAAACTATAGGAAAAAGTAATACGCTGTTTGAGGACATATTTAATGAGAAGATTGGTCACACCTTACATGTATGACATCTTTTCTCTAACACGACAGCTGTATGTGACATGTCGTGTGCATCAGGTAGCACGATCTTTGACGTCATATTATGTCACTAATGATCGAAGCAATTACGATAGGTGAGATTTCTATCTTGACAAAACAGTGCCTCGGGTTGAAAAATCAATAGCTGAATAAATGTAGCTCGATAAATTCACGGTCATCAAAAAATCCCTTAGAGATGCCGGTAATTAACAATAGAGGGATTGTTTTTAATTATAGAATAAGATGTCTTTGGCCCTTTATGTCATCTGGAGAAGATTAAAAAAAAATCTTTTTTTGTTAAATTGTAGTTGAAAATCATTGAAATATTTTCAAATTACTTACGTTTTTATTGGTATTTGAAAAACCAATTAATTTAAAATTCTTGTATTAATTAAACCTATTTATTTTCTTATGAAATTGGGAAATCGAACTTTATAAGCAAATATAATTAGTTTCTCAGGTTTTTCTTTTCTATATGTTTAAAATATGTTTATTGTTTATCTCCCATTAAAAAGAAAATAATAGAAAACATGTGATAGAGTTGCCTGGAGTAGATTGGTGCAGCAGGCCAAGGCCCATCAAGGGCTGTAGAGCCGAAGAAGAAGAAGAATAGAAAACATAATTTACTTTATAAAATATGATTATAAGTAAATAGCTTCATTGTGTAGAGATAGTCGGGGTGCCCTTAGAATCACCTTTAATAAATACTATTGTGTATGGTTATACTACAATGCATGAAACTATAAAATAAGTTATGCCTTAAAAAAGCTCTCTATAAAAAATTATTATAAATTATTAAAAAATAGCTCTATATACCATAGCTCTATAGCGATAACTTCATTCTTAACATATGTTTATGCAGTATAATTTGAAAACAAGTATAATTTAAACAAGTATAATTTTAAACAAGAAAGTATACATACAACAGGAAGGAAGGAGATCGGAGAAGGATTGTCGGGCAAATGAACGTCAGGCAAATGAACGGATCCCGATATATAAACGCCATACTTGATATCATAGGTAGTTATTTCCTTTTAATGATGGTACACTATTTCTTGATACATTCAAGGAGAGTTTTTCAATTTTTTTTTAAATTTTAAAGTTTTATCCCAAATAAAGACTTACGTTTGATTGAGAAATCCAAGTTTTTAACCTCCTTCTCTTTAACCAAAAGGGTGCGGTTGAAGCAATAAGATATTTTTCTGCTTATTGTTCCAAATAATTCCTCTCTTCTTTTTATCTAAACGAAGGTAATCTCTTACTAGATTCTCGCTCCCCTTGAAATTCTAAATAACCTTTCCATTGTCCATTGCACCTATTAGTAAGTGTTCAAACGATTCTCGTCAGCTTCCTTTCGCACCGTTCGTGCCACAGACGCCGTCCCTGCCTATTTCTCACTTAGTCCTCTTTTTCCGAGCCATTGGCCCAGGCCATCCATCACGACACTTTCGAAGGAAGGGTCGTAAATCAAAAAAGTGGAAAACGACCCTGCTACAAATCGCTCTTCTGCTGCCGCCGCTGCATCAAATGACTCGCTCTAGCGTAGAGAGAGAGAGAGGTGCGTGCTAAGTAATTGGGACTTGAATGAACATGTTAATGGTTTCGATTGGGAAAAAGCACCGAGGTTTTCTTTTTTTTCTCAATGAGGAATAGAAATGGATTAATGGATTCGAGTATTTGTTGGAGACATGTCCGTAAAAAAAATTGTGACGTTGACGTCTTGTAGTTTGATCTAGTTAATAATATGGTAATTTTCATTGATTCGTCCTTTAGTAGAGTCCGGGACATCATGCTATTAATTTACCAATTTGGTTTATGTATCTGGGTTCATAAAAAAATCAATTTGAGGCAGTCTTGGTAATTTTCGGGAATTATCTGTTAGTGAGGTTGTGAAAGAAGATTAAGAATTATGTAATTCATATGTAGTATGTAGGATAAAATAATTAGGAAGAAATACTAAGCATCAATGATCAGGACTAGTTCATTTGTTGCTAAAACTTATGTAATTAGTAGGTAATGTAATGTAATTAGCTTGTTAATGTATGCTTTCAATGATAAGGATGTATCCCTTTTGTGCTAAAAAGGTTAGGTACTCATTCGTGATGCTAAGGAAAAAAGTAATTTAACTGGGATTGATCGTTTTTATATAATTTTTGGGATTAACAATTTTTCTTTCGGAGATTTACGAGCTTACATACATCAAATAAATTGTCCATTTTTGCTCAATATAAGAACGATACATTACATACTCTTTTAATAATAGTCACATAGTACTTAACTAACACTAAAGTTGTACAATTCGCATTGGAATCTGGATATCATCTACCATGGTACTTATTGTAATCTGTCTAGGAATTTCATAAGGGTCTTTTTAAAAGATTGGTTCTGATTGGGATTTTTTTTTCTTTATTCTTTAACCCCTGGCATAGACATGATAATTAAATAAATTGATTAACCATTTTAGACAAATACACTCGTATAAAGAAAGAAGGTAGTACATATCTTAATAATAAATGGATTTAAAACTTATATTAATTAATATTTTTGTTTCATTAATGTGCATAGCGTTCAATTTATATATTCCCTAAAGAATGTGTCTTCATTAGAATGAAAAATATTACTCTAAAAACAAGTTCTCATATGTTTTCTTTGTGCGAAATAGAACTCCTCTCCCATCTAAATTAACCCAATCACTTTTACTGTAAGATTTTATTTTAACCATTGTTACGTAGAAATTGAAATTTGAATGCGATACGAAAGATTAGATCTTCGAAAATAACCAAAAATATTATTAATCACCAGAGAGATACTGCTTTCCTCAGAAGTTAACCAAAGGTCAATCCCATCCTTCTCCTAATAAAACCCGAAACCGAGAGTCAACGCCAGAGTTATGAAACGGTCCTCCAAAATTCTTTCACCAGCCACATAAATTCCATATTTGTCTCTAGGGGCTCTTACATACCAGTCCAAAGGCGACACTTTGCAAAACCCAGGTCTTATTTGCCACAGGGGGGAACAGGTTCCACGCTTTTTTGAACGAGTTTAATTGGTTTCTTCACCCATACCATCCCGTAATTAAAGCGAAGGAATGACCACTGCCCTCTGCTCGGGTTTTTTCCGTTACCCTGATTAAGCCGTCTTAAGCCTTGTTTTTCGGTTTTACGAGGCTCATTTATAACTCATCGGTTCTTATTTTTTCAACCGTTACTTTTACCTGTTGGAGACTTCAACAGGATTCCTCTTAATGAAGAAGTCATCAAATGCTCATCACTGTGTGTGGTGAAGTGAAGGGGAGAATTGTCCTTGATGGCGACATTGGGGGATTTTTTTTTTGTGTGTGTTTGAAACAATTTGTGAAGTTTATTTTGGGGATGGCGTGTTCAAGCAAGTATCGATAACTTAATGTTGCATTTAGATTTGATCTACAAGTTTAAAAGCTCCATATGCACTTTTAGTGTCTAAAAGGGATTTATTTTGATCAATTACAAAGATTTCCAAAAGATAATTTCTGTCGTTAAAAGTGGTTTAGTCTGGTTTTATTACCTGTTTAATGGGTTGATAAGATGAAGAAAGATGTCTTCATACAAAGATATGGAAGAGTTAGTTATTTAAGAGCCTGAACTTTGCGCTTTAGGACATTTTAAACGCAGTAAAGTGAGTTGTTTCGACTAGTTGTTGCAACAGCCATTTTCTTAAATCATTATCTTCCACTGATTGAGAAGGATTTTTTTGTTCTTTAATTTAGCATCTGGTTTTATTGGTAAAGTTCAATATACTTCTATCTTGTATTGCCAAGAGAATTATGTCTGATAAAGTTGCTACTATTAACATGAAGATGCTTTATTAAGGAAATTTTCTAATGTTTTTTTTTATCTTTCAGTCACAAAATATGTTTAACACTTGTAGTTGTACAATGAATTCACTAATATTTTAAAAATATCACTATACTATGTCATTGTATGTATATAGTGAATGGAAATACACTTTTAAAATTTTGTTCATCAGTTATATAATAAAGGAAATTTTTTTGTTTTAAACAGTTTATGTAAAAATAAGTAGTCTAAATTTTAAAAAATAAATTAATTGTCAAACAAAGCATATTTTAAATTACATAAATGTATTAGAGTCTGGCGTTTCTCAAACTGGACCTTTGGGGGATTTGGTTCCGCATGGAAGGGTGCACTTCCCCCCAAAGGAACTAAAAAGGCATGGTTTGCCTAATTTATATGAATATATTTAAACTCTTTTCAAACTCTTTAACCGATAAGAAAGAAATATGACAGTTTTTTCAATTGAATTTTGACATCAATCAAACCAAACTATTTTCTGCATTCCTAAAGCAATGTTAGTTTATCAAATGCGCCCTGAGCTCTGGCTGTTATCACACGGCATACATTCCTCAAATTTCATACACACTTTTAACAATCTATTAACACACAACAACACATCTTCTCAACAGAATCCCTTCAGATCCCATCAACACTTGAGCATTGCAACAGCAACATACTCCACCAATTGAATTTGGGAATTGAGTCTTGAAGGAGGTGAACGCTCGATTGGTAACACATGACGGGGCACACAAGGCATCATATCCACCTGTTGCCGCTTTTCAATTGATAGCGAGAAGCAAGGTGTGGGAGAAGGATCCCACCGGAGAGTCGCTTGTCGGATGTAAACAAAGAGGTGGTTATTAGATTGAGTGCAGAGTCATCGACCCGAGATATTATTCCTTTATGTGTAGAGAGTTCTTTATTATTCAGGTGGGAAAGGTCCTTTTGTGTGGCGGTTATTTTTTTTTTGCCGTAATTTGATGGAGATAATTGTCGGAGTGATATTTTAATTTCGTTTGTTTGCTGTTTTGGGATCAAGTTTAGAGTTATTGTTTGAGGTTGGTGACGGGCTTTTGAAGTTTTTTTTTAGTGGGGGATTTTCATACATTTGTTCACAATGCAATTGCTTAAAAATGAAGGTGTTTCTTTTCATTTCAGAAAAGTTTCTGCTTTTGATTAATAAGTAAACAAAATTTTAAAATTTAGTAGAACTTAAGTCCACCTTCCTAATAAATATCTGGTACCACTAAATTTGTATAAAATACGGTTTTTTTATCATATTTAAATTTTACCCTAAACGTTTATTTATATTTTTAACTCTGCCCTACGACTGACTAATATGGGTATGTAACGCCTAAATGGCTTAGTGTATGTGTATTTTCCAACATTGATATGCTTTTATTAATTAAATAGTATAATCTGCTTTATATTTGTATAAGAACACTGTGGCGAGCTTACTCACCACTATAAGAGTCAGATATATCTAATGGGTTATAAATACCGACTGAAACGTTTATAGCTCCGGAGTATACTTTTGAGTCATATGACCTTCGGATCGGTATCTCCCAGTGGCTCGCACTTGCCACAACTCTCAAACCTCGAGCGTTGAGTATTGAACAAAACGTTTTTAAATTAGATGGAATTATCTTTCCAGTGAAGAGTCTGTTCCTGAAATTTAATTTTATTCCCCACTTTTTTATAAATTTTAAAGATATTTTCTGTTTTAAATTATGTAATTTTTTAATTAAAATGGGACATTACCAAGATAATTTTTAATTAAAAAATAACTTTTTGAATAGAAGTAAATGCTCTTGGTCATTTTCTATGTTAAGTAACGTCCATTAATTTCATTATTTTACCTTTAAACTACAGAATTTTCCATGTATTGTAGAAAACAACACAAAGAGATTATTCTAGAACAATTCCAACTCATATTTCCCCATAGGTACTTTGTAATAATTAAAAGCAACGTTGTATGTGATAATAGAGAAAAATACGATCGTCAAAAAAACTATTTACACCATTTTCCACCAAAAACAAAAGCACCACCCTTTGAAATCACATTAGGGCTCGTTACAAAACCTCAAATTATCGATGTCGGAAACACCCAACTCTGAAAACCGTCTCAAAAAATCCTTTCTCTTGCTTTTAACTGGAGTTTGGAAAGATTAAATAAATGACCCACCCTTAATTTAATGCCCATTATCCCTTCCTTTATCAACGGCGGATTGCGATCTGTAATTTGTGGCTCACTCGGGTCCGTCACGACCATCTTTCCCCTTTCCTCGGTTTTTCATCATTCTCCCTTTTCTTTTAAGTAAAAGAATTGAACTTGGAAGTCCTTGGGTTTCAATGCCCTCTTTAGCAAGGTCATTTCACACCCTTAGGTGAGGCAGAAGAGGCTGGTTGTTTTCGATTTTTTTAGACGTTCCTTTCAAGAGTACCTAAAAATATATTCTGTTTATTTGAACTTATTTTGAAAGGACTTTAAGTGGAAATCTGGCCTTGTTTTGGTGATGATGGGGTATGACTTTTAATTGTAGTGAAATTGATGATTACAAGTTACAGTGGAGTTATAGCTGTCATTAAGTAAGTTCTATCAATTCGAACATAAACATGGAAAATAAAGTGTAATTTGGAAAGACCGTCTCACCTTTTTATACCATCCATTGGTTGTGATTGAGGTCTTGAATTCTTAAGTTTTAATTACTCGTTAGATGTAACAAATCTTAGTAGATGTAGGAGAAAGTCAAGTATAAGATGGGCGCTAGTAAGCTTTAGCAATTTTCACAGACTATAATTTTTATGAAGACGGAGGATTTTATAATAAATATTCATTTCAACTTTTTAGTTTTTAAATATTTTTTTCGACTATCCTGTGTTTCTTCTTAGTTGAAGCAAATTGAATATTTTTTTAAAATTTGGAATGATCAACTGGAAGTTTCATTTAAAAGTATCTTTTTTTTGGCGTAGTACCCACCTATATAGGGTAATTTTTAGATAAAGGATACTTGATACAAAATATGGTTGATTCCTTGTTAAAAATTCCAGTATCCTGTCCATCTTTTCATTTCTATAAATGATCAATGGCTAAGGTCAAGCTCCAGCATGTCTCATCGTAGCATTGAGCCTATATCTTCTTCCTAAAATGACTGACAAATTTCCGCCTGCTCAATACAAAGCGACATGATAGTGCAGATCAATTTGCATATTTAATGGACCGGATGGCTCGCGTGATGAAAAAAAAGTCCTCTCGTCACAAATCACCCCCGAGCACCCTTTGTTAGTATGGCAACCGTTTGCATGAGAGCACAATGAAGAGATCCGATTGGATGATTGGGGAAGAGATTGGAAACGGTATTGGTACATCCCAAAAAAAAATGTGTTCTGAACAACATGAAACAAAGAGAACAACTTTTACTGTAGTTTTACTACTTAAGGAAAATAATTCATTGCAGGTGTTTCCTATATTAAAACTTCAATTGGCAAAAGAACACACCGAATTAAAGTATGATCGTTTTAACTCCGGAACCTTATAGGATATCCTATTTTAATTTCTTTAAAAAACTAAAAGAATTTGTGCTATTATTTGTGATTCTCTTTATAAAATTTTGAAACAATAATTGTCTCTTCAACAGCAGAGATTTTTTCTTGGGTAATACATATTTTTCACTGTCTTGAATACTTGGAATTAAAGTTAAGTGGATTCTATTAGAAAAATCTTGCCTCTGAAAACTCAGCACCAGACAGTCTATATTGATTATCCATTTATCCTATTTCTTTACGAGACTTTTGAGGGCATAGTGTCCCCTTAAGGACTTGGGTAAAACGAATTCATATCAGCATTCAATAAACTAAGGCATTTTGAAACCGTCCATTAGCTCCCTATGAGGGACTTTCCTTAGCCATGATCGATGATCTTATCCGCACATTTTATCTTGACATGAACACACGCAACCACAGGCAATTTTCCCAGTTCAATATTGTCAAAGACCAGATGTAATCGCACCGATACATCAATTCCTTGAACTTGAAATAACCGCTTCAAATGTGAAGGACGATATCCTGTTAGGTGTGTTGAGGGAAAAGGTGCATTCAGAAAGATTAAAGGGTTAGGAACGTAGATGCTATTTTTACATATCATAAACTAGGACAAAAAGGTTAAGAATAAAGAATGCTTATTTCGTTCGTTACATTTAGAGGAAATATTTAGGTTTATTTAAAAATAATGGATGATGACACATATTAGCAGGATTTTGTAGAGTGATGAATTTGTTCCTCATGGGAAATCATATTAAATTTCGGTGTACTGATAGTAAAAATCAATCCCTATGTCACTTCTATCAAACTAATTTTACTTTTTCAGAGTTTTAAATTTATTAATTAAATTAGAAATTACAATTTATAATAATCTTTTAAAGTTTCTGAATAGGGGAGAGCATTGAAATTAACATGTTTTACACATAAGGGTGTCCCAAAAAAAAGACTGACACATTTTGAAAATCAATAACCAATAACTCAAAATCAAAAAAAAAATAAAAAATAGGTAATTTTGGGACACTGTATCTACTAAAAAATCAATCAAAAAATTAATATTTTTACCATTCTAAAACCACACCCAACTAAAATCAGATACAATTAATGACGCGTTGACGCTTAAATTTTCTTTTTTTTTTAATATTCCGTTTCATTTTTAATTAAATCCTTCAACAACTTCTCCACTGTTGCTCTTTTTGGTCCTTTTTAGAAAAAGCCAGTAGGTTTTATACTTAAAATTTAAAAATTTAAGAATTAAAATTTTCGTAAAAATAAGCAATTTATTCAACTAATTAGTATGTTAGAAAGAGATAGGAATATAGTATATTACTTAAACTTTTTGCAAACGAACGTGAAGTTAGAATTTATACAAATAAAAAATTAAATATATAAATAGAAATTAAGATTCGGCATTAAATTTTAATTCTCCAGCAACTGTGTTGAACGAGGTATGTACAATGTATTTTAAAGGGGGTTCAATGAATTACCTTCAAGATACTCGTACTTATTTCATGAAGGTCATTTCAAACCTTAAAGCGTTTCCCGTTTCAGCTAAAAACTCACGCTGTAAGATATTTAAGCGATTCAGCTCAGCCAATTAATGAAAGCTGCTGGTTATTGCTCAAATCGAATTGCAATATAAGAGCACACTTCAGGCACACATCATAGAAAACGTGATACTAGTTAACAACTGATTTCAATTAGACCATCAGGATGCAGGATACACTACAGCCACAGCCTTGCCTTTGAGCCAGGGCAAGGACTATAATTATAACAGCCGAACAAAGCTTTAAAAAATTAAGTCCGACTGCACGAATTGTTTTAAATGCTCGTCGCACTTGGAAAAGGGAACACCTCCAGGTTAAAGCCGCAATTCTATCAATCACTGCAACTGAGGAAAAATAGGTACAAAAATGGGCTTTGGGGCCTCGATTAATAACTCTTCGTCTCGGGTATGGCTGACGGCAGCGTCTTTTGCGAAATTTTGCTGCTCTTCTTCCCTTCCTCCGACATGGGAAAAGTCAGCTGCCGTAGAACGAGATACAAGCGTAATTAAAGGGGGGACGTGTTTAAATCTCCACGTGATGGCATTTTTCTGTTGTTGCCGACAGCTTTGTGCCGTGTTGGGAAACGCGACTGGTAACTGCTACTGTAATTCCGACTGTGTTGGGACGTTTGATGATGAGTGTTGCTTTCGTATCTAAAATAACAAAAGGGTCGGCTTGTGTAATCTTTGATTGAAACGAGCTTGTAAGGTTCTCACCTGTAGTAATGTTTTATTAATATAATTTTGGAGTCAAGTTTCAAAAGGTTTTATAAATTATAACCAGTTTTTCAAGCAACATTTTGACTCTTTGTGTATGTGTGACGTTTGTGCTAAACTAGCTGTTTAGATGTTAAATTTAAATTAAAACTAAAAAGAACGTGTCGATAGTTCCAGGGGATCCTCAACCTCTCAGTTTTTTTTAGATTATGAACATCATGTTTTACCCCCCTCGTTTTTAAGATCTTAAAAAGCATTGTTTTACATTTTTGCATAATCTCTCTGAAGTTTCGAATTCTTGATAGAGAAATGAAAACAAATTTATTTGAACAGCATTTCTACGACACATTTATTAACATTTAACTACTCATTAAGTACTGTATTTTCTAATGTTCTATTGGAAAGGGTAATATCTGGGTTTGGTTAAATTTGAAATTTAAGAAACCAACTAATCTATGAAACCAACTAATCTTTCATATTTTTTTTAAAATAAGAATAAACTTGTTTATCGTTTGAAATTTAATTAAAAAATTTTTCCATCGAAACTAACAGCCACAGTATAATGTTTGGAAAAATGTATCACTGCAACAACTCCTCTGTACTGTGAATTCGAACTACATTTAACAGTAATTCATGTCAATATCTTCATTATAGTATATTCCTTTCTTGGGAAGTAGAGAGGTAAAACTATTTAAATACTAGCTGAAAATAACTGGTTGAGGGTTTCGTTGAGGGGCCTGTGGGAAAAATTCTTCACATTCGAACTGGCAGTAGGTGTCATTAAAAGAGATGTGTTCAAAATGTTTTGGCAGTGGAACAGATTCAACTGAAGGAAGACCTTTCATTTGTAATTGCTCATCCGAAAAAATGGGGGTGACAGATTGGGTGGAAGGAATTATACAGGATTAGGTGCAACAAGCATATTACAAGTTCGTTCTAGTGCATTTTTTTTTAAATATTATCAAGGAGTGTTTCAAAAATTTTGAGTTCGTACATGTTTTGGCACTAAAATAATTAAAAACTGGTAAAAATGCAATTTTATATTCATGTATTTCCATTAGAGTTTGTTTTGACTGTTATTTTAAAGAATCCTTTTTTCAATTTGTGTTCATGCGTTTAACCACTGCTGACTGGATACTATACTATACAGGCTAGTCTAGATACAGAAACTAACATCTGTCAAAGCACTAAATCTATATACTTACAATACCTATGGTATGTTACAGACCCGATATGTAAATATCATATCGGGAAAAGTAGTCGGTTTAGCCATCATTTTCTATCTTAAACTGTAGCTAGTTAAATTTTCAGAATAATCAAACACGCGTTTTGTTTCTAAACATTTATTTTCATAGTTTGTTTCCTTGATGGTTAGCTGGTTGAATCCCCTTTTGGTTAATCTCACTAAACATATGCGTAATACAAAATAAGATCAAAGAATCTTTTTTAATTAATTACTTCAGACAAGTAAAACATTCTATAAATTTTGATTCATCAGGTTGTAATCCCCTAGTTTTTTCGTCGTTTATTTCTCAATATGAATTCTAATTTTCTATAAAAAGGCAATTCGATTTCAATTCATTCCATGCATTCAAATCGTTTAGGAAGGGCTCGAGGCATCTTCTATAACAAGCTCCAAGGAATTGAATTCCAAACCTCATTGAGATAAGAATGACCTAGGTTCTTATCTCTTTATACAATTAACCAAGAGATTTTACTGCTGTATTTTTTCACATGATTATGAATCCCAAATTATTCATCTTGGTCATTGTTGCGTTTAAAAGAATAATTTCTTCGGTGATTTTGGCAACGGTGATGACATCGAAAGTATTCATGGAGTTTATAAAGCGTGTAATTATGACAAATGACATCTCCATTTTTTGAGTTTTAAGATGGGAAATCTTATGCGCTGTCATAACTCATCAAGACTTAGTGAGGTCTTTAAAAAAGGCTTGGCCAAAGTTTTCAATGCTTTTTTTGTGATAAGATGCTAATTTAAGAAACTTTTGAGTTTTAATGTGGGAATTTGTCCGTTATTGCTCAGCAGGGCTGAAAATGTAATGTTTTCTTTTTAAATGTTTTATAATCGTTGGCATATTTGAACTATTTGGGAGCATTAAAATTATCTCAACTTTTTAAGAAGCTGTTGGCATGTTTAGATGTAATTGAGTTGTTTTGAAAATTTTCGTTTCATCATGAACTTGAATTTAAGTGCTTTAATACTGAGAGGCTTTTATCAAAATCTTTAAAAGAAGTGTTTTCAACTTTGCTATTGTAGTTTTAAAGTGTTTTTATTTGTTAAAAATGAATCACATTGAATATCCTATCTTTTAAAAAGAATGATTTTGTCTGTCACTGAAAAGTGGGACTTAATTTCTTAATACACTCAAAATTTTCAAGTCTATATCTTAATTAACATTTTATACCCTACTCCAATATTAACTATTAGATAATATTACAACTCAGTATTTTTCTATTTTATCAATTCATATTAATTTCATACAGAATGCAGCTATTATACCCCTTTATTATATATTACAGTTTCAATTATCAAGTCCATGATTTTCTCGTAAAGAGTATGTACCTATACGTGACAAGAAGAATAGAGATTTGAGTCATCCAAATTGACCAAAATGTTGAAATATAATTACAACTTTCCCAATGTTACTTTTAATTTCTCTCTACAAAAGCTTATTACATTTCATGGACACAAAGCCGTTTTTGAAGTTATGTAATTTACTGTGGAAAACCCATGGTGTGTGTGTATTCTTTTACCCTCAATTTTTTCTCAATTCTTTTACCCTCGGTTTTTATCTTGATTTGTTCATCAGTGTTGAAATATTATACTGAACAACAAAACGTTTTATATTCGATAAAAGTTCCAATTCTGAAAAAGGCATCGGTTGCCAAAAATATAAAAAAACCCGCAATATTACAGAGGTTGGTGGCCCGTAAAGAGGGCAGGGTATAATAAAAAAACGCCCCGGGCTCATCTCCATTTCGTACAGCTGGAGCAGAATTTTAATCGACGCTCTGAGAAAAAAAATTGTTCCAAAAGATTACAACCAACCTTTTTCTTGATTGGTTAGGTTCCCTCAAAGAAGCGACGTGATTGGTGGAGTGCCGTTTTATGGACCCAATGCTCTCGAGAGTCACGGCTGTAACGGTTCGGTGCTTTTTTCCAAAGGAAAATAATACTAATAAATTGTCGGACTAGAGTTAATCCAGTTTGCTAACAGTATTGACAAATTGAATCTGATATAGCCATTGAGGATTGTCCTCTGGGTGTGTAGTTTGTGTTGGTTACTCTGGGGTGTTATTTAGAGATCTGTGGAGATTTGAAGACTGATTGATGGTTAGGATTTGTGTTTATTCAAATGTGAACTGATCGAGTTTGATTAGGAGAAAGAGAAAATAGCTTTCGCTGGTAGTTTACGTAGTTATTTGGGAGAGATAAAGCTTTGAGTTCCAAAACACTTTCTATTTTATTTAGATTTTTTTAAACCTTTTAAAAATATTTAATAATTGAATGAATCATAATGCGAATTGATGCTATACTCGACAGCAACGTTTCTTGAACCCAGTACGTCACAAATGCGGAAGAAGAAATCGGTAAACACAAACCCTATTGGGTTGCTAGGAGGAGTTTCGGTATCGTGATTGAAAAGCAGTATATATACATGGGTTTAACAAAATAATTATATTTTCAAATTGACGTTCTTCATTTCACTCAAAATTCAGACACCGCGATGAGAAGTACTTTGTTTGTTAGAGACGTCATAGGGTCAACTAACGTTGCTATCTAGTATAGTTAAATTTTTGTTTATTATTTGTTGTGGATCAGTCATTAAAAAACCATGCCAAAGAGCATAAGATGGAAATTGCATGTCCTTAATAAATGCAAAAAGAAAACATCCGCAAAAATAAAGCACGAAATGATAAATTAAAGTTATAACTTCATTTTACTTATTTCTTATGCGAAGAGTAAATTTTGTTGAATATAATTATTTTAATAAATGGATTAAATTTTGCATTATTGGTTTTGTTTATACTGATAACGATATGTAGTAAAACCGCCACTAGTAAGTAGTAATTCATAGAAATTTTGATGATTTTAGTTCTTTGTTTGCCTTTTATTCTTCTTATATTACAATAAATCAATAGCTACGAAACAAAAATTAATTAATTAATAACTAGCTGGTTTGACCCGGCAAAGCCGCGTCTTACCAGCTAGATTATGCGCCTTTGGCGCTGATGCGAGCTTCGCTCGTTACCACCACACGCTTGCAGCGCAGTGAAATTTTTTACAATTTATTACTTTTTTTAAGCTGCATCTTCAGAGCTAAACAGTTTGATATTTTCAATAAAATTATAGGTTTTTCTAACTACAACTAATTTATTCTTATGCGTCATCTGAAGAGAAAGAAGTAATACTTTAATTAAACCTGTACCAGTATTTTTTTTTATAAATCCAATAGAGCATTTTCAATCACATGACTCGGCCTAACAACAGCCTTAGCAACGTTGTTTTTGCCCGCCAGTGACATCATGTGCGAATGCTTCTATTGGATGCTTCTAGTTCCCGCCCCTAACAACAGCCTTGGCAACGTTGTTTTTGTCCTCCAAGTGACGTCATGTGCGAATGCTCTATATGCCTAGTATCCTGTTGCGATAAATCTAGTAAAACGTCAAAACATTGAAGTTTGATAATTTCAAAGTAGATTTTCTTCACTCTCTTTAAAAGACGTTTTGCCTGTGTTGGTAAAAATATTAACTGAAAACAATGGGGCAAATTGAAAAAAGTTTCTAATTTAAAAATGAAATGCTTTGAAGGAACGTGACATATTATTGGCTCATCTAGGGTTGGAAATCTTTCGATCAAGACCGAGTTTGTCCAAATCGGTTCAGGGGTTCGGGCTGGCGGCCGGCCGAACGGAACCTCCCCATAGAGTTAACATGGGGGCAAAACGAAAAAATCGTATAATTTAAAAATGGAAGGTTTTAGAGGAACCTGACATATTATTGGATCATCTAGGGGTGGATAGCTTTCGATCAAGACCGAGTTTGTCCAAATCGGAACGGGGGTGCGGCCTGGCGGCCGGCCGAAAGAAAAACCAAATTATTTTAATATATAAGATGAAATTTTGTTACCTAAATCAGGTTATTTTTACATTGCAAACTTAATAAAAGAACATGTCAATACCATTCTTTTCTGTTTTCTTTTCTGTTCGAAAAATATTCCTCCCATAAATATCGAATATTGTATACCTACCGAACGCTTCTCCCTCGAATTCTTATTCCATATCAACTGACAAACAGAGCAAACAGTTTCTACTCATGAAGCAAATCATTAAAAAATACTCATGAAAGGTCTCATAGAAACCCAATCTAAAATCCTGACATATTTCAGCCTCCAGTATCCCCCGTTCACAACCACGGACCCTTGATCAGTCAAACAGAAACCCAACTTCCCATTGTAATCTCCACAACATCTAAACAAAACTCACATCTCTATCAGAAGCTGACAGATGGTAACATCATCGATCAACGGGTGGAACACAGCTCCTACAGTTCCTCTCCTCCGGTTCCCAGGGTCGATCCCTAATCCGGGCTTCGCTTGCCTGCTCCCGATTCGCCCGGAGCCCGGATTTCATCCACTCCGGCTCCCTTTGCCCACAGCTTTTGATGTCCTTTAGGGATGTTGCGTTAAGTGTTTTGGGTTCGCAAATTTTGGAGGATCTGTTTGTTTGTTTGTTGTTCTTGCCCATAGGGGTGTGACTATGAAGATTTGAGATAGAGCTCTGAGGTGGTTTGTTGCGGCATGGGTGACGCTTTATTTGGAGTTTTGTTCACAATTTTTAAGATAAATGTGGGTGTAAGGGCCACTTTAAGGAAAATTATCACTTAAGTTCTCTAGAAATATCAATCATTTTGCTTGGAATCTGTTATCGTCCCATTTTTTGGTTAACTGGATCTTCTTCTTTCGATTTTACTAATAAAAATCTGATTTAGATCCAGAAAAGTATTTTGTTATTAATTTTTAAAAGTACTCCAAATTGTAGCTAGTAACCACCTAGATGTATCTGATGTTTCTATGGTGGCCACCTCTTGGCATCTAAAGTGGCCACCTCTCTTTCTCTGCCTGTATGAGGGGGTTTATGCATGCAATTGGGTAGATATGATCGTTTAGTTGTATGTATAAAACATGCATAATTTTTGTACCAAAAATCCCTTTATTCTACGATTTTAATTGAATTTTACGTAAAAATGTGTTTTAGTAAACTATAGTAGAAAAGAAGACGACCTGTGCCGATTTACCAGTATTTTTGAACAACAGAAGTGATTGAAAACGATCTATAAAAACTTACAATTTAAAATTACACTTTAACCCCATTAACCACATTTATTTGTACTAAACATTCTGTTTGTAAATTATACTCACTATAATTATACTAGCTATATTGAACTAATATGTAACTTATTCGTATGTACTTACAATATTGGTAACTTACTCGTCAGAACTTTTCAGTTTTGTACTAAATATGGAAGAGAATGGTTTGAATGAGTTGATTAGTAAGATTCAATCTTTCAATTCAATGGATTTATAAGTTAGATCTTTTTATACCCTTAGATTAGATGTATACCCCCTAGCTGTTCAATTATCAGTCTTTGAACCTTTATAAGACCTTTTACAACAAAAATATCCGTTGACCTTACCAATGAAGCCCAAGGATACGTGTTCTCTTTCTTTTCTACCAAGCTTCGATAAGTAGTTATCGGAACTGCAGGCAATTTTTATTTGCTCCTTTTCTGGTCCACATTTCTGACACTCGAAGTTGCCCTTGACTTGTGTAAGGTCACGTAATTTCAAATGGGAGTAAAATGAAATAAAAAACACAATACCTTTTGTTTATTTTCAAATATAACCGCTTCTGGTCCTCTTTTCTCCCTCAGAAAATTCCCTCTATTTCCCAGAATATCAAACATTCGTCAGTAAGTTTCCCACTAAGGGTGTGAAATCTTCACTAAAAAAATTCCTTTCGACTGTCAGATACCAATCAAACATATTCTACCCTCTAATCCCGAAGCTCCCTTTTGCGGAAGGAGCCTCCATCCCTCCGAGATCTTCATTTGACCTTCCGGGAGGCTAAAGCACTGTTAAGTACACAAAAGTGACCCCTGCCGATCGGAGTGAGTATTAAAGAACCCAAATTGGGCAAACGGACTACTTAAGGTTCTTTCTATAGTGGCGATTTTACGGTTAGATCGCCTCGTGTCTGGGGATAAACTGATTCAGGGCGTTTGACGATAAACTGACGCCTATTGATTTGAGAGCGGTTTATTTCTCCGAGTTGTACCGGCTTCTATCGGTTTTTGAAAGTTCTTGAATGTTTTTTCGCAAGCTGGGTTCAAAAACCTTGGAGTTCTAAGGAAGCTTATTTCCTCCAGTTAAAATGAATCCAACGTGAGAGATAACTGTAGGATTAAGTTACCATGATTTTCAAAGGATGAATCAATTTTGGTCAAGTGATTGATTTATTTCTCGGATTCGGAATTTTGAGTTTATTTTAGCGAGGGACAACAAGAAAACGTTTCGTAATCTGCAAAGACGTTACCTCTAAACCAGGGTCTTTCAAACGAACGCAATTTTTACAAGGGACTTCGAAGTTAAGCACAAAAAGAAGGATTTTTCTCTGTTCAGAATGTATCCCTTCCCTATATTGATTCTTAAGGAGGTAGTCATACTAATTAGTAATGTTAATTTACTTTGTATAATGTACTAACATTTTACTATGTAAAATATCACGAAATTGATACCTTTCTTTCCCTTCCTTTCCTTTTTTTACTGTTGTTAAAAGTTATTGTTGCATTTATTTCAAACTCTATATTCAAATGTTACTTGATGTGATTTTACGAATAAATGACTCTTTTAACATAATTGTCAATTCAAAATTTCTTCCCATTTTCCTACCGATAAGAATTATTTCCGGAAACGTGTGTATAAAATAAAGTTTTGAGATAGATTTTAGTATTAAACTATCAAGTAATAAAGCTAAAAATAAAAAGAAATCAAGTTTTCATCGAAATCTCTATTTCTATTTATTTAAATCTAAATCTGATATTTATATTTAACTTTCGCGCGAAAAAAAATTCGAACTGCAAAACTTGAATCAAGTAAATACTTAACAGCATAGATACCATTGATATTTTTAGCAAATAACTAACCTTGCTCCACAATTTAAATGTTGTTATCCCATATAACACGAACATTAACCTACTTAAACCATAAAGCTATATTGTGTTCGTGTTAGTGAAACGTAGTTTGCGTCGCGCATTTAAAGTGTGACATCCTTTGCGACTCTCCAATTCCTGTCATTTGTACCATCACCCTAAACAGCAAAAAGACACCTCGTCCGAGATCATGTAATTGTCTCCTTGATGTCACGCGTTTGGAACTCTCAAGGTCAGAGAGGATGTCAACTGAAATCCCCTAAAAAAGTGTTATTTGTCGCAATGGATCATTTGTGAGGAATAAAAATGAATGAATCAACCTTGGATGCATACATAATGAATCTTCCATTGTATAATGCTGCATACTCACCGGATGATATTGCATAGGTGATTCAAAGTAGTGTGAGAATAAACCAAAGAGTGCTGTTTTTTTGTCGTGTGAAGTAAATGATCTTGGTGCATAGCCAGGAAATGTATTGAGTCGCTCAGGTTTTGTTGATCTCCCTAGTTTTCTCTTTTTTCGACGATAATTAAGTATTCACATCTGTTGCATTAAGAAGGAATTTTACAAGCTATTCATCATTAACCTTCAAACGAACCCTTTTGGTGCAATAATAATACATACATTTGTCTAAATTTAATTCCAATAATTTAAATAATAAAGCTCATGTGACAGAAATTAATTTCTTGTAAGAGGGGATCATAAAGTAGAACTTCTTATGTTTTAACCTTTTGGTGCAATACTATAAATCCATTTATGTAAATTTAACCCGGGAGGACGCGCGCTACTTTCTGTTACACGGGCACGCGCGCAGGGCCTCTCAGGCCCTGCACATCGTTTTCCGTTCTAAATGTTCAGTGAATCCTAAACTTTTATCACGGAAAGTTTAAACATATAATTTAATCGTTCAAAGTGCATAATAACTCATTTTTAAGTTGACTGCTTTTTATTAATATAGGTATATTAGACTATTTTGAAAAGCACCAGCACTCAGGAGGAAGTGCCCGAGATTATCTTACCTTCAAAGGGGGGCCGATTTCCGCAGTTGATTTAGTGCTGTTTACCTTAAATTTTCTTTTTTGCAAGAAAAATTATAGATTTTAGTTACTTTTCGAGACCTCTTTGGTTATAACTCGCGCGAATCCTCCCAATTTTCGAAGCATTTCAATAAAAACAACAACCTAACTCGGAAAATAACATACCCACTCTATTTAAACTTTAGAAGGTGATAGGTGGAAACCTTTTAGGCAGATACACGGGATTTCAGCAGTTTTTATTAAAAGTTAGTGTTTTTATGAAGGTTTATTGAAGCGACAGGGCCTCTCAGGCCCTGCGCGCGTCCTCGCGGGTTAAATCAAATAATTTAAATCATGAAGGTTGTGTAACAGAAATTTCTTGTAAGAGGTGATCATATAGTAGAGCTTTTTATGTTTTAAATTGTCTGATAAGTAAAGGCTATACAAAATCTCAGCATAATCCAATCACAACAAAGATCCTGTCAACACACACAACAAAAAAAATATACGAATTCGCATTATATTATGGTTTTTCCCTTTCCAAAGGTGAGGCAATCTAACTTTCCTCAAAAGGCGGTAAGACTTTGGTAGGAATACAGGGTCAAACCGAATTCTTTTTCTAGACTGAACCACCAAAACACCGCCTTTATCCGACCAAAACCAACAAGACCCGTACCATTAACGTTTCTACATCGGTCGTAATTGTAGTGCTCAAATGGTTTATGCTCTTGGGGTGGGCCACACAGCGCCGAATCTTGTCAAAAAAATTCAATCAACAGAAATGACGGAGGAAGGTTTGATGACAAGACCAATAATTTCCTACAATACCTGTCAAACGAGGTTCGCTTGCTTCCCCAAGAACTTCTAGGAGGTGCGGGAAATCGGCGATAGATTTTTTACGCCATTGCTTTAGCACTCATGTGAGGTCTCGCCTGTCTTTAGATCTTAGAATGTAAACAGATAATTACTGTGGTTTTTCGAATTTGGAGTTTTGTAGATATAGAGTACAAAAAAAAATAAAGTTGACGTTTCTTTAGTATTGACTGTTCGATCGAGTGGCTCATTGTAGAGTTCAAGCCTTTCCCTTTTTTTTATAGAAGTTATGATTGGTCGGGAGGGATTGTTAACTATACACTTTATATGAGGCAAGTAGTTCACACTTCGTAAATAAAATGTGCTTTATATCAGTCTCCATTAACTATAAGCATTGCCATCATTTACGTATCACTGTAAAAATTATTTTAATTGCTGTTCGGTTGTATTATATTTTTTCTCGCGTGAAATATTTTTTAAATGATTATTAAAAACCTCATCCTGGTTTGGAAAAAAAGTGAGGGGATTTTAAAACATTTTACTAGGCTTCTAAAATTAAATTATAAACCTTTATATTCAAATAGGGCAAGCAAAGTATTCTAGTCATTGACTGGCTAAAGAGAAACAAAAAATATTTTTAAAAACCTTCCAGAATCATCTACTTGTTCTCTTTCCTTTAACATTCCCCCTGCCTTGCTATGTTTAATGGTTTTAAAAGATTATCAAACTTTATTATCAGCCTAAAATTGTGAATAATGAAGAATCTAAATAAGCTTACCCTTTGCAAAAATAGAATGATATAAATTAATAACTCAGTCTCAAAATAAGTTTTTTTTCTTCACTGCATTATACCTCTTTTAGAATTTTCTCGTGTGGTAATTCACTTTAAACTAGAGCTCACAAAAAACCGTCTATTAACTCATCCGATAGAAATCTTAAGTTTCCGAAAACATCTAAATCTGTACTTAAAAACACTCACATAAAACTTCCAACAAGATAAGGAAAAAGCGAATGCATACTATCTCACCAAGTACACAATCACATCTGACATCATAGTGCCCAGTGTCACCTAAAGAGAACGTGCCAGTGGATATAAATTGGCGAATCAACCGTCGGTATGTGATCGTCACCGATTTCAATTTAAGGTCTGGATATCTGTGTATCTTTTGTAAAAGCATACAAATAAAATAGTAGGGCAAATTGTATCTCTTGACACCTTCTGACGGGATGGGGTGAAAAGTAAAAAGAAAAACATCAGATTTGGGAGGTTTTTGCTTGAGGATTTAAAAAAAAAAAGATTTGACCTGGTTTTCTTCTACAGTTTTTCGTTCCTTGAACTAAGAATTTGTGTTAGTTATTGAGGTGTTATTATCAAATAAGATTATTTTTGTTTCGGAGCTTAGTTAAAAGAATAAATATAAACCAAAGCTGCATATTTAAGAAAGTAATTATTGCTTTATTTTCCCCTACAATTCTACTACCATGGTTTTTTGTTTTCTAAAATGTAGAACGACTGTTAAGTGTCATAAAATGTATTTTTTAATTACGTAAACTGGTGTAGATTTCCTTAATTTTATAATAAAAATAAATATGCTTTGTAAAATATTGATTAGTACGTATGTTAATAACTGGTAGTTCTTTTATAATAATGTAGTACTTATGATGTAGGAAATCCATTTCTTAAAAATGTTAATAGATCAGTCATTCAACATCAGCAGTCATTTTTTGCAAAAATATGTGTAAAGATAGTATTCATTTTCTACAGATTTATTTACTTGACTTAAAGTTGCATAAAACTCTTAAACTCTGCCATTTGATGTCTTTTAGAGAAATAGAGAAATTTCATTAAAAAATATTGCCATCGTTGTATTATCTAAAACCGTAAAGTTCATATTTTAAATAAGTCCAAAAACCCAATTAAGGTAAAGCTGTTTGCTTATCAAATTATCTGAATTAATATTAAAGCATAGATTTTTTATCTCAAAGTACATAAAATATATTTGTAGTACACATTGAGTTCAAATAAACTAAAATTGTGTAAGTGGAAACCTCAAATGGAGTAACATTATTTGTAGGTATGGCCCATAGTTATTTTATAACAACAAATAAAGTACATCAAAATGAAAACATCAGTTTACAAGTCAATACTATATTCTAAATATCTTTATCAATTCATTATAGAGGATTAGAAGTTAAGAAACACTACCGAAAATAACCCAGACTCCTACTTATACAATAAAACCCATTATAAACACTCTATCTGCCCCAACCAAAGGATTAAGCAGTTTTCCATATACCATTTCCTCGCAAGAAACAAAGTCTTTATCACTCAAAATAACTTACTCTTCACTGCAAACAATAGGCCAAGTCGGAATCTTTCGCGGCTTATGCAAATTCGCAACCTGTCAAAATGTGGCGATTTCACACCGTATAAACAAAACGACCAACCAACGTATATGTTCTGAATACGAATCATGTTATTGTAGGATACTCATATACGATCGTATGAAACCCGTGCACGTTCATTTCAGGCATATTATGAATTCATTTTGTGGTATAACGCTCTCTAGTATAACTAGGTGCATTTGGTTTCCTTTTTTAAGTGTCACTGATCTTCTTTTAAGGAAATTTTGATACATTGATGTCGCTGCTCCAGTAGTATTGCTATCCTTTGAATATTATGAATGGCGTAGAATTTTATTGAAGACAAGATACGTTTTGAATGACAATAATGACCTTAAATGATGGAACTGTTTTATCTAGATAGGAAGTTTATGGTTTTATAACTCAAATGTGATCGATGATGAAACGTCAAGAACTAAGTTTTTCTTCCGCAAAATTCATTCAAAATTGATACATTAAGTTGATTTCATCTTGAATTTTTATGGGTTTTCCAATAACATTATTCTGTTACTTTTCCCATTATAGTTCAGAAAATGACATCTTCTCTCCATTTATCTTCATTGAATTACGTTTGAGTACGTTACGCGTGAGGAATTACATTTAAATAAATGTCCACTTTTGATTAATATATATATTTTTAAAGTTCTTTTCTAACTCACCTGCAGGGTTATAAAAATGGAAAGTAAAATCATTTTTTATTTTATTTTTGACTTTTAAGTTCTATTCAAAATAAAATATTTCCAGGTCGGTTTTGTTAAATTAGTAGCTTGAAGTTATATACATAGAATAAGAATTGTGTGTAACCACAGTTATTAAAATTTTTACTTTTTCTGTAATTCAAACATTTTCATCCACAATTTTTTACACAAAGTTGCGCTTTTTTATAAATATTTTGTTTTATAAAATAGTTGCGTTACAGTTATTCAAAATTTTACTTTTTAGTTCAAACATTTTCGTACATACGTTTTATCAAAGTTGCGTTTTCATAGTATACAAATCTATAGTCTTCATACAATAATTGAGTAGAATAAATCCACAAATTATATTTTATGGTTAATCAGTTTTAGTTATTAAAAAGAATCAGATATTTTTCTTAGAATAAAAACCTAAAATAAATAATGTTTTACATGAATAAATCCTACCTATGCAAGAATATGACTAAAATAGTTATTTTGTGGGGCATGGCTTTAACATCTTAAAAAACTATAATAAGCAACCTCATTGTTTTGGTGTCTTTTTCACCTGATTCCTCCTGATGATAAACTTACAAAACTTCAACAATTTTTACAATAACCATTTAACCCCAAAATTCATTTCACCATCAACTAAAAACTCAGTAGCAGTTCTGATTACACCCTACAGTAGCAATTAATTGATGGTCTACGAAAAAAGATATTGATAAAAAAAGTGTCTTTCGAGTGCTAATCCTCATCTGGGGAATTAGTAGGCTGTTACTAATCTTCTTAATCGATTCAAGTTCAGATCGCTTACCGGGTGACCTTTTCAATTGTTGTCTGTTGTAAGTGCCATCCGGAAGACACTGTGTCCCACCGTTTGGGTATGAATGTCACTTCGGAAGATAGTATCTGCATGTAATTGGTGAGAGACCTGGAGAGAGAGACGAGGGGTTTATTATACCAACAACTGCTTGTGTTGAGGCAATTCAAAATTATTTGTAAAAAAATGTTTTGAAAATTAGGGTTGTTGCTGTCTAAATCAAGAAGTATATATTTTTATTACATTTTGAAAAATATATATTAGTTTTAGTTTTACATTGCTTTTAAGGAGATGTCTAAAAAATTAATTATTTTCTTACAAGACAATTTTCTTTTTAACTAATTTAAGAAGGATAATCTGGAATATTAATGTAGTATGGATCGTCCCTCTGTAGAGTCTATTGACATTCACCCACATTTTTATTATATTTTCCTTAAAGCTACCAAAAAGAGAATAAATTTTGTAAAATATAAAAAAATATTGCCCACGATATATTCGTATATTAGGGTAATATACGAACGATAAGTATGTTTAATGATGATTGCGTTATGTTCATTATGCTTTAAAATTATGCTTTAAAATGTAAGTTAATTTTTAAAATAATGATTATTTATGATAATTTTCTCATAATTATGACTTTTTTTAAATAAAGAATCAACTTCTTGTAAATGTCAGGGATCTCAACATTTAGGTTAAATATTATTTAGATAGGTACTATTTTAAAAGCTTCACACATAGATATTTTTTAAAAAGTGCATTAAGTTCTCCTCTTACTATAAAAATTTCAGTGTAGGTCGAACCAATTTCCTAAATGCAAACGACTCCACAGTATAACCTCAAGCTAACATAAAATATCTGCTCCCGGAAAATCCTGTTAACTAATTTTGTTAACTGATATAACGCATAAAACTTTTTCAAAGCCTGTTTCTCGTATTAGAAAGGTCAACTCTCTAGTAATAGTTATCGTCCAACGTCAAACCTAAAGCTCGTAAACTTTGCACTCGAAACATCCTTACGACGGACGGGTTTCTTTCACCATTTCCTCGTTTGCAATTTATTTGTGTGCCTCTGATCTCATAATTTGACTGCAATGAATTCTTCTCCAAACTCGTTCAGCATCGTTGCAGAGTTAACGACAGGTTAAACGTTGCCACACAGAAACTCTAAAGAGAAAAAAAAATCGATCGAAACCGATCAAAAATTAGCAACAATCAAAACGTTCCGGAATCTTGAGGAACGCGTCCAGCCACGCGTGGTGGTTATTCTGATGCGACCTCTGGTGGCGATGTAGAGAACCGTTCCCCCTCAGCAGGGGGCTGATCGAAGAATTGCCAAGAATTCAAATAAGAAAAGTTTCGTTTGTTATGCCACATCCGTTTCCTGTTTGCATACTAAATGAAAACCATTAAAGCATTCCTGGTTCCAGGATAAGTGAAATCAACGAGATTAAAAATCGAAAATTGTGGTTTTTAAGGATGATTAGTGTTTTCATTGTCTGAGTTAAATGCCTGCCAGGGGTTCATTTATTCGATCTCTTTGTTTTTTCCGCTGGAAATGCAAGTTTTAGAGTTAATGATTTAAAAAGCAGGAAGGAATTTAGAAGTATCTGTAAAAGCAGGGAGTTCCATTAGTAGAAACAAATTTGGAGATCAGTCTCGAAATCCTTTAATGATGATCGCATAAGGACGTGATTTACTGCAAACAAGGTATTTACTGTGAATCATAATCTCTGTGCAAGATCATTTTTTTTAGAATTAAATGCTTTTTTATGACTATAAGAACGAGAATTTTAATGACTTTGAATGGGACTAAATAATTATGAAGTATGATTATTTGCATTAAACAAATTATATAAAAATGAATTTAACTCTGTATGTTGAATAAAGAAATGTTTAAACGGTAGAAAAAAGTTTCTGTTATCTGTATGGGGGAGTTACACATAGCTATTACTTAAGAATGAAAACTTGGCTTTCTAAATGGTGAAAAATTTTATTAGAATGGAAGTATAATAAACTCGTGTGTTTTTTTATTGTTGAAATATGATTTTTTACTTTTTATTGAAATTTATACACCATCAATGAGTTGTAATTTCTAAACTGTTACGATTCATCTTAGCTGAGGCTGAGATATCTTTTCTCAATCCTTTAAAGGGTAAACTTAAAGGAAGGTAACTGTCAGATTTAAACAACAATTTTAAGGTTTCCTTTTTGCAATGCGTGAAGTTATTATTATTATTCATACAAATTATTACTTAGAGAATAGGATAATTAATACTAATTTATGAATAGTAATTAAAATACGAAAGTATCTCTTTGTCTACTAATTGACTAATTTAAAGTACCTTGCGTTAAAAAAATAAAATTACCATTTTTTATTGATTTCTAAATTTATTTGTGATTTATCACAAATCATTTTATTATAATGTGCTCCACTTTTCAACCATCTGTATAGAGTTTTTCACTTTATTTGTGAAAGAAAACATAAATGATGGGCCAAGTTCAACACTTTTAGTGTCTACTGACAATCAACAAGTACTTTAAACCCTCAGAATAAACACTGCCTATATCTACCTAAACCCTTATACTATATCATACATTTGCATGATTCCTTTAATAATTATAGATTTAGCCCACCCGTAATGAATGCAATAACTAATAATATCTGTCTTTCTCCTCTGTTTAGCGCCAACACTCAGATGGAGAACAGCGTGACGCCGGTGTACCTGGCGGCGCAGGAAGGGCACCTGGACGTGCTCAAGTACCTGGTACTGGTGGCGGGAGGTTCGCTGTACCTTCGCGCCAAGGACGGCATGGCGCCCGTGCACGCCGCTGCGCAGATGGGCGTGCTCAAGTGCGTCAAGTGGATGGTGAGGCATCATTTCAATATGCATTTATATGCTCATTTTAGATTATGTTTCAACAAAAAGTCATTATACAGTTATGAAAAAAATTATTGCGTGGATAAATGTCATTCGAGCATGAATTTTTTTTTTCTTTCATACACGTTTTTACTTTTACAATTCTTCTGGTAAAATTTTTAATTTAATTTGATTTAATTAATTAAAAAAATTTATAAGATGTTTGTGCTCCAATGATCCCTGAAGATTCTCCATGTAATTGATGTTTAATTTTAAGGGAGTAAACTCTCGAATGTACAAATTATTTTTATGAATTAGTTTTGCATTGTCTACCCGTTTTCTAACTAAAAGGACCATTCTTTTAACAGTTTGTTAAGAAATGAAAATTGTTTCTTTTTTCTACAGTTATCCCAATTTTCAACTCATTAACGTAGGATACTCGTGAGACATGATTTTATACGGAAATAAAAATCCCTTATACAGCAATTAATGCCAAAAATTCAATTATTTCGTTTCAGAGATTGCCTTACAAATAATAAGGTTTTCGTGTAAAGAAACACATTAGATTTTATTCCATTCAAATGTAATAAAAATATTATTCACTTATGTCAATACAAAGATATTACAATATTCCAGGAAAAATTTATTTTTATGTTCATTTATTATTCATATAATTTTAAGGAAATTTCTTCTTTTTAATTTGTTATTAAAAGAATAATTAACATGATCATTTAATCATAACGATTATTCAAACACTTAAATTTGTTGTGATGATAAGGATTCAATAATGTATAGTAATGTAATGAAAATCGTAGCTCTTTGTTAGGAGTAAGCAAATGTCCCATCTTAGTCCTTACGGCTAACTATGAATGAATGAAAATCGCATAAAAACTTCACTTAAACATGACTGCCTTAATCACTTTCTGTGTCGGAGTAGTGTCAAATTCTTTTTGATTTATCTCTTTCGTAATCTAGATCTAGCCTCACTAATCACTTGAGAGTCAAGGTGAGATAACTCATAATTTTCAATTCAGTTTTTTGATTTTCCTTTTACTTGAGACTGGTTTTTAAATAGTCAAGGGAACAGTATTGTGTCTTAAAGTCCTTGATAATCATCTAACATCTATCAACCGACACCTACTTGTATCATTACATTATTCTAATTTTGTCACTCTTTTAAATGTTATTTTTACCATGTCATGAACTTTCTTTCAATCAAAAATAAATTATCCATTTATTAATAAGAGTAGGTTGTGAGTGGTGAATTTATATTAATCTGAACTGGAGGAAAGGCGTTGAAAGTTCTTTATTTATCGTTGATTAAGTTAACTTTATCAATTTTAAGAGAAGCTATAGTATAACCTGAAACTGAAACAATTACGAAACATTCTTTCTTATAATTGTAGGTGGAAGAGCAAGCCATCGACCCTAACCTGCGAGACAACGATGGAGCGACTCCGGTGCACTTTGCGGCCAGCAGAGGGCATCTGGAGACGCTGCGCTGGTTGCTGAAGCACGGGGGGCGCATCCTACTCGACAAACACGGCAAAAGCCCCCTCAACGATGCCGCAGAGAACGAACACATGCAGGTGGGTGGAACTTTTCAGTACATCGAGTAGAAACGTCTAAGTAGGGGCAGCTTGGTCCACATCCCAAGTAGCACTGTCAAATAGATCAGTGGTAGCCAGGATCAATTAATGTCGGATATTTTTAATAATTAATACTCCCTTTTTGTTAGGAATGTCGGGGAAACGGTACTGATAAGCATAAACCAATGCCGGAATTTATAGAATTTAGCCGATATATTTTAGAGGGAGTCATTTTGACAAAGACCAAGATTAATAGAATGGTATTTTGTGCTTCCTGCAATCTTTAGTTTATGGCAGTGTATGGAAATGAGATATGAGAGTGTTGATACGTCACAAACTCTAGAAAACATTTTTAAAATATCAGAAATTTCTTTAAAATCTTTGCATTGTTTAATTTAATTTTGTTATAAATGCAAGTTTTTAAAGTGAAATTTTAACCTTTTCCCCACTTTATTCACCTAAGGAAAATAAAGGAAAATTTGCTTCTCATTAGAATTTTTTTACTCTACGATTCCTTCAAATTTGTAACTTATATACCAAAGGGTCCGCATCCGAACAGCGTGAGGCTATTTCCTGGACATCCAATCGATTGACCGATAGCCTTATCAATGTTTTCTGAAAGGTTTCATGAGTAACTTGATTTTTAAATAGTGTTGTTGCGATTTGAAACGGATTTAATAAAATATCTTAAATGCCTGTGGGAGACTCTCACAGAGGGAAATCCTTATTACAATAATGTAAGCAAAAATATAAATAGGTTTCACAGCATTTTAATTTAATAAAATGCATTCAGTTTCGTGAGTGAGACTCATAAAAACTCAAATCCCCAATAGCAATATCAACTTCCTCTTCCACATCTGACCACAATGCTACATTGATAAAGACCACACTTCCTAGTCTCCAGCGTGAAAACAGCCCTCTAACATAAAACCAACACCCATTTACGATTGCTTCAAACACTTTAAATTATTTCGACGGACTTTTATGAGGAAAGGCTCTGTAAAATCGTTTCCGAATCGAAGCAACAAAGAAGCATTGTATGCTCTGCGACATTCTCGAAACCGATTGGCTTTCGGGGTCAGGGCTCTTCCAGAAAGAAGAAGAATTGCTCCCGTTTCATGCAAAGTCATTACCAAGGACGAGGAAAACACACAATCACAATTTTTTTTTTACCATGTCGATTAAATGACAGCGGTAAGGTTTTTTTTTCTTACGTTTGGAGAACAGGAAAGTTACTGTCGGTGTGCGTTTTTATATTTCCTTGTGAGGTGTGGTATATTGAGCTTGTTTCACAAATCGATTGATCTAGATGAGAAATGAAACTGGTCATTTGGGATTTATAAATTATACGTAAACTTTTATGTTATCTGTAAATATATTATTCATTACGTCTTTGATCTTCAAAGGACACCAACGACTTAAAGATACATAAATACGTGCTAGAGATATTTGAAGTAAAAGCAGAATTAGGGGGAATTGCCCAGTAATCAATCGATGCACGAGAATTTCAGATATTTATTGTAAAAGCTCCAAAGTGAAATGTTAATGTAATCACAGGTGGGTAAAATTGTCATCAGTTCAACCAGTATTCGACTAGAAACATTCAGTAATAGACCCTACTTGGAATTACTTAAAATATTATTAAAATTTTTGTAAAAAAACGTAAGTTAACATTTTAATACATATAACAATCTTTAAAATTTCTTTTGGGTTAAACAGAAAACTTTAGAACAAGTAAATATTCACTAATTGACCATTTTGGCCATTTAGTGGCACTGATATAATTTTAGACAACAAGTGATTGACTATACCTCTGTCATCAAATGATATGGGTAATTTATAAAAAATAACAGTTTTATTTATCTAAACTAAACATTAGTGACGTAATATCTCAATTGATAAACCATTAGAATAAAACATAAGTTGATGATTTAAGATTGAACGAAACATCTCTTAACAGCATGGATAATAATGAAAGCTTCTGCTTTAAAACTTTGTTGATTACTTTGTTTGTTTATTTTTTCACGTTAACATTTTATCAGAACATGTAAATCGTAATTACACATTTAATTGGGGATGTTAGATAATTTTGTTTCTACCAATCGGATTCAGATTGTGCAACAATTCCTATTTTTAACACCAATTGACAACGATTCTTGTTTATTGCACTTTTATTTTCAAAAGGCCAATTATTAGTTAGTTCACCCTATGTGTTAACCAAGCCGTTTATTCATGTATTTTTGTCAAATTTTGAAACGAAGATTATTTTATCTTTTTTTACATCAAAACATTATGAAAACATTTTATGTAAGCATGATTTTAATTGAAAGCCTAAATAAGCCTTTTCCATATATCTTGTGGATATAGGGACAGTATTAATTTGTGTTAATTTAAGTCGTGAAATAAAACTCTTTATGAGGGATTGAAGCTTTACAATATTTGCATGGATATTAAAAGTCTAGCCCCGGTAGAATTCAGAGTTATAAATTAAAAACCGGCTAAAATACTAACCATCCTTAAAATACTAATTAGACAGAAATTATAACATTATAGGAAAATAGCTAAACAGCAGCCTAAAATACTCTATTAAAATAATTACCGTATTAGGGCGTGACTTTGCCCCTTAGAGAACAAATTTGCCTTACCTGTGTAAAAAGTTTTACATGGTGAAAAAAAGCTGTTTAACAGTCGGAAACGAATTTCTTAGCTTTTCCTCTAAAACCTGACTACAGTGCTGGATGAAATATGGATCAGTTAAACTTTTCTTATTAACTGTAATGGTATCAGAATCTCCCAACAATAAGTGTTGGTTTTCAGATTCAGTTGATTTGATTCTGATTCCCACTTATGCCTGATAATATTGTGATGCAAAATAATACATAATTTATTTCGAATTTAATAAAAAATTGGGTCTAAGTCCGTCTCTTTTAAGGTACTTTTGTTATTCTAATGAATTTTCTGAAGCAGTTTCGTTGTTCCTATGAGCCTAATTAACAAATTAAGAACAGTCAAATAAACTAAACATTGAAATTATTGTTGAAAAGAAGTAGAACGATTTCAGATATAAAAACAATTAACTTACTTTTCTTTTGATTATTTATCATGAAGTAACATATAATATAATACTTAACTATTTTTTCAAAGCTTTTTTTTATTAAAAGTTGTGAGTGACAGACATTAACTTTATTTATTGTGAAAAGTTATCAAGGTTATATACTTAAATTATTTTTCATACTCAGGTTTTGGGCGTGAGTTGGCATTTCCTTTTACCAACTTCCTTCAAAATATGATTAAGCAAAGAATTTTTACACTCATTTTATAACTTTAATCTCTTCCATTTTGTGACATTAAATTCCACTCAGTTGAATTAACATTAGCCTTGGCGAGATTTCCAAAGCAGATACTATATTTGTTTCAGCTTAAGATTCTTTTTTAACCATAAGTTCATTAAACATAAAGTAGTAGTTCTTTTCTACCTCTAATGATTTATAAAAGATAAAATAAAAATATTTATTCTTCTTTAAAATTCAGTCTAAAATTTGTAAAATCTTGAGGAATAAAAAGTTGGTTTTTTTTAAAAAAAATTTCCCTTTTTAAATTGTATTATTTAGGTGTTTACCCACCCTCAATAGAATTAATTTTTAAAAAGTATTTTTGTAAGAATTCGCTTAAATATATCTTTAAAAAAAACGTCTCCTCTCAAATTTTGGTGGTGCTGCCATCTACTTGCCACAGACTCAACTAACAAGTAGCCTCATTCAGTTTGAATACATATATTTTCTCCTCTTTCTTGTTTTCTCTCTTTTTAATTTTTGGATGTGCCTCTCTATTCTAAAAATGTTTTTGGTGAACAGTTTCCAGAGAAAAACTTTTTAATTACTGATCCGTATAACACATTTTTGGTATCAAAATGTACGGATTGTTTTGAGGATGTGCAGTAAGCTGTTGGATCTTTTTAAAAATTCCCAATTTCAAAATAGTTTTATATTTTTAGATTACGGAAAAGGTAGCAGTCACAAAGCAACTACTGTGACAAAACTTATTATATTATATTATACATCCAATCACAAAGACCAATCGACGCCATATTTTATGATGAAACAAGTCACGTTTTAAAAATCTACTTTTAAGTACTTTCTAAATTAATATCTTTCAACGACTGATAAAAGTACTTTAAAAACTTAAAGATATGTTTTTTCATACTAAAATTTCACACATTTTGTCTAAAACTTATATTTTCTAGTTTGATAATCGAAATTAATTGTAAACATTAAGTTGTTCATTTTTTTTTGTCTCTTATTATTTTCAATGACTTAAAAAGATATTGTTTAGCTAGCCTGGGTTAAAATAAAAATATCAATGATAATACTCTAGGTTAAAATATTCATTAGTTCTAATGTTATTTTATCAATAGTTATAAGTAGACTTTATGGTTAGTTTTTAAATTAAACATTTTGATTAAACTATTGATAAGTTAGAGTTAATAAATATTCTAACTTTTGAGAGAACGTTATTCATGCAGGTGCATTTAATTTTTATTTGCTGTAGATCAAAATTTTCGGATCTTTGAAGTTATTCCCCAGACAATATTCCTCAGTTAGGAACATTATATTTTCGTATGTTTTATAAAGTGAGCAAGTGCAGGAAGCTAGGTTTTGTGAGGATTGCGAAGCGATCTAAAAGGACATGCGTAAGCAGTTTACGGGGGTTGGTGAGTGATAGAGAGCACGGGGCGGTAGCTCAATTTTTATTATTTCAAAGATTACAATCTAGGGTAACTTAAATCTAGCATATTTCCTGCATTATTGGAGTCATTTATAGTTTTTAAAAAATTTACTAATTAGGACTTGGTGTTTACAATTTCAATGTTTGTAATCTGTGATAAAAATATGTATAAGTTAAAACAATCTTCTATTAAAATTAATTTATAATTATTGCACTTGAGTGATATATTTTTACAAATGCAGAAAAATTTTAAAATAATTCTTTTTAAAAAATAATTTTAATAAATTTCTATTTCCATTTTACTTGAAATAACTTTAGCTGGTGTGTTTTTTATATTGAGTTAAATTGTATTTTCGTTTATAAATAAATTATCTATTTCTGTAGAATAATATTTGAAATGTTCAATTTCTTAGTCTTCTTCACTGAAGAAGTTGCAAAAATTTCTGAATAAAACCGTATACCAAATCTCAAAAACCAACTATTTACTCATTAATTGATGCCACTACTTTATCTTCTCCCAATTTTCGAAGAATCATTGCTCTTTATTCTAAAACCGGTATTTGATATAACAAAGCTTTGCGTGGCAAGGAGCTAATAGAGAAGGTTATCTCCTTCGGGTCTGGACGTAAATAAGAGCTTCAACATTGGAGCATCCGTGCACGACAGATTAATTTCGAAAGGAAAAAGTAACACCGAGGCTCTGTATAAACGCTGGCACACACGCACATTTGAATATATCCATTCCAAGGACAATAAAATTGATGTAAGGACAAGTGATCCGATGAGCACGAATCTCATACAACAGCATGGTAGCTATATGCATAGTTACCATAACTCATAGTCTAAACCTCCAACAAAACTACGAAATAAATCGTTAAATATTTAACTCTTTTTTAAATCGTTAATGGGATTCGTCTTTTTAAGTCTCAAAGTTACCCATCTACTTTTTTCTTTGACTAATGTGCTAAGGAATTGGGAACATAACTTTTTGCTTACATAACTGGCCAATATTTTTCAAAATATTAAATTATTTATTATCTATTCTTTTTTATATGTTTATCGCTTTTTCCCTTAAAGATAAGTTAACTGACAATCAAGTTATAAAATATCTAAGAATTCTACAATATGATTATTTTACTAATTTACTTATTAATGCTCTACAAATTATTTTAAATAAATAAATTCGTATAGCTTTATGCCTCAAATATAAATGAAACTAAGTTAAATATTTCATAATCACATTTGATTGTATATTCGATTTCATAATTCATTTTTCTATATTTTTGAAGGTCTTTTTCATTATAACGTTTTTTTTATATATTTTTTATTCCATTTACTAACTATAGTATACTTTTTATAAAAAATATTAATTGATAAAAAAAACTAGGTTCAGTTTACATCAAAAATGAAATTTAAATGGTGAAATACTTTGAAAGCAATACAAAAAAAACTATTCTTTTCTTACTAACAAATTTCTTAAATTCTTTTTAATTTCATGATATTGTTCTGAAAAATTGGAAAATAACATTAGTTTGTGATAAAAATAATTTCATTTATGGATAAGTGATCAAAGCATTTCTACGGTTAAAGAACCCACAAGGTTAAAGAACTGCTTTTTAAAATTGTTAATGAAAAGAAAAAAAGAAAAATTTGAGTCCCACCAGATCGTTTGTTTTGGTCCCGTAAACAAGTGGGTTGAGCTTCAATCTGTCTCTTCCATTCTAATTGAACATGTACTTGGGCTGGTGGATGTATCAGTTTAAGGTTTGTTCAAAATATATAGCTGACACTTTGTAATGGAAAATTGGGTTAAATGGTTACTGATGGTCTTACGAACTTTGTAGGTTTATTCACTCTTTCTTGTTTTGTCTCAATTGATTTGATTTGAAAGTCGTAAGCCATCTTCAAATAAAAGTGTATCGATCGGTTTCCTTTCAAGTAGAAAGATGGTTTTCACTGTTAATTTTACCCTCTACCTTTGATTATTCGTTTTCTCTTTTGATATTTCTTTTAATAGTATGTTAAAAGAACAGCTTATGTATCTATATGGAAAGAAAATTTAATATGTAACTTTAATTAATTGAATCCCCAGTATAAAAAATGACAAATTGACTTTTTGTGCTCAAAAATATCTCCAAGCTTTGCTCTACACCTGAGGGGAAAGATGGGAGGGAATAACGACCCCCCTATAAGCAGATATAACCCCTTGAATTTGCGTCATCGATGTACATTCATTATATTTTTTAGATTAATTTGGAATTAAAGTTGAAATTTTTTTCTTTTCTTATTATTTGTGCTGTAAAAGCCAAAATAAAATTTGTCTCAATTTAAAAGTGTTTTTAATTTCTTTTTTATCTAGGGAATGTTTGACTCCAATCATGTTCACTTACTTTTCTATTTCTCTCTTTTGTACTGTGAACTAAGCAGAAATATAATTTAAATGTCAATTTAAGTGGTTTTTAAGAATTTTCTTCAGTTGAAATTTCATAAGGTTGAAAAAGGGAATAAGTCCATCAACTTTTTCAAGTCTAAAATACATTTGAAGGTACTTATATTTTTTATGATTGTTTTGTTTTCTAAATAGGGTCCAGAATTTTCAGTAAAATTTGTGTGGTCATACAACGAAAATTCCATTACTTAAACAGTTTGTTTCATTTTTCTCAAAACTTGTTTTTTTGACAATTCAATTGTCTTTGTAAAAATTTATAAAATAGCTAATAAGGAACAACAGTCATATTTTAATGAAAAGAATGTCGTGTTTATGAACGATTTTTCAAAATCTAAAATTTTAAAATATGCCATTTAAAATCTGCAATGTTCATTACTTTATTACTATGAAAATTTACGAAACTTTACATAAAAAACATTTGATTGAAATCTCAACACATTTATTCTCAAACGGCGGAATCGTTTCGCTCCACAAGCCTCCCACCATTTGCCTCCAGCGCCATTTTATTTGATCTCCTCTCTCTTTTATTTGTTTTTTATCATTTCAATCGAACCTTTTGTTTCTCCGTGCGGCCTGCAGTCGAAACGCGAGTTCTCAGTTGCACGCCACGCTCTCTGCGTTCGAGGATTTTTCAGTCGCTCTTCCCGGATGATAACTCTCAACTCATCTCTACCTTTGGTGTGAAAACGATTCTAATAAGTGAGAATTTGTTCAATTGGAATTATCATTCACATGTTTTCACGTTTTTGTGTTGTTTTCGACATCGGATTACACGAAGGATTATTTACGAAAATTTCCATGGAGTCACGTGTTTGTAGAGTAAATACGGGGTAAGTTTCGATTAGTATGTGAATAAAAATTATAATGAATGTTTTTCATGCATTTAGGTACCCCTTAAATATTTAAAAATATTTTTTTATTTTTACATGATATTTATATTATAAGTTTACCTCATTATAATAAATCAAACAAATGAATGTATATATTATTTACTGTTATTTTTAATATACCAGCATAAAATGTATTTCCTATAGCTAGGTTATAAATAGTTATGTTTGTTTTGTTCAAATTTGATGCCAATATAAATTGATTTATTGATTTGGTATTGATTATTTTTTTAATGATTTTATACCGCAGATTAATTTATTAAAAAGCTAAAAAATGTATTAATTTATTAAATTTATTTATTATTTATTTTATGACTTAAGCTTTTCCTTAACACTAACTATAAAATGTGTTTAGATGTTATATTTCATTATTATTTAAAACCATCCATTGGGACGTTGAGAGACACTATTATCGATGGGTATTAATAGTAATGAAAACATAACAAATCATCCTCTTTACTCACAAATAAAATGTAAACCAATTTGTTAATTTAATTGCAAAAGCATTTATTTATAAATGTAAAACATTTGAATATTAATGAATTCAATGTGTGTTATTTGAATATTTAAAATCGGTTGGGATCTCAATCATAAATTTGTGAAAGTACCTTTCAGAAATAATTTCTAAATTCTTAAAAATAAAATTTTTATCTAATAATTTTCAATAATTAGGGGGCGTCCATAAATACTTTAGGTGTTTTTTTTTTTCAAATGTCAAAACCATCTCTGCCCCTTGGCGAGATTTAGTGAGCTTTTTCTGGACCCCCCTCCCTCTCAAGTTTCCACGTGAGATTTTCTCTATAACTTTTAAATAAATTAGTTTCTTTGATATGTTCTTGGCACATATGTTTCATTTTGTCAGTATGATCAAGAACATTGAAATCAAGAACATTGTCTTGTGCGTTGTAATTATCCCGACTGACTGGCTAATGATTCCCTGTTCTGATTAATATGTACATTTTTCCTTAACTGGTGCTAAATAAGATGAAAGAAACACGTATATTCTCTAAATTAAAAGTTAGTTGACGTGATATTTTAACTAACTCCCCCCTCCACCTGGTTATATTTTACTGGACCCCATTTTTGACCTCACGTAATTTATGGACGCCCCCTTCATTATTTAACATATTTAATTTTTTATCCTTTTTTTATATACAGAATAACCTTTTCTATAAATTATGTTTAAAATTTAAAATTTGATGTATTGTATTTTTAATAATAGTAGGCATTTATTGTATTTATTCATACAGTGTGTCACAATTTTATAACAAATAATAATTATATTTAATTAATTAATTATGTTTTAAGAAGTTGTTTAAAAAGTTAAAATTGTTTAAAATGGCAATATAATTTACTGAAAGAAACTATTTTATACATTTTACTAAATATTTAATAATTTGTTTTATAAAATAAATAGTGGATAACAGCGGATATAATGATAAATCTGATAAAACATTATGATTACTAAATAACCCAGGGGCGGATCCAGAGAAGGGGGGGCCTGGGTGCCATGCCCCCCCCCGAGAAACCCTAATAAATAGCTTAAAAAACACTTTCTTAATGCTAAAATTCAAAAAAATTTCTGGGGGAGAACCCCCAAACCCCCTTTAATATTTTGACATGTGACATCTGTTTTAGAGTGTTTTTACCTTGTAATACCCTCTGACTCTGACATGCCCCCCCCCCGAAAATCTGGTCTGGATCCGCCCTTGAAATAACCATATGAATTTTGTACTTATGTTCTTTATAATGTGTAATTTAACTTGAGGTATACAAAAATTTAATATTGCATTAACCTTTTTTCCATTTGTTTTTATAATATTTATAGTATGTCCCTTTTATATTTGCATTAAAACCTTTTCTAATTTTCGCTATACTAATATTTTTATAGTAATAGGAAATATAAACGTTTTGCTAATTACTTTACATCTTTTATTACCTACATACATTTAATTAAATATGTATTAATTTTTTATTTGATTAGTAAATTACAAAATACTTATGGTTTTACTTTTAAAAATGTCGGTCAGTTACCCGTGGAATTGCCCAGGAACAGTAAAACTAGCAATTAGGCTTCTTGCAAAATAAAATTGTTGTTTACCTGACTACTGTATCTTACAATTTATATAAACTTGTGAGTAACCATGTAATTTTTCTCAAAGTTGTTCCTTAATAAAAGAAATCTTTTTTTACTACGAGTTCATGGAATAAATGATTCCGACACTCTTAAATTAGGAAGAATTAGATCACAATCATGGGTGTAACTTTTGAACTAAATTTTATCTAACCTTGCTTAAACCTTTTTTTAGTTGATAGTTTTGATTGATAGGTTGCCCTGCGAAGTAACTTTACCGGTAGTTTCTCAGAAAACACAACAAAACCTAACAAAATAAGGTCATTCGTTTGATTTTATTTCTTCATTGTTATACACTCTTTGTAACCTCGATAAATTTATTAAACATTGAGTGGTAGAACAACTGAAAATGAATAGTAGAAACGTAGTAGTTATTTTAGCTTACTAAATATCTTTTTAATATTTAAAATTTTTCAAAGTTATGTTTAATAATTTAAATAAAAAAAAACGTTTAGTAAGACCATTTAACAAGTTAGGCACATATTTATGTTTTTAAATATTGTTTTAGATTTTTTTAAAATTGTTTTTGTTTTTTATTCACACAATGTTATTCCACTATTAGGAGTATACACCCTAACTATCTACATCTCTCCATATTTCCATTTCAATTACTTTTGTAACATGACTTTTTTAAAAGTAGAAAAAATTGCATATGTTTTTTTTTTTTTTAATTTTGTTTTTCTATAACTCGTGCATTATTATGAATGATTAATTTTAAAAATTACCCTAATCTTCTATTTTGTATTTTAATTCCAAAAGCAATATTTTTTATACGTAGAAAATATAATTTAAAAAAGGATGTTTTAAATACCCTGTGAATATTACCCAATGATTGTAGATAATACATAAAAAAGATAAATTTGAGTAAGAATACTTAATATTCAACTCTTAATCTAATAGGAAAGGGAAGTTCTTTCAAACTAATTTAATTTTATAACTTTAAAAGTAAAATTAATAGAAAGTGCTTTAATATTTATCTTTATATCATCCAATTCTACTGAATGCATTGATGAATAAAAAGCATTAAAAGTAAAAGTTTACAAAAGTTTGACAATTATTATTTTTCTGAGATTCATTGGAATGTTTTTGTTTAATATTGATTTGAAACTTATTCTTCAATTAAAAAACAATTATACTAGGATATTTTAATTTATTACATTAAAGACGTTTAAAAATTGACTACAGGTTACCAGATTTATAAAAAAAAATGCAAAGGCAGTAAAAATTCTTTGAAATAAAATTTAATTCATCTATTTAGTGTTTTAGTTGTATTTGCACTTGAAGGATTTTATTTCAATAATAAATGAACTACCTTTTAAAATTCTCAAAAACTAAATTGTATATCGCATGAGAAAGATTTTGCAAATCAATAAAACAAGTAAAAAACGTATCATTTGAGATTAACACGCTTATTTTACCAAGTTTTTCTTTTAATTCATCTTTACAGGTCGATAACTTCCTAATGTAAAATGTCTAAATAGGCACATTTTTATTTTGTAAAACATTAACCCTGTATATTTTGACACATGAGTACTATATAAATTATATATTTAAGCAACAGCTAATAATTTTTGAGAAGTTTTGTTTTACTCCACGATGAAGAAGAGTCTTTCCTTATGTTCTGCATTACTTCATAAAACAAAATCCTCATATTGCACTGATCTTTTCAAATCTTGTGTTTACTATCCACCACGTGCAAATAAAGAACCGCTTCATACAAGATCTCAACACCGTTAAACCAAACCCTAAAAACCTCTTTAAAAGCGACGGTTGCCGTTAATTAGTACCATCGATCCCAGTTTCACGCTGGGTGAACAAATGTATATCCTCTTCAGAAAATGTTTGATCGCTTCCTCCTTTTGATTGGCTTCTGCAGAAACGAGACCTCACCTAAAGAACAAATTAATAATAAGAAGAATCCCGAAAATCCTTTTCTAACGGGGCTCTTTAGAAGAGTTTATAATTGACAGAATGAGCTACCGAATCCAGAAAACCCCTCACAATGGAGAAAAACTGTAAGGCGTTCATGCATGAGGGCTTAACTGATATCCAGAGAAAATGTGATACATGCGGTAATAGTCTGGTTCTATACAGGTTTTGAAATATGCATTGGGAGAATTCACATGGAGGGAAATAACAATAAACATTATTTTATAATTTTCTTGAGACGTAAATTTGTCTATCTTGCAAGCACATTGTGGAGAATAAAATGTTCACATTATAGGTATCATATTTATGTTAAATTAGTTTTTACTACGCATTCTAAATCATTATGTATGTAAGTGGAAAGTTTTGGTTATGCTAAATAATATATGTGTGTGTGTGTGTGTGTGTGCAACAAAAATAAAATAATGTGTAAATAAGCATAAGGCAGTTCTTAATAAAAAAAGTAGTGTTATGTAGTGTTATTCATATGAAAAACAGAAATTTTATTAGAGAGGGAGTAATTATTTCATGGGAGATAATAGCTATCTTTCAGATATTTAGTTTATCCTTAGATGGATTTGTAAAAGATAATTACACAGGGTTATGAGAATGGCTTTTCAATAAATAAGAGTCAATAGATGAGGTACTTTTCACTGGCCTCGCGCTTTATTGTTTGATATTTGATGAAAATAAGTATGTTTATCAATATGGGGATCCATTTAAGGCTTCAATCTGCAGTTGAAAATCGGTCTTGTTAAAGACAAACATGTAAAAATAAAACTTTTTTACATTTATAACTCTGAAAAATAATTAAGATTTAATTTATAAAGTTATCTTAATTATTAATCTTAATTAAGATTTTAATCAAGATTACTAAAAAACAATTTAATTTCAGCATGTTCTCAAAAATGATCTATTTCGATATTGTATTTGTTCGTAAAAAATAGAAATAAGGGTATTAATGAGTGAATTTCCATCCTTTTCCAGTGCCTGGCGCTACTGATCGCTCATGCTTCGGACCCTCGCCACCAGAGTGAGCCCGGCGTGTCGGCAGTGCTGCCCCCAACGGGACCCACTGGAACGAGGACTGTGCGCAGGTGCACGTGCAGGACGCCCATGTCGAACGTGAGGCCTGCTCAATCGCACAGAAGGACGGTAAGTCCCTTCCTTCTGTTTCTTTAGAATATATGAGGGTGTTTTGGTTCCAAAATTCTTTGAGAACCTTAACCTCAGTTACACTCCTCCTACGTGAAAAAATCAGTCATTTTGAGATAATTAAGCACTTTGCATAGATTATGGTTCCTGTTAATTGCTTTAAAAATTTCTTGCATATAAAACTGTATGACTTAATACCGATTAGCTTTCAGTGTCATGTTTTACTAAAATATTATTAAGAAAGTGGTTTATATTTTAACATTGCTTTGAAAATATGACATAGTTTTGAAACTTATACATAGTAGTGTATCTAATGCATGCAAAATTAACTCTACCCAACCACAGTGAAGTGTGAGTAAATTGTCACCTTTTAAAACTTTTTTACATTCTGATTTTAAAAGATTATTTCAAATCACCTTAATTTAAAGATACTTGAAGTTTTAGTTTAAGTATCATAAACAAAAAGGATATAATAAATGGGGGGTATTTTAAAATGTTAAAATAACATTGGTAGTTTAGATAACTGACTGAACACAAAGATTTCAGTAATTTGCAATTTATTTTAGAATTTAAAAAAATGTTTTGTCAGACGTATAGTTTTCACGATATCCCGTATAATGATAATAGTAGCAGAGTGGACTAAAGAAAATCTACCTTTTATGGCAATATAGAGGCAGGGTGAATTCCTTCTTTTCAGCCAGCCAATGGCAACAAAAATTGTGGCAGTTTCTTTTATGACATTGGTTGCGGATACTTTTACAACCTTTATCTGAATAACATTCAAATGAATGCATAAAACGAAGTACAGCGTTAGGTGGAACTTTTCAGGGTCTTGCGAAAAATTTATTATTTGATCGTGATGTACCAGAAAGAATTTCATGATCATAGAGTAAAAAATGATGATGCATGGTGGCAACCTTTAAAGAGTTAATTTGAAAACTTGAACATAAATAAACACATAAAACAAAACATCTTAGAGAGCCATGAGGATTTCCTATTTCAGTTCATATACTCTTTTATTTTAACGATGTTAATGATTATTTTAGCAGTTACTTTTCTTCAAATTCTATAAATAATAAAGATAATACTAATTTATTTAGTTTCATTAATTTGTAATCTTGTTTCACTTTCTTGTAAGATTTCCGTAACTCCAAATTTTAAATAAGTAGAACAGAAATAATGTTGCACTAACTGCGTTCTTTGAGGATTCAAATACTCATTTATATAATTTCCAAATCATAATTATAACATTATAAGCATCATGTCTTTCGTTATTATAATGAAAATTTCTAAATTTCTCTATAGCACTAAAAAATGAGTAGTCAATTTTTATTAAGAGAAATTTACACTTCAAAAAATATACATATAATCTATAATTCTCTTCTCCTTCTCTCTTCTCTTCTTTCACAGATGAAAAGTAAAACTAAACATATATTTTTGGTTTATATAAATAATCCTGTTATTTAATTATCTTTTTACGTAAGTTTTTTAAAGTATTTTTTATCATAAATACATTGATTAATACGTTTAACTTAATCTACAATCTTGTCATTCATGAGGGGAAAGAATCTTGCAGATTACCGATGCAATAGTAAAACAAGTGCATGACTCAAATCAAACAAAACGGGGGGGGGGAATACAGGAAACGAAATTCCGCCGATTCCCAAACCCTTTCGGAAAACCACACAACCTCCCTTGCATCATCAGGTGTCTCTCCTCCAGTGATCTCCACCCCCACTCCCGTGTCGTGACCGCACTCCAATTTACGAGCCGTTCGAAAAGAGCTGCCGTAATGGCCTCGTCGTGACGTCACTCGGGACCCATAAATCGCGCGTTTCCTCGAAAAACCGAGGCACAGCATTTGCCAGCTGGAATAAAAACATTACGACCATTGTGTCCCCCCTTTGACCGTGGAATGCTGATGATTCGAGGGATTCGAATGATCGGCATCAGAAATCAGAATTGAGGGAACACTTTTTTTATTTGAGTAGCTAGGTGTGGTAATTTTTGAAAGATGATGGAAATTTTGCCGTACCAATGAACTGCACCCTCCTTTTAATAATACTGACATTTTAAATCTAATTATTTAGAATAGAATACCAAACATGGTAGATAGCGGTTTTTACCAGTTTTCTTAAAAGTTTAAGGATAAATTTTTTAACATTTTGCAACAATGTTTTGTGCTATGTGTACACTAAAGTTATGCTGTAGGAATTAGGTTACCATTTGTACTGAACAAGTTTCTCAAATTTTTCAAAAAGTTTTTCAGTACAATTATAGATTAAATAATTATCCAATAATGAATAACTTTTCACTTAAATAAAATTAATAAAAATAATAAAGAAAACAATTAATTTTATACTAGTCCTAATATATTAAATATATCCTTTTTGATGTCCTGTAAAGTAGTACAATCAATGTTAAATAGATAAAGGTTGAAAATATGTGACAATGTGGCATTTTTAAATTTAACACAGTCAATTAATATCCATACATTCCCTATGAAATTGCCTGTCAAATTATATTAAATAAAAAGAGTACTTTTAAAAGTTTGGGCATCTGAGGGAGATGTAACAAATACCTATAACCTATGTATTAATTTCAATACTTGAGGTGAATATTATTTTTATTAGCCCAGTAGGGATCTGCCCTTCGTTAAAACTTTACGTTTCATTGTTAATCATCTTTGATTTTAAGTTATGAAAAAATAAATTAATTAATAATCAAAATAGGATACACTTTAATGAAGATTGTGAAAACAGGATGTTGTATATCATTGCCTTTAGGACTCGTAACATTTTATCAGTCTTTCTGTATCCTATTTTTATTTGCATATTTGAAACGTTTTATCTCGACTCAAACATTTATGTAGGATTAATTCTGTCACTGTAAGGAGTTTATTTTTTTTCTTTTGAAGTCATGTGTAGCTGAAGATAGTCATGCTGATTTTAAAAATGCCGTTGTCAATACACAGCTAAGGGACTTTATCTTAAGGATGATATCGATATTTAGGACACGAAAATACATTGTTACCTTCCAAACAAACCTTCTTTTGTTAATTAAAACTATTGTAATTAATTCTATTGTTAATTAAACAAAAAATTGTTACCTTCTATACAAACCGTTACATTTATTATATAATTTATTATAAAATAAATTGTTACCTTCAAGCGTTTTTCTTAAGCAGTGTGCAGCAGAGAAAAAAAAACTTGTAAAGGACGGTTTTGTAATTGTCGACCATAACTACAAGTATTTGCATTGCAAGGGATCGATGATATCGAATATTTTTAAGTATCAAATTAATGTCTAATAGGTTTTTTTAATTCAACTACTTAGGTACTTAAATGTATTTGCATAAAGTATTTTAAACAGTAGTATTCGATATCTAAAAGATATTTTTCTCATTATTCAATCACTTGTACAAGAGGTACACTTGAACTGAGCCCTTCCGAATACACTAATTCAACAATCAGTCGAAAAAAAATTCCTTACGCCATTCAAATGTACATCCTTAAGAGAATCTACAATGGCATTTTTCATGTTAAAATCGCCCCTTTTTTTCCTTCTCAAAAATATCTTTTGTTGAGTTTATTGCCTTTCTATCCAGGTGGCCTCATATGTCCAAAACCTATAAAAATACATGTGTGTGTATCCCTTAATTCTACTAACAATCTGAGATACGCGTGGGAGACCGCTAAGGTATCCGTGGAAGCTTTAAGTATATTTCATTTCATATAACAGTCACTTTTGTACTTCCTTAACTTTTCTATATGGAACCGTGAGTCTTCTCTGATACCCCCGCATGTCCAGCTGGGATCGCATCCGATTGCACAGATGTCCAGAGTCGTCTGAGCGTCGAATTACGCCGTCCGTAGACGGAAGGAATGCACTCTGCTTTTGTTTCTAGTTCTGAGAAGCATTTCAGACTATTTGCTTTGTTCACGGAAAACCCCGAACAAAAGAAAAGAGGTATATCCTTAAAAGTTAAGAGAAGTTCCTGATAGTCCTGGGGTCCCGTGAAGGTGAACGGGAATTGATTTTTACGAATTTCAGTCGGCTGTGTGCTTTGTAGGAAGCAAGGATGCGTTACGCCGATATTTTTTCCCTTTGCGCCCAATGCTATTCGGGCTGTTTCTGTCGGGAAATTATGAAAACTTTTAGGTTTGGTGGACCGATCATTGTTATCTATGTATATGTGCGTTTAGTATTTTATTTCAAGAATGGAAATTTGTTTAGTATATAAATTGTTAATTTAGAGAAGAAAGGTTTTTTTTTATGTATAAAAAGAAAAAAAGAATTGGTATTGGTGTAGTTTAGCCAGAAAGTGTTTTTATATTATTTTAGAAACAGCAGGTAGTTGAGGATTTAGGAAAACCTCAAATGTCGCAAAAATAATTCTCAAAATAGGAGTCAAAAATCTCGAAAAACATTAGCTAAGTATTTTCAATTGCTTTAAACAGGAAAAAAAAATTACAAAAAAAAGGAATTATTTCAAGGGTAGTTTTGTGAATATGGGTTCATTTTAGTTGCAGTACTTAAGTACCATTTTCTAGTCAAAAATGAGAAATGATTTTAAGGGTTTCAAGTAATATCTCGAAACAATTTCTATTAGATACTATATTTTGAGACCTTTTTGGCTACACCCAGGTATTTCGTCGTCAAAGGCGCATTTCATGACTTAATTTAATTTCGATCATTTTGTTATGAGTTATGCATCAAACTAATTCAAAACTTAACGTCGTATCATCTGAAAAAGAAACCCACTACGTTGTTTCTACGTATATCAAGTTTTTATTATCAGTACTCAGGTGTGGTTAAATTAGGTTTGGTTTGGTAAGAGTTTAATGTCACAAAACCCCATTGGGGCATACCCCGCCACTACTCAGGTGTGAATATTAAACGGGGAGCTAGTGTCTTGAAAAGATGAAATTTGAGTTGTTGTAGGATGCGCCATAAGCCATGATTATCGAAACCTTTCTACCCTTCACACAACTACAGTGGTTTAGTGTATTAAAATAACATTTCCGTCCCCCACCGCTGCTGTTTCATAAAGTTTCACTGAGAGATTTGAACTCTCATTACACAAAAACTATTCAATAGACAGTTATGCAGTTTTTAACATTTAAAGATAAATTTGATGATTTTAGTTCTGATACCATTCAATGTCATTGTTGAAAGGGTGTTTTTCCTCGGAATACAGTTCAGTGAAAACTATCAGCAGCAGAATTGTTATTTTTTTTCAGCCGTGTATGAAGCGTGCACTACAACACCCTTTTTGGAAATTTTAAGGGTTCTATCTTTTCTACGCTTTTATGTGATAATAAATAATCATATAGAGTAAATCATCCATTTTGAAAGAAGTCATTCTGATAATATCTCCTTTCCGTTGCAGGACTCAGACGGCTGCTCGTGCCAATCGACGGGCTCCGAAGAGAGCTGCAGCCTGACGGACGACTACCCCTCGGACACCACCACGAGCAGCACGCGCTCCTCGCTGCCGGGCGGCAGGGGCGCCCCCCACACCGTGCTCTCGGGCTGGAACTTCTACAGCTCCCACCACTCCAAGAGCCGCCACCACTCGCAAGAGTGCACCAACAACAGCAAGCCCCGGCGGGGCTCCTCCAGCGGCGGCTCCTCCGCCTCCAAGCGAATGGACTCGGGCTACAACGGAGGGGTCAGCCCCACCGACACGCTGACCGGGACGACGACGCAGGAGCCCTTCTTCCTGCACGAGCCCAACATGACCTCCGACGACAGGGTGAAGAAGCTCTTCGACAACAAGCAGGGAAGGAAGAGCAGCAAGGAGGAGGTGGGAGATGGGGCAGAGAGCGGGATTGCCATGAGCAACGGGACGAGTAACCATCATCATCATAACGGAAGCAATGGGGTCGGGAATACCAACGGAACTGCAGCTCAGATAGGTGAGTACCTAGTGCCATCCACTTAAGATTTCTCTCTCCGGTGTTAATCTAGCCCTTGTGCCACAAAAACCATCCAACCAACTGTACCTAGTGCTTCCGATCTATTTTTTCAAGGTGATATATTGACTGTACTTTATGCTTTCATTCTTTAATCCCTTAAAATGAACTGCATTAAGAGTTTAATAACATCTTACTTTGCCTTGCGGCTTCTGCTTGGGTAGCTTGTCATGGGTCAACTCAGCCCTTCATCCTCCCGAGGTCGATAAAATGAGCACCAAGCTCGCTTGGGGAATCAATTGGGGGTCCAGTGTCGGGCAAGCCACTCGGTCTGGACACAAGCTGAGTAGTTAGCACCCCAGGCCCAAAGGCTAATGAAACGGAGATAGGCACCGCCTGATAGGCCACTAGACCTGGGCAGAATTTGATTTGATTGATTATCTTACTTTGGTTAAAAGGTAGATGGTAATATGGTAACCATATAACCATACCCGGTAATATGGCAATGCACATTTTCCAATTAAAGTAACATAGTTCTCCTAATGCTAGAACATTCAAAAGGTAAACATTTCAGTCCCACCTCATTCAGTTTAGAGAAACATAGCTATCGATAAAAACCTTATCTCTGATCACGATAAGAAGTAAAAATGAGAAATTTATAACAACTGTAGATAAAGAATATTTTGAGGTAGTAGTTGTTGAGTGAGTGAGTGTAGGTGAGTGAGTTGTTACAAATTAGGGAAGATTCCTCCAGTATAACCCAAAAATTCTTCTCTATTCAGAGGAGGTCTTCTATTCAGTTGTTGTAATAGAAACCTCCTGATGCACTCCTGACTCCAAATGGACGATCCTTGACATTTATATTATAGCATAACTATAAGGGAACTTCCTAAAGGATATCAGATTGCTCGACGTGTTTGTTTCTTTTTTCAGTGACGGTGGAAGTGCACCACTCTTCCGCCAGCGAGGACTCCGTGTCAGACGTGAGCGACCCCCTCCCCGACTACGACGACCAGGGGAGCCAGTCGAGCGACAAGAAGGGTGGCAGCAGCCGCGAAGCGTCCAGCCTGTCCACCGACGAAGGCATCTACCACGAAGGGGAGGACGAAGAGGAGGAGGACGATCTGGAGGAGCTGATGGTGCCGCACCCGCCCGACCGCGACGAGCCGGACGACGAGGACGAGGTGCATGACAACGAAGTCAGCTTCTCTCCTCACCACCAGGAGGATCTGGTGGCCATCCGCAACAAACGCCCGCCGCCAGAGGAGCCGTCTCGGAGGGCATCGCCCCCCGATGCCAGTCACGCAGACGTCGCGCCGCCCCCGCCGCCGCCACCACTGCCACCCCCAAAAGCCCCGCCCACCTCGGAGGAGGCGCCGCCCCCTCCGCCCCCGCCCCCCAACCCCCCCTCCAGGGAGGACTTCTCGGAGACCTCCAGCGAGTCGGGATCGAGCACCAAGCAGCGCTTCGTGAAGGCCTCCGCGGCGCGTCGCAACAGCCACCAGCGCACCCTGCCCTTCATCCCGCCGCAGTTCGGCTTCCCCCCGGACTCAAACGAGAACATCCGGCCGTCCGAGTACCTGCGGCAGGCCAAGGGCTCCACCCTCAAGTCCTCCAACGGGGGGTCTCTTCACCGAGCCGTGTCCATGGGCGAGCTGGCCGCCAGACCGGAGAGGATCTCCTACGGGAGCAGGACCGAGAGCCACGAGACGCTGCTGGACAGCGAGTCCAGGGCGAAGCAGCAGCAAGGGGAGGTGAAGCCCCACGCGCCCCTCTCGGCCACCAACAGCAAGGGGGATGGGTCGCCCCTCTTCAACATCACCGTCGAGCAGTTGCAGACGGTGCACTTGAAGAAGACCGACAAGCCTGCCACTCCCGGTAAGTTCCACCAATGATGGACATAACAATGAATCTATCTCTATGATATGAACTTGGCTGGCAAATAAACTGCTTGGCATAATGTTCTTAGGTGTTATAAATTCGTAATTTTCGAATTCTAACGGTGTTTTGAGAACTTGATGCTAAAACTGGCAAGTAGAAAATGTGCGAAATGTTTAGAAATTTATTGATGAAGTATTTTTGGAAACTTCTTTTCTCCTGTGTTTGGTATGTTAAGCGAGGCTAGGATGGTTTTCTTGATTTGATTAGTGCATTTCGTACAAATAGACTGAGGTATATTTATAAATGAGGAGTGAGAAATAATGCCATGATATCGCATTTAGGCTTAACTCAGTTACTGATGTATAATAAACCCTATCAAATAGTTTATAAAGCTATTCATGCACTTTGGTTTTTATAATGGAGAATGTAATAGCTACTTGTGTTATTTTAAGGAATAAAAAATTTAGTCCATTTAAAAACATAAAACAAATTGTTCTGATACGTCAGGCCTAATAGGCCAGTCACTAACGACATCGAATCGGGCAAAAAATCGCGTAGTTCCAATTTTTTTCTTATGTTGTTAGGACCCATACCAGGAGTTTGTAACCAATTTTGCAGCTTCGAAAGCCCTGTGCTAACTGCACAATCCTCGAAAAACCTCAAAAATTTCCGACTTTTTTCAGTTTTTGGCTCATAACTCATACAAAATACATCCCCCGGAAAAAGTTTCAATTATCATTTTTAAAGTACATAAAATTTGCAACAATTTAAGACCATTCCAAGGTTTGTAGGTCCAATAGATTCCATGTTGCATCTCTTCAAAAATGAGCAATTTTTTCCAAAAAATCAAAAATTTGAGTGCAAGTCGTCTTTATAGCAACAAATCGGCTATAAAACCCATCTAAGAGGGAAGTAAGGGTAATTAATCTTCAGTGCAGTTATTTAGCTTTAATTTAAGCCCAGAATGAAGTCTGTAGGCCCCATAGTTCTTACTTTATCTTAAAAAAAAACAAAAATTGGGAAAATAGGAGGAGTGGAACCTGGCGATTTGTGGGTATAGTAAAAAAGAAGAAAAGTCGTATAAAATAATGTAACGATATGAAACTTCGTATTTATTGATTTAAAATATTTCATTTTACCACATACATATATTAATTAATTAATTATATATTATTAATAATTTTTAATTTAATTAATTATAGTATATATTGAATTTAAACAAATGGTTCAAAGGAAATCTCTACAGGCTTGTTTCTCCTCCAAAGGTGCAGAAATGTCGATGTCTTCATTTTTTTCGGATCTTGTCTTCATAGTTTTCTACCTCAATTGTGGGAATATTGTGGCATGACTTTCCCCGATAGAACTTTTAGATTACCCAACATTTACATTTTAATTTTTCTTGCCAGGATAAGGCTAAAGTGGTGTAGAAATGAGTGAATTCCTGAAGGAATAATTCAAATCCAGGGGAGAATGATATATTATTTACTACATATTTATTTAATATCTCCATACGTTTCCATGTTACAGAAAAATACTGCCATCATTACTGAAATTGTTTGGGGTGTTAAAGTTAAATGCCATATGGCACAAGAATTGGAAATAAGTCAAAGAAATCACTTGGATATATGTGGAATAGTTGGTTTTGTTCTTTGGCATCAGGCTCTATTAAAGTGCAAAACCAGCAGGTTCAAGTAGGTCCTCTCTCCATATTCCAAAGGCTTTGTATTTTATATAGCAGACGGATAACGGCATCCGAGGGCTTTGTTTTGTGAATAAAATATGCGACAAAAGCAAAAATCAGGATTTTACTCAGCTTTCACTCCAACTTCAGAACTGAAACTATCTCTGTATGCTTTGGTTTCTGATTTATGGCGCAAGTCCCTTTTCGTATGGTGAATGGAGACTATAGATGATCTGTTACCGAAATTAATCCTTCACGTCAAATTTATTGTATCTACTTACCATTAGCTAAACCATTCATCTACTTTTAATGTGGCAGATGTATCATCCATTTGATGGCTACCCAGAGAAGGGCGCTGAAAGGAGTACAGATACAGAATTGATACGTCTGTTTTTGGCTTCTTAATTTAGTGACATAATGTTTGAAGAGTTCACACTGGGTATCAAGGTGTTCCAGGAGAAAATTTTCTGTCCAACGACAACAACAAGCAACACCTGATCGACTCCATCTGTGTTCTGGAAAACGAGTTACCGAGGATGCATAGTGTACTTAGAGTATAGTCGTAAGGACGCTTCTCTCGACAAGCGCAGTTCTTATAAAAATGTCTTCATTGTTAGTATGTATGTAGACCTGTGGGCTTTCCTGAATGGATTGGGCTTGATAGTGGAAAACATGTTTTTCAAGAATGGTAACAAGGGTAAATCAAGTTGTATGTAGTTTCCTTTAAATATAGTTTCATCACACAAAGCTGTTATTTTCCCCTGGATTTGAATTATTCCTTCAGGCGTTCACCCATTTGGGGACGTCCATAAGTTACGTGAGGTCAAAAAAAGAGGGGGGAGGGGATCCAGCAAAATCTCACCATGGGTGAGGGGGGAGTCTAATAAAATCTCACGTTACTATTTTTGTTTTTGGAAAGTCCGTCTTTTTTTTATCTTTTTTAGCACAGTTTTAGGAAAAATGCGTAGATCAGTGAAAAAAGCGAATCATTATAGCCAGTCAGTCGTGATTATAACAATTTAAGACCAATAATTTTTGATTTCAACATGTATTTGCGCATCAAAACTTTTGCAATGTGTGTTGTGTATTCAAGGTCATGCCGATAAGGACGAAACAAGCATGGCTAGAAAATATAAAAGAAATTTATTTATTTAAAAGTTATGCAGAAAATCTCACGTGAGAATCAGAGGGGGAGGGTGTCCAGCAAAATATCATTAAGGGGGAGGGAGGGGACCAAAATTTCGAAAAAAACACCTCACGTTATTTATGGACGTCCCCTTTCTACACCACTTTAGCCTTATCCTGGCAAGAAAAATTAATATGTAAATGTTGGGTAATCTAAAAGTTCTATCGGGGAAAGTCATGCCACAATATTCCCACAATTGAGGTAGAAAACTATGAAGACAAGATCCGAAAAAATGAAGACATCGATATTTCTGCACCTTTGGAGGAGAAACAAGCCTGTAGAGATTTCCTTTGAACCATTTGTTTAAATTCAATAAATACTATAATTAATTAAATTAAAAACTATTAATAATATATAATTAATTAATTAATATATGTATGTGGTAAAATGAAATATTTTAAATCAATAAATACGAATTTTCATAACGTTACATTATTTTATGCGACTTTTCTTCTTTTTTACTATACCCACAAATCGCCATGTTCCATTCCTCCTATTTTCCCAATTTTTGTTTTTTAAGATAAAGTAAGAACTATGGGGCCTACAGACTTCATTCTGGGCTTAAATTAAAGCTAAATAACTGCACTGAAGATTAATTACCTTTACTTCCCTCTTAGATGGGTTTTATAGCCGATTTGTTGCTATAAAGACGACTTGCACTCAAATTTTCGATTTTTTGGAAAAAATTGCTCATTTTTGAAGAGATGCAACTTGGAATCTATTGGACTTACAAACCTTGGAATGGTCTTAAATTGTTGCAAATTTTATGTACTTTAAAAATGATAATTGAAACTTTTTCCGGGGGATGTATTTTGTATGAGTTATGAGCCAAAAACTGAAAAAAGTCGGAAATTTTTTAGGTTTTTTGAGGATTGTGCAGTTAGCACAGGGCTTTCGAAGCTGCAAAATTGGTTACAAACTCCTGGTATGGGTCCTAACAACATAAGATAAAAATTGGAACTACGCGATTTTTTGCCCGATTCGCCCTTTTTTATGTCGTTAGTGACTGGCCTATAAGGCAAAACCTGAGTTGCTCTCCCCTAGTAAAAAAAAAGAAAGGAAAATAAATTTCATATTTTTTTTATATTACTAAAATCTTAGCCATTTTTCTTGGAAGGGTAAAAATTAAAAGAACAAAAAATAACGAAAGGGGAGTGCAGCTCAGACACTTCAAAGTCTAAAGCATCTAAAAAAGTATCATTTGAATTTGTTTCAGAGAGAACAGTTCTCCTCCAGAAGAATGACCTCATTGCCGAATTGAAACAGACAAAAGACATTCAAGGAGTTAGAAAAATGAAAGAAGAAAGGAGTAAAATTGAAGAAGTAATCGTAAGCATTGAATCCAATTTATTGTTTTTCATCTTTTATTCTAAGTAGTTATCATAGGAAATCTATTTGCATTTTCCAAACAAGCATTAAATAAATAGCAGATACATTTAAAAATATAATTATCTTTCCAATCATATTTTGAACCTAATCTTCAACATACGAAAGAAAACCAAAGCTTCCTACAAATTTACCCAAACTGCTACAGCTGAATGCATTTGGATTTTCACTATTAACCATAATAAACCGTCTTTTTTTCTCTTTTATATACAAAAAAATACCTACTAATTTCCCACGTCTCATTGATGCTATATCGAATCATACAGAAAAGAAAGCAGTATTTGTATTTCCCTGTCTGACGGTCATTTTTTTTTCATATACAGACTGCTGATATAGCTCAAAATTTCAAGGCAGAGAAGTTCGTTGACCAGATTCCTGAAGTGGACGCCAACGGTTGTGTCATTCCTCCCTGGAAAAGACAAATGCTCGCCAAAAAGGCCGCTGAGAAAGCCAAGAAAGAGGCCGAAGAACAGAGGCTGGTGAGTTTCCTCAAAAATAAGAAATATAGATATCCGAATAAAAATAATGAAGAAAAGTATTCTAATTAGGTAGAGGTGTACGCATTTCAAAAATTTATATTTTAGAAATTCAGAGTAAAAAGGACCTTAAAAATCTACAAGGGTTATTTTGCTAACTGGTCCTCTGCACCTATTTTTTTTTCTTCATTTTAGGTAATGTAACCATTTCCTGCAATCCCACTTCTACCTCCATTTTATAGTAACGCTAAAGTAGAATAGGTCCAGTGAGATTAACATGTTATCCGCTTTAATCAAAATGGCTGCAAACAGACGACTTTGCAGTCGTGACAGTGAGATATAAAATTTATCAAAAATTGCTCCGCTGTGACGTCATGGCTCCTAAGACCCTTTAGAGCCAGATCCAGTTAGGAGATAAGTACCAATTCAATCTACTTCTACGGTATCGTCCTTTCGTGACTGTGGACTCTAATATGAATCATGGTCTGGTCATTTTAAAAATTTCTTTTGAGCTGGAAATAACTCTTTACATTATGAACTTGTTAGACATGTTAGTTGGGTTAGAAAGTGGGTTAGTTGTTGGAGTTTAAAAACAGTAGTTTGTATATTTTTTTTTCTCAGTTTTGTTACGGGAGAGAGAAACAGAGGAAACTAGGATATTAAAATAGAAACTATCATAAGGGCGAGGTACTGTCAAAACTTAATCCTCATTACACATCTAGATTGAGCCATCAGCCATCATGCTTATCTTAACAGTTTATGACAGCAAGACCTACTTCTTGTCATTTGAAGATGTTTTTATCTCATGTTTTTGCTTTCTTCCATTTTAAACCATAGGGAATATATTTTATCTCGACTTAACCGAATTTGTTTAATTTTTTGCCAACTATCAAAAACATTTGTAAACTTTAAGGTCAAAACAGGGTTTTGTATTAAACTTTCAAAAGGAAATTCCTAAATAATTCCTGAGACTTAGGTAATAATTTAAGCGTTTAAAATTTTACCTTTTAGAAGTTTTAGAAATGTTTAATATCTTACCATAACAGTTTGAGAAGTGAAGAAATTATAGCGCCAATCTTTGGCTAATTGAATTTCGCTTCTTAAAGTAATTAATACAGCAATATGAAGTGTTTTTAATACAATTTATTTGTTTATTTATTGTCGGGACAGTGTTATCACTTAGTGTTTGTCACTTAGTTAGTGACAAACCCTAAGTGATAACACTTAGTGACGGATAACACTTAGACAGTGTTAGGGAAACACATTATTTAACATTAATCCCTTTAAGTTCTTGAAATAAGTCAAAATATTTTCTCAAATCAATTTTTGGTTCAGAATCAACAAAAACGTTTATGAACTCATCATTCTAAACGTTAACTATTAAGAATATTTCATATAGTAGGTATCTATAGTTTTAAGGATTACCAGAACATATTTTTTCTTTTAAATTATTTCCGATTTTAGCTTGAGCCTAGTCTGTAACAGCACAGTAATAGTGTTACAAAAGACACTCAGATTTCTTACATTCCAGTTTCAATGTGCTAATGATTTGTTTACTTCCAGAGGGAAGCTGAAGCAAAGAAACTAAACTCAATTCCTCCATGGAAAAGACAGCTACTGCAACGGAAAGAACCGCCAAGTCCAGTAACGATGCAAAAGTACGTTGACTTTTGCTTTCAAGTTTTTTAAATAAACATTCCACATTGTTTTATTAATCCTTTTTCAGAAAATGATTTTCATCTTGTTCATCTACTCTTCGAAGAAAAAAAAATCTTTTGATTTTAAAAAAAAAATTATCTTAAACGCTGTGGACTGCTATTTTTAGTTATTTATCTAGAACAGGGGTCTCCAAAGTATGGTCCGCGGGTTAAAACTGGCCCACCAGATCCTAAAATGTGGCCCCCGGTAGCTGACTGGATTTTCCCGAATGAGATTTTCAATTACCTTCCCTCTTATAACTATTATAAAAACAATTAAAAAGAACAAAATAGTAAAATTTGGAATATTTTTTACAATTTAGAGAGGTTTATAATTAAAATTATTTTAAATAAAATCATGAGAGCAATGGAGCAGGAAAGTTTTCCAGCAAAATTTCCTTCATTTTATTATCAAACATTCTCTTATGATAATGTTTTATCATATTCTTCCTACACATTCCATACTTCATTACACCTCACAAGACTATGCACAAGACCCTCAATGAATATTAAAAATAAAGGTTGGATATATTTATGCCTCAACCGCGCAAGTGGTGATAAATAAGCTTTCAACGTCACCAAAAAAAGTTCACGTCACATCTTCAAAAGCTTCCGAATCGAGACCACATGGCCTCTGAAATCTCCTCCGATATTTTTAAGCTTTTTCAGCTTTTCGATCCCCTTTGCTTACCCACGAAAACACGATGACGTTTGCCAAAACACGAGACCGGGCTTGTCTTTCTGGCAAAAAGCCACAAATAATCCAACGGCGTTGCGTTACACAGGACAGGCTAAAACTGAAGGTTTCTCTGCATCTTTCCTGACACCCTTAACCCGTTTTCTTAATTTAGAAATTAAATGCATCAGGTGTTTAAGAAACCCTCAAAATAAGTTTTATAGATTAAGGAAGCAGGTTATAGTTTGACGGCCAATCTCTAAGCACAAAGTAGAATCACTGCATTCAATTAAAGAAAGAGTTTGATAAAGTGTTTTTTATTTCAATGAAATCTAAAAACTTTAAATTGTGTTTCGTTAAAGCATTTTCCTTCCATAGATAGATACCATGTTAAAATTTACAACAATTGAAATAAGTTTAATAGTAGGGGAGCCCAGAGTGTTTTTGGGTAGTAACTCGAGCGCATCAGATAATCATAAGGGGGATACCTTGCATGCTTTTGAGTAACTCCACCAAATATAAGCTCTCTATGTTGGTGGGTAAGTTTAGAACAGCCCGTCAGATTTGTAAAAAAAAATTAGTTAAATGGACATACTCGAGCGCGTCAGATAATGATAAGGTAGGTTAGTTACCAGCTAAAAAGTGTACATTTTCTAAAATCTGCCGATTTGAGCGGTGGGTAAGGGAGCTGGAGGGTTACAAAGTTTCAAAGTAAAGCCAAGACCGGTAAGACGCTATCGCTCTTTTTGAGAAAAATGTAAGAAACAAAATGTTTTTAGACTAGTAGCCAGGAAACTAGGCTCAACTAGTTGTAAACTGTCTTGGTAGCCAATCTGACGCGCTCGAGTATGTCCATGTAACTAGTTTTCTTTCAAATTTTGACGGGCTGTTCTAAACAAACCCACCAACATGGAGAGCTTATATTTGGTGGAGTTACTCAAAAGCATGGAAGGTATCTCCCCTATGATTATCTGACGCTCTCGAGTAAATCCACATTTAGCATCATGGGCTCCCCTACTATAAAGGAGCAATTGGAAATATTTCATGAATTTTTTAAAAAAAATTTCCTTATTTTTCAGTGTTCATCGCTCCGTGAGTCAACCTGTAACCAAATCTCCGGAACCGGCCCCTCAACCCGAACCGGTGCAGGTCGAGAGCCGCCCCGTCCTGTCCCCTGATCACTCTTTCCCTGAACAGGAGACACCTCAGAACGGAGGGGACCCAGAAGACATTCCCCCCAACCCCTGGTTGCAGCAGCTAAGGAAGACAAAGAGCGTCTTCCGATGACCATGACACAAAACGGTGTTTCTTCTTCTCTGTGTGTTGACTGTTGTTATAGAAACACCAATTTGTACTTTACTTCCTAATGAACACTCTCTGATTCCTATGTCAGAGATATCAGACTCAAAAGTTATGATGATTGCTGAATCAGCAATCTGTTTATTGGTTGTGAAGCTCTGAAAGCAAAGGTGATATGCAGACCGAAAGAGGAATTACATTCCAGTAAAAGAGAACAGTGAATCTTGGTTGTAGAACATATTAAGGTGCCCCGAGTGAGGTATACTGCAATATCATTCCTTAAGTTGTAATCAACGTTTACGTTACTAATTCAGAAGTATTTTTATGACCCTTGTGATAGTGAATAGGAAGATGATTTATATTTTTTTAGAGTAAATATGAAAAAAAGGGATCAAAGTTGGAGTTTATTGCCAATTTTAATGATTGCAATGTAATATCGATACATTCATCTCGAAGTTCTGATGAAATCTTACTCAATGGTTCAATGGAAAAATTTTAAAACCAAGGGAGGACTTGGTTGTCAAATATTTTTAGGAGAACAGCAATACCTGTTTCGCATTGAAAAAAGTCAAACCCTCTAGTTGGGTTAAAACTTCCTAAAATACGAACGGCAATATAAGAGAGAAGTTAAAGTGAGCTTCAGATAGTGATAAGGATTTGTACAGTATTACGTTTTTGGAGGAACGTTGTATTATTTGTGGAGTTCCTTTCAGGGATATTTTTACGCTAGTTTGAAACTATTTTTTGACACGTACTTTACCAGCACTTTGATACTTCATTTTTAACCACGTTGGAAACGATATTCTCGGAACAATTTTTGAAATTTAAAATTTTGATCTCTCTCCTGACGACTATTTTTCTAACGTAAGATCCCTGACCAAAAAGCACGGAAGTTGTTTTAAACAATCCACGTCTTTTGTCTACGGTACAAGATGTTAAAGCGTTCAAATAATCAAATCCGTCCATTTTTTTTCTTAGAAAAGTACATTTAATGTAATAACACAAGACCACCATAATTTTCTAGCAGTGAGTATGACTACAAGAAGTTTTAAAGCTTCCTCTTGTTATTAAAATAACGAGATGAAAAATGAACAGTGCAATGTACTGATTCGTGTCTAAAACAGATACTTTAGCTTTTTACCGTAGACAAATCAAGTACTAAACTTTTATACTAAAATCCGTTTTTAGTCTTTTGACTCAAAACACTGACGACACAAGTCAAACGTCTAAGTCATGTTGGTGAGCGATGTGTGTTTTCTAACATATTTTTATACTGATATAGAGTATTTTCGAATCATTCCTAATCTATTATATGTATAGCTAGGGGTTTATTTTCGTCTACATTCCTATGGTTTAAAACTTGAACTCAAATTTTTTTTGCTCAAAATACTTTATGAACAGAGCTTAAAGAAAGGTGTGGAAAAACTCTTCAGCACTAACTGGCTTAGACTTCTGTGCATGATTTGTTTGACATGAACAAAAATGCTGCAAATCTATAGCTAGATGTGAATAGACAGTGAGGACTCTTACTGTGTGTAATATATGAACAACATGTGGGTGAAGGTTTGGGGGTTTTCAGGCAATTTTATTGTGTTTTCACTGGTCATACTAAAGTTTTATATTAGATTCATGTCATATTTTTTGGAAGTTTTAAAAACACAAATCAATATTTTCCACTAGGAAAGTTCTGTGTGCATATAAGAAAAGTTTGTATGGAAATGCTACTGTGTAAATTCAAATAAATTGCTTATAAAAATTGTGTTTCTTTTCTTGGGTTTATAGTATGTTCTTAATAGAAATACCATATAAATAAACTCTGCTTGTGCTTTAAACATATTTAAAAACATATATCATGAAAACTAATTAACAGACATATAATAACACTAACTAAATAACCATTAAAAGCATTATTTACTTATTTAGTTTTGTTGTTAAAATAGTTGTAAAATCTCCTTTTTACATTATTATAATAAACGTTTGACTTAATTAGGCTAGTGTGACAAGTTTCAGCATTTAATCATTAAAGAATTGATGTAAGTACCACATAAAAAAGGGAAACTGACTAGAAAATTAGTCAGCAATTTTTAAAGTGCAAGAAATAGTCAGTAAGTTTTCAAAAATGATATGATAATAGCAGAAGGTAATTTAAAATTAAGAAACTTATTGTAATAGGAGAAGAGGTTTACTAGAATACTTATTAACTTACTTTTGTGTTTATAATACTTTTCTATGTTATGTAAAATATTTTCGCCTTCATTTGAAAAGATGCTACTTGCCTTCTCTTTTGGAAGAAAAATATAGATATATTCTTAATATATAAGGGAAAACATAAAGGGAAAACAATTTTAAATCACACAAAACATTTTTTTTTATGTTCTGATACTTTATATGAAGCATTCATAGTAATAAAGGATTCGTGATACATATTTGTATCACCAAATATCAATTAAGTTTCAAAAATAATATTTAAAATATTACGAATGTATTTTGAAACATTTTTATACATTAAAAAATTGAAGGCTTAAATTAATTAATTTAAGGCTTGAACCAATGTCATGATGAAATTAGGCCTAAAAATATCAAAAGCGAAAACGAAAGGTAAACCCCTGATATCATTCTTTTAAAAAAACGCATTTTTTGATAACAAGTCATGTGCCATTCTTTTCTTCAAACATAATTCCATTTAAAAATGAATTTATGAGTCTAACTAAAATTGTGTGTGTTCATTAAACACAAAATTTACAGAAAATTGAGGAATAAACCGGGTTTCATGAAATAAACAAATTAGCTTCAATGATTAAAACAGGCATGTAAAAGTTTTAAATTTTCACACCAAATTTTCCATTTGCACCCCTTAATAAAATTTTAAACCAAATGAGATTTTCAACACCTTTTTATTTCTCACGTTAAGATCAATTCAGTAGTTCAATGTAACATGTCACAATCTTAAAATTACTCTTAAAAGCACACTTGTAACACGATTTTTATGACTAGAATGTTAGTTAAGGCTAAATTTTACTTTTTTTAAAGTGAAACAAATTATAGTTTCAACGTTTGTGTTAATTTGAAATAGGAACTCACGTACTAACCACATTCCAGCCATAAGTAGACAAACATTATTAAAAGACAACATTAAATATCCATCCATTTCTCTTCATTTCAATCTGAAAAAAAATCTTGTGGTGTTTTTGGTAACTAAATGAAAGGCTTCATTGCCGAGCAGATATTACACAAGTTACTTCCCACACATTTAAAGCGTCAAAATCTCTCGCTCCTATCTCTAAAATCATTTTTGGTCAAAGTGAGGTAAAAGTTTCTTAATTTTCCAGTGAAGAAGAAATACAAAGAAGTGCTTAAATAATATTTTGCTATTAATTCAAAGGAAGCAACTAGCCTGATCTGTGGCTGGTTGGACAGTGATCAGCTACATGACAACATGGCTTCACAGGACCATTAATTCACTGCTGTTAAAAGAATTAATTGTGTTCGTTTTAAGTGGACGGTAGGACAATAATGACTATTGACGACTTCACTATTCACTTTCAAACAAACGAGTATTGCTATACTTTACAGCAACGTTTCTTGAACCCAGTACGTCACAAATGCGGAAGGAGAAATCGGTAAACACTAAGCCTGTTGGTTTGATAGGAGGAGTTTCGGTAGGCAAATCGTGATTGAAAAGCACTATATATACATGGGTTTAACAAAATAATCATATTTTTAAATTGACGTTCTTCCTTTCCCTCAAAATTTAGACACCGCGATGGGAACTACTTTGTTAGTGACGTCGTATGGTCAACTTAAGTTGCTGTCTAGTATAGTGCTGACTTCCTTTACTTCTCCTTTCTATTATTTCTCATACACTCCCATCTCATACCCAAACTTCCATAGGATTTCCACGAACTGTGCTATATGTATGTTTGAAAACACAATGATAACTAATCATTATGTAATTCCTAAGCTGGAATATCCAGCGAGAACTTTGGCTGTTCCCTCGCCAACCTCGCCTTCTCCTCCATACTGAGATTAGGCGTCTCCGGCTTGTCCGCCCAGTACATGACAATCTCCTGGTCGGCCGGACAGGCCTGCTTGAACACATCGTCCGCATAGGCCCTCGACAGGTACCCCCACAAATGCCTCAACTTGCGCGACACTTCGAACCCTTTCAGAGCCTTCGCCGCGATCCGGATCTGGTGCAGCTTCGGGAGCAACTCGCAATCCAGGTGGGTCAGGTGGTCGCCGCAGAGGTACCTGGTGGACCTGGAGCCCAGCATGGCGTCGATCTTGGCGAGTTCCGCCTCCAGCTGCGAAGGGTCTTTGGAGACGTCTTTGACGTAGTAGCAGAACTTCTGGAAGACGTCCAGGCAGACCTGGTCGGCTTCTGAGTCGTCATAGAGGAGGGAAGGGGTTGGGAAGGCGTCGTCCAGGTACTGCGTGATCTCGTCCACGTTGTCCAAGGCGACGTTCTCCCCGTGGACCACTGCGGGCACGCGGCGGAGGGTCAGTTTGCGGAAGACGTCCGGGGGCTTGGCGAAGTTCACGGTCGCCACTTTGAACTGGAGTTGCTGGAGCGAGGATTTGGTGAGGAGGATCATGAAGAGGCGCTGGCAGAAGGGGCAGGCGCCGTACTTCTTGCCGTCGTCCCCGGCGCGCACGAAGAGGTACAGTTCATCAGAGTCACTGGACATGGTGAGAACCTGACCTGACATTAAAAACTGTACTACCTAACACTGACTGACGTTCAGATATGCGTAGGGGGTTCAGAATAAAGAGAGGTGCACAGAGTATTCACAGGTAGATAACGGTAGAAAAAATCAACAAGTGAATGTAGTTCCAAGCTCATGAATTAATCCAAAAAGGTTATCAATGTCAAGAGAGTCCAATTCTCAGGCTGAGAAATTGGGATTGTTTAACACGTTGAACATTAGAACACTATCAACAGAAACGCCATAAGAAGACAACTCGTTTTATGATTAAAAAGCTCTTTATCAATTCAGGTTTAGGAAAGTGACGGATTGTAGACGCTAAAATATATGGTATCCAAACTGTATGCATTCACTAACACTAGCACAGGTAATCCATCAAGTAAAGCAGCACTTTTTACCACTTTTTACACTTTCATAGTATCACTCAGAATGCAAAATTAAGTCACTAATTCTGAATAAGTAACTTCCACTCACGCAAATCAACAGCTACCAAAGTCCGAAATCTTCCCTCAATTTTCAGAAATATCACCGTCCACTGCTCAAAGCGTGACACACTCGTCAATGGAATGTCACATCCCAATGTTCACCACGGTCGGTGTCCCACTCCAGGTGCACACGACCCCCAACAGCAGGGATGGATCGGTAGCTGGAAGTGTTCTATGTCACCCGCTCACCCCCAAACAACAGAACGAAGCGCGTCTCCAGATGCGTCCCTCCCCATACTGCCTTGCGCGTGTGAGAAGATCTCGAGACACCTAAAAATAAATCTTCACCCTCTCCTCGTGTTGGAATCATTTTCGGTTTACTTTTCTGTTTCGGAAGGTCCCCCTTGGGTCTTTTTGCTCTTTAGAGAACTGTTTTAACCAGATGAACACACATATATTCCTGGATTTCGTGTGGTGAAGAGAGTCAGCGATATTTGCCGTGGTATGTGCGGGACACGTTGGTGGAAGTGTTATCGTATGAGACAGGGTGAGAGTGTGGATATTTTTTTTGCGAGTGGAGTTGAGGAAGAGAAGAGAACTGTCAAATGTGTCTCTTTAATTTTTCGTTTGTTTTCGAAAGAGCGGAGGAGGAGGATTTGCCTCGTGAAGCCTACGCATTTTCCGAGATTAGCTAATTGCTGTGGTTTCCACAAACTATTTATTATCTTTGTCCTGTTCATAAGTCTTTCTTCATTATCACATCTCAGTAATGCTTTCATTTATCCGTACTTCTTTGCATGCAGGATATTTAATTTTTTCTGTATAACACATTTTTTATTATAGGAGAAAAATTTTAAATACGTACACTGGAATATCCTTTTCATTTTACGATAGTTGATTTTACAATAACAGTCTATATTGGAACCAATATATATTTAATCATAGGTAGTAATTTTGGTTTAATTATTCAAACTATTGATGTTTAAAAGAAAGAAATCGTGATCTTAGAATTGTTTTCTTAATTAAAAGTGATAATATTCAACATTGCCCTAGGGATGCAGGTCACACATAATAATAAGTAAAAAACCTTAAATATACTACATATTTCCCTCCCTCTAAATCAAATAATCGGGGGAAAACGTGGAATTGAGAATTAGCTTGCCTAAAAATTATTTATTCTAAAATTTGAAACTTAAGACTGAACCTGGTATTAAAATAACAGCGTGATACCCTTAAAAACAGATTTTCAAGCATACAGAAACCAACTTTGGTTATAAACTTTCATAAATTTACATTTATTAGAAAGTGATTAAGAACTTTAGCTTCCATTACCAAATAGGAAATTTGTCAATGTTCACTATGTAGAAACAATGCGTAACCAGAAATTCTTCCGAATTTTAATATTTCTCTATGAATTAGCGTGGAACCTTCCTTTCTATTTATCTCTCTCATCCACTTCATCGGTCCTATCCTTCTATTAAGACTCATTTTTATCCCGTTCTCCTTCTTTATTGATTTCATTCTCTCCATCCCTCTCGCCTTCTTCTTTGTGTCCTTTTCTTACCAAATCTTTATCCTGGTCATCCTCTACATTCACACCATAGTTTTTATAATCGCATCCTTTTTATATCTTCTCTATTTTTATCCTTCTCATTCTTTTAATCCTCTTCTTTAGTCTCTTTCTCTTTATCCATCTCATCCACTATTTTCCATTCTTTTTTATCAAGTTCATCCTCTTAATATTTTTTCCTCGTCTAACTAATTCATCTCATTCTTGTAATCTTTTTATCCTTTTCACACTCTTTATCTTCCTCTTTGAATGAAAAGGATAAAAGTTAAAGATAATACAGTCAACTCCGCTTATTGTGATCACGATTAATGTCATCAATCGGATAATGTTAATGTCCCAATCACTCCTATTTAAAATAACGAAAAATGTATCGTTTAATGTGATCAATATATCGCTTGATGTTATCAAAATTTGGTTAAAATTTGGTTAGAAACCTCCTACTTTACCGTTCGAAGGCCAATTTTAATACATAATCATAAAAAATAAGAAATTAATTTATTAGTGTTAATGTACACTCTAATACTTTCCTTTAAGAATGTAAAAGTTGCAAGATACATACCAGGTAATCGTTTTAAATACTTCAATTAGGACTACATATTGATTTCAAAACTTACCCTTAAGTTACAACACTTTTTGAAAATTTCTAGTGTCAAATCGCTTATTATTATCAATCGGAAATTGTTATCATTCTACTCTTGGACAAAAGTGATCACATTAATCTGTATATTGATTGATATTAGAAAGAACTTTCTCTTAGAAGATATACTCCAAATTACAATAAATAGTTTTCAGGACCCTTCTTCCCCCATGTCATAACTTGTAAAATTGAAGAAATATTGCCGCCAACTATAGTATACCACTTTTAAGCAATCCACGTCTTAATTTTTTAAAATTTGTTTCAATGTTTTCGGTACTTGAGAATGAGTAAATATAACTCCTAATTTTCGTAAAACGAACAATCCGAGAATTAATATTTAGAATTAAATTAATTTAGAATAATAAGTTAAATAAATTAGAATTAAATAAAGTTTCACAAAATGTTAGAGCCTATTGTTGTTCTTCGCGGGTGTTGAATATTCCCCACTGTAGAACTTACTTCTTACTACGAGCATCCGAGGCTGTTTACCTCGATGGCTCGGTCCCCACTGTTGAAAATGCTAGAACAATGAATTCTTTGCCCAAAATCCTGTAACAATATCCCATCTGCTTAAAATTTGCAACAAAGAAAGTTTCTTTTTGCTTGTATATGAAATTTTTGCTATACGTGTTTTTGATAAGAGTAACAAGGACGTATTTCACTGTGCTTTCACTGCGCAGTACTATATTAGGATTGATTTAATCCTAATTAAAGTTTTAATCATCTTTTTAATAATCACCTATTATAATTGGTGATTATTAGAAAGATGGTGAGAGGAAATATTTCTAACTTTTAAGTTGTTTTGGTTCACTTAGCGACCAAACTGTTAAAAGAAGTGTCGTACAACCAATCTTATACAGCCTATTCAAAATAATGAGGAAAATTAACAGGGTTAGACAAAATCCCTGACCTGAAGGAAGGTTTCACTTCGAAACCAATGAATAAACACGGCTGAAAAACAGATTTGTATCAAGATTTTTCTAGCAAGATAGTATGTACCAGCAAGAACATCATATCGGGATAGTCAGACTAAAATGACTAGTGATGTAGGGAAGGCCACTTTATTGCACAAGCTATAGCAAGCTATAGCTATAATATAGAGGAACCACTGGGCTAGGTCAGGTCAGTGTCCGAGTGGCACAGATAGAGATTCGTTCCTCTACCACCAACCAATGATGGTGAAAGACGTTTTATAACAGTTATATTCAATTAGAAATTTTCAATTAATTTAAATGTGTTATTATTTTTGCAATTTTGAAGTTAAATCTGTAGAATTAGTGTTTTACTTTTAAAGGTCAGAGCTGTGTTAAATTTATTTTCAATTGTCTTGTTGAACAGTTTCTAATTTTGTTCTATTTAAACTCAATATTTAAATTCAGCATAAACATGTATAATAAATTTCGATTGGCTGATAACTATATATTTTTTTAAATATTTTTTTGTAAAAATGAAAGGAAGTAAAAAATTTCTGGACTCCCCTTTTGGCCGATATTTAGTGGTACATTTTTATATAGTTCTAATACTAAAATTCTATGTTGTTATTTGAGGTTAACCCCTTTTACCATATTTTCAGTGAACACCAGCAAATACCTTATGTTTGGAATAAGTTTTACAAGCTCTTAATTTAAATTTGTAGGAAAACAACATTGGGATTATCTTAAGACTGAAAATTAATAAAAGTCTTAAATACTAAATTTATTTATATTCAATTTTTTCAAATGATTTTCTTTTTAGAAGCCGCTAGGCTAAAGAGAATTAAATCCCCTTGGATTCTTGAATTCCTTTTCGGCGGTGCCATTTGTTTCGGTGATGCTGCCATCTATCGCAGGACTGAAGAAATATCAGTTTATGCCGAAGGAAAAGTTTTGAATGGACGAAGCGCAAAGTTTGCAACATAACAACAAAAACTTCTGTGACTAAAAAAAATTTCTAAATTCTGATTTTAAATGTTAATAGTAGTTTTGTCCAATGTAAAAAAAAGTAGTAAAAACAAGGTTTTATCATCTTCAACAATAAAATTTTGTAATAAATATTTGGGACCGTCCATAATGATGTCACGCTATACGCTATGACACAAAGTGTCACATTTCTCCATATCCCCTCCCCCTTTGCCACAAGTCACGCTCTCCTACCAACAATGTGTTTAGAAAGTTCGTAAGAATCTGGGACCCAATATGTTTATAATCATGTCATTTATATGTACGTAACGACATTTTCCAGGGGGGAAAAGATTGTTATTTGGTTTTTGGTTGATTTCCCTAGTGTATGATGTATAACAATTTTTGTTACCCTCTCCCCCTCATCACAATGTGCCACAAATTGATAAACCCCCTCCAAGCGTGACATTATTTGTGGACATCCCCTTTCCATATCATTTCATATTTTCATGATCATCATAAAAACTAAAGTTGAAATATTTTACTCATCACAGTGAGAAAAATAAGTAAGCAATCAAGGGTCTTTCCTTCGTAAAGCTTCGAAACAGACTGGAATTTTGATGGTTATCGTATTTTTATGCACTCTTTAACATCGAAATTCCAGTGCTCTGGTTCTTTTGTGGAAAAATAAAGGAAGAATTCTAAAGCCCCGAGGGCCAACTAACACCGATCTCCCCTACCCAATGAACGAATGTAAAGAAACGAAATTCTAATCAAACCTCAAACTTTAAGTACCTATGTGGGGATTACAATTTTCTCTTCTTGGGTTATTCTAAGAATAATTTGTATTTGAGCTCTTATACTACGTTTGAATTCAGGAGGGGGCCCAAAAATTTTTTTGCAAGTTAGCCAGTCAAACCCGTAACTAGACAAAAAAAAACCTGTATTTTTAAGCAAAAAGGGGGTCTAAGTAAGAGTCCTCCACAGGAAAGGTTTTGAAATTTTATTCTTAAAAGTAGGGTTTTAACTCATTTGGGTGATTTCTAAAATAGGATCGCCCCTAAGCCGAGCTGCGAAATTTCAAGTAAGAAACTAGTATATAAATAGTGGTCAACATTATTCGATATTATTTAAAATTTGCTTTTGAATTAGCTTAAAATCATAATAAAAAGATAAATACAGTTCAAAATTTAAAGTAAAAAAATTAATAAAAACCTATTTATTATAGTCAAAGGAAAATTTTACGTAACTTTTCCGGTACAAGAGGGGTCCGGTCCCCCTTTGCCCTTATGTATGGGCTTTCATGAATTTGTATGTATACTGAGGTTAAGTGTGTTTGATTAAAATTTGGGCAAAATAACCTTTAAATTCAGCAAAACTCAATATTGACTTACCAAATCATATTGCTTATAAAACGAAGTTTTAAGAGTTAAACGCACCGAAAATGGTGGGTTAATGAGAATCAGACCACAATCAGTGATAATGGAAATTTTTTAAAGTCAAGCATGATTTACCTGTAATCGAAATTTAAAATAAATAAGGAAAGCATTCTTTAACTTCAAATGACATTCCCTGTACTTTTGGTTCAAAACTTTTACCTTCAAAATTGTAAAAGAAAATTCCATTTGAGTAAATTTTAAATATTTATAATATGGATTTATTTATTATGCCCTTCTCATCATCTCATCCGAGATTAAAATATAACTTTTTCAACATGAAAGCTGCATTTCATAGAAAACTTATAGTCCCAGCAAAATATCCAACTTCAAAAACGTGTTAGTATAGTTGATAAAAGCGTCGATACGTCAATATGAGAATGACCCCTATTCCCAGTTGGAATCTCTTCCCTCCTCTTCTCTATCTCCAGAGGCTCATTTCCCGCCGAGAAACAATTCCGAAAGCTTTCTTCTTTCCTCTGCCTCGAAAGAACCGACTTTCGGAAAAGTGTCAACACTCACATTTTGGATACACGCTCCTTTATGAATGCCCGCACCGGTAAGTCTATGTGGCTTTTGTATTTAGCATGCATTGGATTGTTTAATAGCCTGGGATTTCGGGAATTTTGAAGATGTAATTCTCTTTGAATGTAATTACTGCGTTCTGATCAAAGCTTGTCTTCCTTTACCTCCAATATGCATCAGTTTTATAAATATCTGACTTAATTAAAAACAGTTATTAAAAACAGTTATTCTTCTCTACCAATAACGCATTGGGTAATAAATGTGGAGATTTTTACATTTTTCCCTTATATGAGAAGATGGTGTTGTTCTAATAAGTAAAATGGTTGAGTCAAATTAGAGCCTTAGATTATTCATGTCGATAACGTTGTAAATTGTACTGATTAAAAAGCGTATTATTTAAATTACATCCTTAGAAAATCCTTCTAACGTAAAAACTATTTTTGGTAGTATTTGAGTACCACCAAAAATAGTTTTCTCTATCCAATAAAACTGCAAAAACGCTAAAGTGTTATTATGCATGTAATGGCTATGTATACCTATATTGTACATAAAAAAAAAAACATTTTTAATGTTTAAATTAAATATAACTTGACAGGGATGTAGGGAAGGGGAATAGTGTGAAACATTTTATTTTTGAATATAGAATACAAAAAAATCTACCCCATGCCCAAAGAAATCTCAAGCATAAAATTGTTTCAATCTATGATACTAAGTAGTGTTCATTTGATAAGGAACTTTTAAATGTATAAAACATTTCCAAAAAAGTTACAATTTATTTTTAAAAGTCGTTTACGTCTAGTGGCAGATACCATTCCATTAACAATAATAACATGAAAAAATGATGTAACACTCTTTGTCTTAACTGAAACACTGAGAAATATTAACATCTATCACTCTTCTCCGCTTTTTATGTTGCCTTGTAACCGCCATAACTTGCTTGTAACATTCAACCGCCATAAAACATTTTGTACCTCTTATCATTCAGTGGAAGTGAAACTTTCGCGACTTGTTTTGACACGGTAGACACCTACTTCGGCTTGTCATTTTCACTTTTCCATGAAAAAGACCTTGAGGGTAGGAAAACAGAACCTTTACTTCTAAAGTGAATCTTTATGTAAAAGAAAATACTGTAATATAGTAAACAAAAACTATATCATATCCCTTCTATCGCAGATGTGTAGCAGTGAAACATTAGATAGAAATAACGTGCTCTGATAAATGTAATAACGAGAAAGTTCAATAAAACAGCTACATACTTATCGTAAAAAGACAGGTCAACTTAAATATACATCGACTTAATATCTGATGTGAACAAAATATGATTAAAAGCACACAATATGCATTGCATAATTTTAAGCAAACTTTAGTCTAATACATGAAAAATAGAAGAAGGCTATTGAAATAATAGTGAAATATAAAGTCATAATTTTTATTAGTAAAGGATTCTCACTGAGATCATATTCCTGAATTTTCAATGGGGCCTACCAAACCAAAAGGAGGGAGAATGCGTTTATAAGAACTTTGGGTTACATTTTATCACTAGCATCTACTTTACTTCTACAAGACTTCAGTAAAATCTTTAATTGAGCTTACTAGTGACCTTTTGATGCAGGTGTATGATTCACCACCATACAAAGACAAAAGATGAAAACAACAGTTTTTGATACCTTTTACGAGGTAATATAAAAACAATTGTTAACAGTCGTTAACAGCAAATCTAGAGAAAGACAGTTATTTTCAAGATAACACCTTTGACGGTAGTCATTAGAAGTTTGACGAATCGTTTTTTACACTCTCGTGAACTTACCTTGAAAGTAGTAATTTTTGTGGTAATCCGGTCAAATTCGTCTGGTTAACAAATTACCTCCAAAGGTGAAAAATTCCGCAATTTGTGAAATAATTCGGACAGTGTTTTTTTTTCTATCTTCGAGTAGTGCATTCTTTAGTTCTAGCAGATGGGTCATTAAGGCATAAATTCTCAGCTGTTGCCTGAAAAAATAGACTGTAACAGCATATATTACATGACAAATAAGAAATCTCATAAAAAATAAGTGCATTCGAGCATGTTTATATGGATACTAAATACCTTATACATTTATATTGAATTATTACTATACTAGACAGCAACTTAAGTTGAACCTACGACGTCACTACCAAACAAAGTAGTTCCCATCGCGGTGTTTGAATTTTGAGTGAAATGAAGTCACGTAAATTTAAAAATATGATTAGTTTGTTAAACTTATGTATATATAGTGCTTTTCAACCACGATTTGCGTACCGAAATTCCTCCTATCAACCCAACAGGCTTCGTGTTTACCGATTTCTCCTTCCGCATTTGTGACGTACTGGGTTCAAGAAACGTTGCAACCAAGTATAGTTGTTCCATAGGTTTTCTAAGAAATATGAATAACGCAATATTTAGGCAGGCATCGTTAAGGGTAAAATATATCGTTTTCTTTCATTAGGAAGTTATATTACGAAAATAAAAATGTGCGTTCCAAAAAAAAATAGGACTTATTTTTTTTACTACAATATCAGTTTTAGATAAGAAAATTTACTGTTTTTTCCAACCTTTGACATCTCTTCAAATATGTATCATTCAGAAAAAGGAAAGTAAGATTTTTTCATTTAGAAAATCATGGAATTAAAATGAAGAAAACCCAATTTTAAGTCAATTAGAAATACTTATCTCCATACATCTCCAGAAGCAGATGTTCATAAGAGGGAGGATGGCGGGGAGGGTCAGGGTAGTGTACCTCAATCATTTATCAGCCCAATTCAAAAATATACCGAAAATCGTGGGTTTTTTTTATCGTTTAACCTTTCCTTATAAGAATTAACTGTCTAAACACAGACAGATTTATTTTTAAAGGAAAAATTAACTTCCACATTAATTGGAGATTCACTTTAATTTGCCTATAAAATTTCTCACAGCTTTTCCTCCCTTCATCCTTGTACTAGCATGCATCTTGATTCGATCCCAAGATCACATAAATAGAAAGAGAGAAATATTATTAAGTGTTTTCATATTGATACGAATAACGATCTAAGTCATGCTATGAGGGAAAGTTCACGAAATATAAACTTCTCTGACCCAATAAGCTCACTTAAGATGAACGTTATCGGCGTAATTTGGGTGAATAAGTGGTAAAACTAAAGTACTTGAACCGAGTAGATAACTGGACAACGGTTAATTAGCCGTGAACAATTTACTTCTATTTTGCGTGCGGACTCAATTTTTCTTGGGTAAGTTAGCAATCTATGTTTCTACAATGGGTGTCAAATAAGCTAATGTAAGACGTGAGGTCAAGAAATAAGTAGAAGGTTATTTTAATATATTTAATCCTTGTTAGGAATGTAGAAATAAAAGATGCCTCAACTCGCCTTATAAGTCAACCTTCTAGTCTTCTAGAATTGTATAGCTAAATATGCAAGAATGCCTTCATTTCATATCCCTTCATTGTACAGCTAAGGAAAAAAAAACGTTACAGTTATTTTTTAGGCTTGGCAATTTATCGATGATTTGGCGCTTCTTGCGTTTTTGTTTTTATTTCCGCGTTTTCAAACAACACGAAAATTAGTTCAGTGCGATTTTTGACTTTGAAATTACTAACTAATATAAATAAACAAAATTAAAATAATTTAATCATAATATTTATATGCTTATTAAAGCTTAAAAATTTTAAAAATAACCTTATATCATGTTTCGACAATTTAAAACTGAAATATTAATGAAAATCGGTTCACTAGTACTGGTAGGTTGTCAGAAATCCGTGTTTGGCAGTCGGGTGTTGGCGACTAATTTCAAGCTTTTAATATTAATTTTTCAGATTTTGACGGTCTGCCATGGGTTTGTTTAACGTCCAAATTAAATGAAACTCGTTGATGAGGGTTAAATTACTATGATCTTTCATAAAATCGAATAAAAATTAAGGGTCGCCATGAAAAAAGATGCAGTTTTTATTGCGCTGCACCAGAAGACGACCTCTGAGAGAAAAATAGTCAATTAATTTTTTCAAGCATACACTAAATCCTGAAAAATGACACCAAAAGCATCTTTCTAACCCCACCCGTTCTCCCGCAAAGTCTACTGTAACGTTTTTTTTTTCCTCAGCTGTACTTTCTATCATATAAGTGCATACCTCAATGAAATTAAAAATATTAAATAATTATTATATAGATAGTTCTTTTTTAGAAAAAAATTGATGGAATCTTCGAATAAACTATCGTTTTCTCTTTCATTTTTAGGGAGGCTTTCATAATTTCGCTTGTAATGCGGGCCGTAATATATGCTCCCTTAACTTGCCACGGACCGAAAAAGTACCTCTGGTTCGGTCTAACGGACCAAAATACAAATGAAAATTTCCTAATTTTTCTTCGTGAGATGGAACGAAATTACAAATGATTGAATAAGAGAGAAATTTCAGAGATGTATTTTCAAAACGAAGTTCAAATTTGTAAATTTGTACATAGTAATTTTAATGAAACTTTATACTCTTGATAATTATGGGGTTCTATTCCTTATTTATAAAAAGGTGAAAAAGAATAGTTAAAAATTCTTTAAACTTTTTGGTGTCAATCAAGATTTATCGGACCGAGGGTCTATGTCGTACAGGTCTGTTTTAGGGTATATATCAATTTACCTATGGATTCAATTTGAATCTAGGTTCGTGGTGGTAAAATGGGTACCTTTTTATCGTTTTTAGGTTTTTACGAGTAGAGTTTCAAACAGAAAGAAATTTCTTTTTAATCCTTTCTCAATAAATGAAAAATTATTATTAGAAAATTAAATTATGTCTTGAAAATTTATATTTCTGCAGTATTACTTAAAATTAGAACGTTTTACCCTAAAAAAAAATAAGTTATTTTTTAAAACAAACTCACCACACAATTTCCTTGTTTTGAAAGAATAAAATTCATTTGTATTGGCTTTTAAACAACTCACAAGGCTTTCGAAATCTAACCAGAAATATTCTTCACCATTTAAATTCCTCTTGTGTGAAAGATTTTGACACATTCAAATTCTCACACTCATCTTCAAAACAAACTCGTTACAATGTCACCAAACACACGCCCAACAAAAAAAACGCCTTCCAAACAGTTCACAGAACTTTTCAAGGCGAAACCTTACATAATTTAAATCTCGAGAGACTTAAAGACCTCTCGAAACTGAAATAACTTCGTCACCCACCCCATTAAACCACGATGGACCTATAAGCCCACTCTTTTTTTTTTTTACCCAAAAGATCTCGAAAGAGATAGTTTCCTGGAAGCAGTCACAGATTGAAGTGTGGCTCAAGAGGTGGAAAATGACACAAATCGCTCGAGAGCGCGTGGATCCCCTTATCTGGATCAGCAATTACGACGAAGAGAGAGAAGTGGTCCCGTCTATCTTTAACTCTACTTGGGATCCACGCTTAATTTTTCACGCGTTTCTAGAGATTTCGAGTTTGGCCGTGAGGAGATGCCGTCGTTTATTTTCGCCTATTAGACCTATGTTGAAATGAACTTTTGAGAGAAACGAGAACTTTCTTGGAACTAAAATTTTTTTGTAAGAATGCCTAGGCATATGAAGCATCTTCTTAAGATATTCTTAGAAATATATCATTACTGTTACATAACTTAATGAGTTAATAGTGAATTTAATATATAGGGGTATATTTAATTTCTATTTTCTGTGTTTAGTGTGAATGGATAATTTTTTTATATACATATATACAATATCCTCAAAACCCTCTATAATATTCGAATTGTAAATCTCACAAGATCTAAAAATATTACCTTTACATGTAACAAGTAAACAAAATATTTTAATCCTTGTAATATCCAGTTCAATATAATGCTTTCTCCCCTTGCAAGGTAAGCGTAATTTATTAGTGCCTTTATTACTATCTTTGTATATGAACTTCTCCTTCTCCAAAGATACGTAGATAATTAAATTTTCAGATACAAAAGAACTTTTAAAATGATAGAAAGGTTAGAGACGCTATTAAAACTTAATATTTTTATCTATTAACTCCATTTTATTACTTATTTTTCTTTGTTAACAAAAATAAACGGACCTAGTGGATAAGATTGGATACGAAGAGGAAATATACGTACTTCGACCAAAGTACGAATTGTAACAACCACTGACTATACAGTCCCTGTCCATCAAATCCTAAAAAATACTCTGTAGAGTAGCGGAACAGTCCTAATAAAAATTCATTTTCAAAAAAGGCTATAATGTAGGTTCAGGAATGACAAACAGATTTTAAAGGAAAACTATTCAGCTTTAAACTATAAGAACAACTAAAAAGCCCTATTTATAGAAAATTTTGGTAGGTCATTGAACCACCAACATTCCGACTACTATTTAAAAACGTTGCTACTATACAACTTTGTTTTCAGTACAGCGAGAAAGTAATTTCTTTGTTTAGGAGCATTTAACTCGGGGGTTTCAAACTAAAACAATCCTTTCATGATTTTTATCTTTAATTGCAATCACACATTGCATGTAACTACTTTGTATGATAACTAGGTTCTGTGAATTTCCTTTTCAACGCTGGGAAAAGCAGTCACGCCATCATTAAATAAACTGCAACAAATCGAGGGTTGATCACTTGGATGGAAAAGGTTGAAAAGAAAGAGTTGGTAATATGATTAAAGACAATGTGGTAAATGTTGCCTTTTTTCGAACCATATCTGTGTCTCTCCAGTTTAAATTAAATTCTTAAATAGAGAACCAAAACACACAGATCGTATCGGTTTCTAATGTGCTGCAGATTTTCCACCCTTGAGATAGACAGTATATACGAAAAGAATAAAACGTTGCATTTCTGTCGCCCTTTTACTTACGCCAGTGCTATATATGACTAATTTCAAATAACCTGAACCTCTATAAAGCTCATATGAAACTCGAAATGACACTAAGAAAACATCTTGAAAGTTTCCTTACTTTCCGTGACACTTTCCCGGAAGTCGGAAGTAGAGAGAACACTCAGCTGTGCTCCGGGACTAACGGGAATAATTGAAAACGGTCCAAATTTCAGGGAAAAGGGAATACGATGGTCGGCGGACGTAATTTTTTTTTGTCACTAGCTTGAATAAATGAAATATCTTTTGGTTGATAGTAACAAAACTCATTTTCCTACAGACGCCCTTTTAAGCAGTTAGGATAAGATCTTCATTAATTATTACATTATATTTATTACATTGAATTGTAAATAGATACAGGTAAAAATAATTTCGATCACTCTCATAATTTTGGTTCATCACATTTGTGAATGAACTTATTTAGGGATTTATCATTAGATAGAATCCTTTCGACTTTGACTTCGAAAATATTTTTAATATTCGTGAAGTTATTTATAATTGTTTGCAAATTAAAGTGGGAAAAATTGCTGACGTCTACCTCATAAATGTGCGAAATGAACCTACTCATACTAATTTTATACTTTGAGAGTAGGTACTACAGGAAAGAAAAAAAAAAAAAGAAAAGTTTTGAAAAAAAAACTTTACTGTTAGCCTTAGAAGATAAACTGACAGTAATTATGTAGACTGCTTTAAAATTTATTAATTTTGAATTAAATTAAAATGAAAATTTAACAATAAAATTAAAATGAAAATTTAACAATAAAGTTTTATATGGCTATTATCTGCTTCTACACAATGAAGTTATATCAAAAAGACTCAAATCCGAAATATAAATAGGAAATGTGTATTACGAGCTTAATTTAAACCGACATAATGTATCGATAGAAAGGTATAATCCCTAATATATCATTCACCTTTTACTAATCGTCCTCAATAACTGCAAGCGGAAATATCAATTTTCCTCAACAAAATTCTTACAGATGCTAACACCGATATCTGTCATAAATCGTATTCAAAACAGAGCAGTTTTTAGAAACGATGGTCACACGGGTCTCAAAAGAGCCTTCCTCGGGCCGTGTTCCACTTACCGAATCCTCGCATTTTCTCACGAAAATTAATGCCCTGTTCCGGATTCCGTAATGGAATGTTAGCTACCGGGGATTATTTCGGCTTTTCGTAAAAAAATTTTCTGAATAATTGAATATGCACAAGAATGGAATGATATCAATTGAAAGAGTGGAACAGCACTCTGTTTGGATTACGGATATCATAAATAGGTAACACGGTAAGGACAAAGTTTTTACATGAATTTGAAGAATTTTTCAAAAGTATAATTTGGATTTTAATACAAAATCAAAGTAGTATGTACCCAAAAGTTAACTTTTTGATTCATATTTCTCATAGTTTTCAATTAAAGTCATTATATGGAAGTAACAAATAAATGTTTCATTCCTTCAAGAATGCTCACATTTTAAAGTTTATCTCATGTGTACGTATCGATTAGATGCAGATATGTTTTATTACATCGATTTTCATAAATAAAACTAAAAATCTGGTCTTAAGATTTACCAAATATAACTTATTTTTGCAACCTACAAAGGCCTCTTAAAACAAAAAACTTAAAAGCGTTAATTACAAGGTGTCCCTTAAAGCTCAGTGCATGATTATTCAGGAATATCCTAAAGCTATTGTGGACGCTAAAACCCCCTAAAAATGTTTTATCCACACATTCAAAATTTGGTGTGTATGTTTATATCTTGTTACTAACAAGAAATATAAATTTTAGTATAAAAGAAATGAGTAGCTTAAAAAAAATTAAATTTTTAAAAAATTTACAATTTTCCGAGTGAAACAAATTTTACCAAATTACTAATTCTTCTTATACGTAGGAAAAGTTTCTTGTAAAATAGTTAAATGAAGTGAGAAAATTATCCTTTTAATTGAAAATTACCATAAATACCAAAGTTTCGTTTCTGTCAATTCTTTAGAAAATATTTTATAAAAAAATTACCATTTTTACAAGAATTTATAAACAACTGACTAAACATCCGATATTAGGTGAAAATTTTGATTTTTAAACAAATTTTCTTTTGCCTGTAACATTTTGGAATCTTGTAAATTTCTTTTTAAAATTTAAGATAAAAAAAACCTAATAATTTGTTTCATACTAAAATTTAAAGTTGGTGTTAGTAAAAATATATAGATATACACACTACACACCAAATTTGAATGTGTGGGTGAAGATCTATCAAAAATAATTTTTATAAATTTTCAGTGTCCACTGTAGCTTTAAATGTTGCAGACCACCTTATAGAGAAAAGTAATGCAAAGAATGCTTTCAAAATAATGAAGAAATACATTTAGATGGGTTCTAACGTAGTACTTTACATACAAGTATATTTATTTTAAGATATCTTCTACTCTCTTTAAGTAGTCCCACAATTGAGATTTTCGTTTCCCTTTTATTTGATGAATCCATCTTCATCTCCAGGTAAAATTCACGAGGAGAGGAAATATTAGGAAAACATTCTTCAACCCAAAACACTGCATCCTTCATCCCAACCTGCCAGATTTTTACGCCCTGATACCCACTGTCAAAACACTGTCACATAGCTCAGATATCTCTACACACCATCCTGCATTTTCATTTCCGAAAAATCTCTCATCCTAATTTAAATTAATCTTCCCTCAAATCACTCACTGTGACTGCGATCCCGACGGAACTGGTGACCCTTCCATTCATCTCGATTCTGGTGTCGAGGGTGTCAGGCGTTGAGGGGATTTATTTCGGAGCTGGTGGCAACATGCCAATAAGAAGGCAATTGACTGGTAGTAGTTGTTTACTACTGCGATGCCATGGGAAGTACGGTTAGTAAAAAATAGAGGGGTTGTACATAAAATAACCCGAAAAAGGAATCGAATAGTGAAAAATCATGTATGATTTGCATTTGCTCTCTTTGGATTTACCAAAGCTGATGCACGTTTAAGATAGAAGGGTTTCTTATCTATCTTAAAATTACAAAACTCTTTATCCCTTTTTATGGGTGGGTGCGTCTATAATTCGTTTCTTATGTAATTATAGTTTGATAGAGAAAGTCCGGAAACTTGACAGGAAGTTGGATATCGGTTGAAAGAAAACCTTCTCCAGATAAAAATTGAAACCGAGTGTTTACAGGTCTGTCACTAGGTAATAGAATCTGAGAACCTATAAAGCTGGTTCTTTTATATCACATCAACTATTTATCTTATATCTACTTTTTATGTAAAAAAAGTAATGCTAAATATTTAATATTTGACCAAGAAAACACATTTGATTTAAACAAATTTGAAAAATAAATTGTACTACTTGTGTCTTGCGCGTACGTGTATAACAAATATGTAACATTTTTAAAACCTCATCCCCTTGATAACTAACAAAAATTTTCTGCTGCTTTAAATTGAAATTGTAATTATGTTTTTCATTTATTTCAAACAATTGTATTGGTTTTCTTTAGATTCATTTATTTAATGGACAATTAATTAATTGCATTCATATATAGGAAACCTTATTTAATGCCTAAAGAACACCAATAACCCTAAATAGTTATATTAAAACAATTAATGAGATATATTTTGTACTATGAATACCTATAGTGAAAGACTGCTATTGTTTATAATTAACATACTATGTGACTCCCTATAATATTTTCTAAGATTTGTAACTTCTCCTAAATGAGTTCTGACTTCAGACATACTAAGAATAAAATATCTAAACCATGAACCACACTTGCAGCTTTTCTCATTGCGCACCAACTGCTCTTCAGTATAGTTAAGGTTTGTTTTAAAACTGTCATTTTCATTTGCATTTTTTTTTGTTCATAGAATGGACTTGTAGTTAATGTGGTTTAATCGAAAGGGCATTTCAGATAGTGAACAATCTTTCTTCTCGTTCTCGTGAATTTTATTTTACGACCGGGAAATAAAACAATCTTTGAGTAGGATGCACAAGATTCGAACAAATATTATGATCTTTATCAACACGAAAAATGGATATTAAAAGCCGTTGTTTTACGTCACAATTCATAAAAAAAGTAGAAGAGAAACTTCGGTTCACTATAGAATAATACACGTGTAAAGCTGATAACACAGTAAAACGTCTCGGCTGAAACGTGGCTTCAACACAGGCAACCATGGTTCACGAATTCAAGGTTTAAACCAAGACAAATAATAATTTTGATAGATACAGAAAAGGTAGAACCAATGACTTCGTCTATATTACTGAGAACATTTTCTTTATACAAAATGGATACATTAAATCCCCTTTTTAATTAGTATATCCCTAGCAATATTACTAGGTATGTGAAGTGAAGGTATATTCATATCATTCCCATTAAAATTCTGTCCTTTAAAGTTAAAGTATTTTCATTGATAAATTCAGTAAGATATTTTGAAAGAAGTCAAAAGTATTTTCTATAGGTCATGTAAATATTTTTATTGTCTCTCTAAAGTACTTAGTACGTTAGCTTCGTAATTTGATTGTAAACGAACAGTACTTGTCTTACCACTTAACTGTGTGTTCAAGTAATAATAGTTTATGCATAAGTATGTATATGTTACGGCCGAAGTCCGGCCACTTCGCGTATTGGCCGGCCAATACGAGAAGTGGCCGATTTCGGGCTTTGGCCGTAACATATATACTTGTACAATTCTAGAATTTTTAAGACTCTTCCGGTTCTTAGCTATTTACAAACATCATTATTTTACATTTTAAACAGCTGAAAAATAAAATCAATAAATATTTAAGGTAAGTATTTATATAATTTTAAGAGCAATTATTAGTGATACCTAAACTCATCCACTCGAAATTCAAATAAAACCTTGCCACTTGTGGTTAGAAAGAGTAAAAATATCTTCGGAGTGTTCCTTGTGTGTCTGGTGAACTCTTCTTCGTCCAATAGTGTCAAATGGAAGAGTGGGATGAAACAACAGATATCCTATTGTTGAAGAGCAGTGCAATGGCTTGGTGCAAGTGGGCTATATATATAATCCATCCTCTTTTTTGACGATCTTCCAAAGAACACTTAAATGCTTTCACTTAGAAAAGCCAACAGTATCTAATTTATGTAGATTGACTTTGTGTTTTAGAGTGACTTGCATTGATAGTTTTATGTTTATGGCTCTTTTAACAGTTTGGGTGTAATACCTCCACGAAAGGAATAGAAATCACGGAAGGAATAAACATTTTGAATAAAATGCCATGATCCTATAATTTAAGATTGTTTTATTCATATTAAACAACATTATCTCTTTTTATTGTAAAATTATTTTATTTTATTAGAAATTGTTAAAACTAGAATTATACTGATAGTTCTTCTTTGGATAGCTAATAACCTCTCTGGAATAAAGTGTTGATTCTTTATTTCATAAAAGCATAGTTTTATATTTTAACTGTTTAATGCTCATACTGCAAATTAATTAGGGGAATTTTCAAGATATCTAAGGCTGTTATTTAAATCCCAACAAGAAATTAATATTTTTTTAAACTCATAAATACTTCCAAAAAAAGAAGAGTTGTATTACTTATATTGATTTACTTAAATTAAAAAGAATTGAAATTTCATCCAACGAAAAGATACCATCGGACAAATTTAGAAAAGGGCAACCAAACTCTCATAGTTTTGAAGCTGAACAGATTACACAAGGATTATTGAGAGGGCTACGATACTCACAACAGGTCAAAATGTTTATATCGGTAAAACCACTTCGAAGAAACTCCACAAAGGAATTCCAGACAACAATCCGATACAAAATACTTCCCTCGAAACACCCCCACCTCGATATGACGTGGTCCATAAAGCAGACTTTCCTGAAAAAAATGAAATCTTGTCATTCCCCAAAAGCGGTCCGCGAGACAGATTTACGAGGGATTAGGACCTATACTCGTAACACTCAATTTGCCCTCACTCTTCCTTGTGCGCCTGTAAAACCAGTTTCACCGTCAGGCATCCGAGTGAGGAGACGGGAGGGAAACAAAGAAACGGATCGGGAAAGTGATGGACAGTTGTGTATGCGTTACTCGGAATGTGCGGGGTGAGTGTGACTGACAAATCTACTTATTATTGTTATCATCCGGTCCATTGAGTGTGGCACGCCGAGTCAATGTTGCAGGTCAAACGGCGTTGCGCAAATAACGGGGAAAGAGAGGAGGTATTGATTCTACTTGACTCGAGGGAAAATTTGATGAAAAAAACTTATTCCGAACTGAAATATCTGGGTATGAAGTAATTTGTAACTTGCTTGAACTAGATTAATTGAATCTTCAGTTTGAAAGGGAGGAAATAGTAAAAAAAAGTTATCAGAAAATGAAAAAACTGTATAAATGGATATTTCATTGTATTGGCCAATCAAGACCGTATTTAAAATCGGAATGGGACGGTTCTGCGCCGGCCGATTCTGTGTGAAACAAAAAAAAAATTTAGTTTATAGTTTAGTTTGTTTTTACTTTAGATTTTAGTTAGTTGTTTTTTAGTTTTAGTTTTTTTTTCTGGCACCGAAATGGCCGCGCCGAATACTAGTAGACCGATTTAAAATACAGAGCAATCCTCGAAAAAAACATAAGTAAGTTCAAAAACATCGTACAGTTGAGAAAGTTGATAAATGTATTCTCTTTTTCAAACTTGTGAAATTTCAGCTGAAAAAATTCAAAACAATTTAAATAGACAAAATTGTATTTATGCTTAATTTACAGTACAAAAAACATTCACAGGATAAAATGGTAAAAAAACTTTTGAATTTAAAATTTTATTCCTTAAACCAGTGAGGAATTTTAAAGAGGAGTTTCACTAAACGTTGTCAGAGTTTACAAAGAAAGATTATTCCAGACACTCAGTATTCACTTAGAGCTGAATCATAGATCCTCTCCCTTCTTTAAGATAGACCCCAAAGTGCAAAACCTTTAATGAAAAAGCTTCAAAATTGAATTAAGATACCTCTTCCTCTCAAATTGATAAAAATAACCAAAAGGTAGTTACGTTTATGCCTCTTGTAATGCCAATTACGAAAAATGTAAGGGAGGATACTTATTAAAAACCTTACAGAAATTCGTATGATTTTCAAATAGTACCGAAGACATTTCCAAACGTATTACCTCTCAATTTTAAATTGTAACAATGGACCTTCAAAATTCTTTTGACCTTTCAGCTTCAGTTCTTTTATATACCACTAGATTCTCTCATCAACCCTACACTGTAAAAAAATCCTGTAACGTTTCTTGAGAAAACTCGGCAGATAGTTGCCGGTATTTTTTCAAATATAGTTTCTGGAAAATAACAAGAATGTTACTTTAAAATTTTAAAGCGTTCTTCAGTAATTTACCAGTAATATTTCTGGTATTTACTGGCTTGTTCAAAAATTTCATTCTTATTTTTTTTACAGTGTATGAAACCATCTTCAACTCTTGAAAAACATAGGATAAACATCTAGTCCGCATAATAAATAGATTTTTTTTTAGAAAATAATGACAAGTATCCTACTTAGTTTCAAATATGATAACTAGATTTTAAGCTCTGATTCTATCCACAAACATCCGCATTAACTTACCAAAAAAATAGAAAAACATCCTACAAAAACTTGAAGCAATAAAGAGACCATGTATCATTAATAGTATAAATACGAGTAGCTCCTCTTTGAAAAAAATCCTCTCAGAAAACTAAATGCACTAATAGCAACCCCACTACTCCACAGTGACCCAAATCGAGGCATCTAAAAAATTTAAAACGTCTCCCTTCTAATCCTCCGACATTTCTTCCAAATCCAATTACTCTGTGAGTGGAGGTCACGTTATGAGGGCTGAGATGTGGGTAATAACACTCTTCCCTCTCCTTGTCACATCTGGGTGCCCATCTGGGGTGCTCTGGGAAGATGAGTCCGCTTCTTCCTTCCCTCTGCTTTGGATCTTCTTTTTGAGAGAGGATTTTCAATGAGTCATGATGTGTGAGAATGACCTTGGATTTGGACACTCAATGTGTGTGGCCGTTATTATTTTAAATTATCGAGTTCAGAAACTTGTTTAAAATATAATACTAGTTCGTTTCCAAAAACTTTTTCAGTTTGCGTTCCATTTGAAGAGAGATGGTAATCTGTGCACTAACGTAAAGAAGTGTCTATTTGGAAGGCAAATATGGCAGTTAGCGCATGCGCCGTAGGTCTCGAGGTTACGTAGCAGTCCCAGCGCTTAGTGTGATCTCCAATCAGAACCGTTGCCGTTGAAATAAGAGTAGAGTTTAGTTGTACATTTTCCGGCCAAATAGACAGTGCCTTAACATAATGTTAATCTTAGGGAAATCGTCGTATAGGGTGGTACTCCTTCCGTTTTCTCAATAGTATCTTGTTATAAATAGCCTAGTACTCAAGGTTTGAAATATCGCCCAGAAAACCAAAGAATTGAAAAACATACCCCAGATGTAGCTGACGTGTATTCATAGTAACAACAAAAATTTGATTATATTTGAATATTTCGCATTCAAAAAAAAGCTTAGAAATGTTTAACGGGATAAATAGCGTAATAGTACCAATGTGACAAGAATAAAGCTTGTACATATTTTAATCTTCTTTTATGACCTACTGTAGATAGGGTAAAAGTAGGAAAAAGGAAAACAATAGCAAAACGAAGCAATAACTTTAAACAACACTAACTTTATAAAATTAAACCAAAAAAGATGTTAATAAGTCAAATCAGAATACTAAAAAATAGTGTGTAAAACAGACCTTCCAGAAAATTACAATAATAATTATTATCCTAACTCAAAAACATCTTCCTATATCATGAGATTGAGTGCATTACTCAGTGGGAACCGGGAGCCAACAGTCAATTCCTTTAAAAAGGAGACAATGAGATCCTGTATAATTGTTTGGATTGTTAATGGAAAACGTTACTTGGCAATTTAGGTCGGTAGATGAGATACTTAAGAAAAAATGCTAATTACTTAATGGAATTGATTCAGGAATTAATACGCTGGGAACTGTGAGACAGTATCCATTTGCTATTAGTTTGTGTGAAGATTTCGGGGCATTATACTACTGGTAAATACGTAGCAGTAGGTATGTAGGTGATGTAATGAAAAACAAAAATTAACTTATTCCACACAGTTGAATAAGTTTTAAACGATAACAATTATTGGCACTCAGGGTTTATCTTCTAAATCTTAAACTACTAGATATGTATACACGGTTCGGACTGTTAAGGGGACAAAAAATTGATACCTTAGCCAAGTTATTGGGAGTAAAAACATCCGAGGTGTGATAGAATACGTTGCTGCGAGGTAAGTGATTTATATATCAAACAATCTAAAACTATATAATAAAAATATATAGTATATTGTTTTCTTTTAAGTAAGTGCTTTTTTTATCATCATATTCGTATGGTTATTTTAATATTTTAGATTTTAATAAAACCTTTAATTTTAATTTAATCTGTTTGTTTTTATTATAAATAGGTAATTCACAGTGTTTGTTGAAGAAAACAACTTCACTCACTAATCTCTTTAACAGTTAGAAATAGAAAATAGATCTTGAGAATGTAAACTTACAAAATAGATACATTTTGATACCTATGATGAAGATTATTATACTACATCCAGTTAAATTAAGGAAGCTTGACCTTTTCTACTACGCGATGTAATTGATAGTTTTGGTTGTAAATAACTGAACGAAGACATTTCACGAGTCATTTTGATATGAAAAACGTTTTCTGGGTGGCATAAAGTTTATTGGAAGACATCTGAAAAACAAGTCGAGGCTCTATGGTCTAAGGAAGTGGTGGTATTTTGAATGGTTATCTGTACTGAATTGAATCGTTTTGTTTTTTACACTTTCATTGTTTAAAAACCCATAAGTCAAAATAAAGCTTTAAGTTTATGAACGCATCACGAAATAGTTTAAAATTCACTAAACGCATTTAATACCATTGTTTGAGAGAAACCTTACAGAATACTTCATTTTATTTTCATGAGGTTGTAAATTTTGGTAACTTTATTTTATTCTATAAACCTATTGAAGCATTCCATGTTTCAATGAACTGACATCCTTTCCGATTTCTAGTTTTTCAAACATATATGATTACAAATTTTAATTGCTTCTTTTTTAACAGTTTTGAGTAATTTTTCGTTTTGTATTTAGCAATACGTGACTAAAAAACTTTTTTCGTATTATTATTAAGAGGTATTTTGTGAGTGCATGAGAATCCTTTAAAAAAGATTATTTGGACAGAATTTCTTACTGACTTCCACAAAAGTGTAAAGTTCTTGTCAGTAACAATGCAACCAAAGGCAATCTAACTTCGTTCCAATCAAACTACTTACAGCCCACATCTTCAAACTATCGAGCAATATTACTTCTGTCTAAAAGCATTAAATAAACTATTGTTACTTTCGTTCTCGGAATGATTGTTGACCACAAAAACCATTAAAATAGATGTGTCACTTATTTCATCCCTTACTTACACCCGTTATTATTTCAGTCTTTGCGGACCGTAAATTTTGCTCAGTAAAATTTTAAAACCAGAATACCTTTCTTTAGCTCAAAATTATCAAATAACTTTTCTTGAACTTTCTCCTTATTTTGCTGGGTTTATAGTATACGTAATTCAATGTAAATGTAAATTAAACACATAAAAATTTGAGTGTGGAAAGATTCCGTGAGAAAAAACTATCAAAATGTTAGAAACGAAAATTAAAACCATACAAAATGTATAATTTAAGAAACCATTTGCTTCTTCAGAAATTTTAGAGTAAATTGTTCAAAAGTATAAGTAGTTGGTCAAGATAATAGCTCTTAACTTTAATAATAATGTGCCAGATCAGCGTTTCCCCACCATAGGTTCAGCAAGGTATAGAGAAATAAAATAATACATCCCACGTGTTTGGGACGTTAAGAACTTGAACTATCATTCCGAAGCTATTAAATTTCAGCTATAAAGTATAAAAAAATACTTATCTATAGATATTTCAAATTACACATTATGTAACATGGTACTTTTTATCTTTTTTCAATGAAAATCTTAAAACATCCTTAAAAAATATTTTTAAATGAGCACCGGTGTTCCCTATAACAATTTCACAATAGTTCCATGAAATTGAAAAGTTTGGAGAACAACTGGTCCAGATAATCGACTTTATTAAGAGTATTACTTTTATTTCAAAACTAAATCTTCTAGTTTCATTACTATTTTCCCACACAGCAATCCATTTACAATATCTACCTCAATGTCTTTCGTCTCTTAATTGTTCCCCTCCCTTCCGAAGTGTGATGTCGAGCCCTATCTCAGCCATCGTATCCGACTTGGAAGGGGGCCAGGGAGAGAGTTGTCTCCGGGGCAGCTGTCAGCACCACTCAAATTGAGACTTCAGCGACTGACAGAGATCATCAGTGGCTGTTTGGGCTTGGTAGTCCACAGACCGTGCAAGGTCGGAGAGGAAGCACATCATAGGCAGAAGTGTCAGTTGATTTTGGAGTTAGATGGACGTTTATTTATTTTTAAACTTTTATATTCGTTCTTAAACTTTTTCATTTCATTTCGTTCATAAACTTTTTATTGGTTTTGTAGGAAGACCGGAGAATCCGGTAGAGTTCATTTTGGAAGAAGTATCTCCCAAATAAATCGGAATACAGATCAGCTACATTTAAGATAAAATTTAAGTTTACGTTTGAGTGTTTTTCTTCATTTTATTGAGAAGAACGCTAAATTAATATCACACCATATTTATATTTTCTCTTAATACCTATACCAAATACGCCGTCTCTGATAACAACCGGTATTATATCATCTTAATGTCATGTGCTGCAATGGTATCAAAAATTCAGATAGTTTTTCCCCTTTCTTTTGAATATTTTTTGAAACCTTCCAAAAAAAAACGAGATAAAGAAACCGTAATTATAATTCTATTTATCATTCTGTCATTTAAGCATCTAAGGTATTTCATTCCGGTAGTGGATGAAGAGTGTGAGCACAAGAGTTATGTCATTTCAATCTAAAAATAATTACTCTGTAATTTATTCCACTCTTCCAACGGTAGAGATGAAATCCAGCCTTTGTTTGCATTATGTGGAGTGTAGAGAGATGTTAAGTCAAGAGGTAACCTTTAGCCCCTGAATAAAATGTCTTGTGGTGTGGAAAGGAGCCAATTTTAAGTAGACAACAATATGTTTCGTCGACGGCAAAGACAAAAGAAAGAAATCTGTTCTGGAAGTCTTTCAAAAGGTCCCTCCCACCACCTCGTTTGAACGATTTAAAGGTAATGTGGTTAGGGTAAGGTATAACACTTCACACTATTTCACATTTTTAAGAAATTCACCCAGAGGAAATAGCAAGGTAAAATAACAGTTCGAATGAACGCTGATACATAAAAAAATATAATTCAGATTTGTGTCTTACACATTTTTACTAAATGATCTTTCATGTATGAAAATACTACGAAACTCTCATGTGCAATTATTTTAATATAAATATTGAGTTAATTTTTTAATTACTTCATAAAGATGGATTTTTTTCCAAGAAATCTCGTTACAGACCTTCACACAGGATTGATGCGTAAACGTGAAAATATGAGTGTTGTTAATTTTTTAGATGAATTTGTCTCCCATTTTTCTTCTGATGATGACAGTATGATACAGCTTTTGATTTCAAACTATACTACTATAAATAAGGATTAATCTCCACATAAAGGTTATTTTATTAGTTCATCAGATGTTTGATCAGCGGGTTTATCAATGTCTACTGCCCTTTTGTATGACGTTATAGATCCAATTTGAAAATCCTTAAGTGCTCTTTTGTGTTACTACCTATACCATAGTAAACTTTCTCCGCACAGCTGTGGCTTCTAAAAGAAATCATCAACTCGGTGAGGAAAATAATGCAAAATGGGGAAAATTGAAAAGAGACTGCGACTTATGGCATAGGCAAAATATTCATTTGGTATTTCCTGTACTTAACACTTGTTTATTTTTGTATAACACTTGTAACTTGTTTATTTTTGTATAACACTTGTAACTTGTTTATTTTCATAAATAATTGCAAACTTTGTAAAAATCTATAAATGAATCGATATAAAAAACCATGACAAAGAATACAAGTAGATTGTCTGAAAGGGAAGATTCGGATGTTTCGGAAGTCAAATTTTTCCTTTCAATCCGAAAGGTTTATATTTCAAATGAAGTCAAATTTTTCCTTTCAATCCGAAAGGTTTATATTTCAAATGAAGTTTTCCTAACATTTTCTTTCTTTTTCCTCAGGTTGTTTTTATGGATTGGAGAATTATGGGCTTCCTTCATAAAACATAAATTCTCACCAATAGAAATCATGTCAAGACAACGATAAAAACCACCTCAACCATATGAAGATGGAGGCATTGGATATCAATCAAGTAAGCTTTAAAGCAAAAACTCTTTAGAAATGTATCAAGAGTTAAATAATCCCAATTTTAATTTAGCTTACAAATGCATCGCTCATTAGTTTTTTAAGACGAACGGACGCTTTGATTTCCAGGTTAGCAAAATTCATCCCAAACAATACCATACTTTTTTTCTAAAAAGCAGAATGCATAAGTTGATGCAACAGATATCTGTAACACTTTATTATAAGGTGAATCTAAGATTGCTGTCATCTTACAAAAGGTACGAAATTCTTATAAAAATTAACCCTATCACTTAGACCAGTGGTTCACAACTCTAAGAAGTTAGCAGATCACTTATTCTAAGATAACATTCATGGAACACCCTTTTCACTGTATAACTTAGAAATGTTCTTTTTTTCTAGATAAAATTGAAAAGTTCTAGTTTATTTACCATTATACAATTACTTCAATAACTGCGTTTAAACTGTTACTTCCCAATAGGTAGTGATACTTTTCCTTGTTTAAAATATTTTTCAACAAAAAAAATTATTACAGTTCAATTTACCCTGTAATAGATCAAACGTTGATCCCATTCTCAAAAGGTTCTTTGCATCCCTACGCTCTTGAGCATCCCTACACCCTTCACAATCATTTTGCATTCCAGCATCTTTCTACTCTTCAGCATCATTTTGCACATTAGGATTTTTGACCTTTGTATTTACTTTCATTTATACTTATGGATGTTGGATGTCTGACTCGCACGGATATCTTTATTCTCTATGTTTCCCCTATTTTTTGCACACCTTCTTCGCATACCACTTTCAACAATCTGGTGGAGTACTTACAGTCCGCGGACCACAGGTCGGGAACCACTGCCCAAGAACAAACACAAAACAATCATTTAAAGATCCGAAAACCCCCTGACTTTGTGTCGGCGACGCCAAAAGAGAAAGCGCTGTCGTAATAAGGAAACAAAAGGAACACACGGAGCTGGATGTCGCATTCAAAATAACGCTGCGAACTTGGAAGCCGCGAACGTCCTTGAACGCTCGGGGGTGTCACCAGCGAGAGAAAAAAAAATTCATCACATTAGCAGCAAGCTTTTTAGAGATTGGATGTGGTTGAAGAGGCTTAAACAATAGTACAGCATACTCACGTGTAAACAACTGGAGTGCTGAGAACTGCGCGTTGGGTCTCTCTTTTGAGTGATGACTATACCAATGTTGAAGAGGACTTATGGTAGAAGTTGGCACTGCAAAGAAAAGGAAATTCATAAAGATTTTTTCCAGGTTTAGTGTAAAGGAATAAAAATTAAATTATTATGATGTTGTTAATTAATGTTGATTAGAGATTAGTGAAACTTTAACGTAACCCAATAAATATTTTTTAAAATGTTCGGTAAATTTCTTAGTTATGAAATGAGGCCTTCTGGATGCAAAAACGAACTGAACAGACGGTAGTTTTTAAAAATCAAACATGGTTTGAAGTTTCCCATAAGGGCGATCTAAGTAGCTTTGTACAATTTTCTGCGTACTTCAGTCGGTCATTATTATTTATTAAGAGTTATCGTAATACAAATAATATTATCCTACTTGCAGAATCTTTAAAAGGCCGAGATCCAAGTGGTGGATTTTTTTTATAAATAAATTAATATAATTTTATAAGTAAAATATATTTTTTTCTCTTTGTGTTTGGTTAGATTCAAATATTCTAAATTAAAGAACTATTCCTTCTTATTTTTAATATGAATAAAAGTTTTGAAAGTTATATAACTTTTGTATTAGTATGTATTAAAAAGTACATATTACAGTTCTAACTTAGCTAATAAGAACTCATTGCTAGGAATGTTATATCAGTACACTTTGTATCAATAATCTAGAAAATTTTAGTAAAGGGGTAGTTTTATCTCAAAGTAGCCTTCTTGGCTTCTTGTTTAACACTTTAAATCTATTAAATTTGAAATAGAAATTTATATTTTAACAATTATTATTTAGCATTAAAAATCGTCTTTCTTTCCTTAGAATGTGGATATTGTAAAAAGTGTAAGCTGCAAAGAAATTGGTTCGGTTATGTCTCAGCATGAAGCTTTGCGAAGAGCCACACTTATCAAACATAGAAAAGTATCAACACAACTTAAGGTAAGTGAATAAATATTGCTCCTCAAATTTAAAAAAGGAATGTTTGATTTCTGAGCACAATTTATGAATGACTCCTCATATTACCATCTCTAGCATTCAATACCCAGGTATCAAATTACTTATTAGGCACATGAAATTCATACTTCTACACTGAAAAAAATGTACTGAATTAATAAAAATTTTGAATTGAGTTAAAAAGGATATCTGGATCTGGATTTTAACATTAAAATTTTTAATAAATTTTACAAGATTAGAATTTATTAGAATTTTAGGTTGAGAAAATTAATCATTACCTAGAAATTTAACGATTGAATACATATAATTTATAGTATTTTGTTGTTTACAAACGTTTTTCAATCCATTAAAACAGCTTCTTAGGCAAACATTTGTACTCTTTTTGTTTTACTTTCAACCATTAAAATAAGCTTGTTTTGTGGTAGGTTACTGAAATTTTAAATAATAAATACAAATTTATTTCATATTTTAATATTTTATATTTTAGAAAATTGTAATCTACGGGGGGAAATCAATGTCATACTTAAAAAAAAGTAAGACTCTTTTTGGATGCTTTATTAGTTCATTTAAGTTTACTTAGAGGGCAGCACCACATTTTTACTCCGTCCTTTTGCACCCATGGTTGTTGTGTCGTGGAGGAAAAAAGGAGCGTAATCTGGAATGTAACGGAATGGATTTTTTGTATCTGCTCAACTTCAATTCTGGCAGCTTTGAACAATCTAAATTTAGAGTTTAAAGATGTTTACTTTTTTCATATCACATAGGCTGAATTCTTCAGATAATGCTGAATCTAGGATAAACAAGAATAACTACTTCCTCAACCCGTGTTCTCAGGGGAAATAAGTTTTAACATTTAGCAAAAAGAAAATCATTAAAACCTCTATAATTTTTTATTATTTTTTGTTGTTTCACAATTCTCTTTTACTTATAAATTTTTTTCAAAAATAAACTGCAGAATAAATTTTTGTATTGATTGTTTGCTTGTGGAGCAAGTGGGGAAATACAAAATGCATGCATATTATGTTTAAAATCATATTGAAAGGTCATTGATTGATTTTCTGAAGTGTTAAACTACTTGCAAACATAATTCCTTCAAATTATACTTGAACCAGAATGATTTCAATATTTTTATTTCAATATAACACCGAGTAGGTACTTATCAGTAAAATTTCTGCATTGTAAATTCAAATAAAGTAGAGAATAGCTTTTCATAGTGCTACTTTTTGTAGAGTATTTTCATACACACATTTTAGAGCTTTTACTTAATGATAATTTAATCACCATGTATTTACATAAATTAAGTACGACTTTTGAATGTTAATAGCTTTCCAAGTTGATAAACGTAAAACTATCACTGTATCGGGGTCAAACGGGGGTCCCTGGAACAAATTTTGGGGTCCAAAGAATTTTTTATAAGCAAAAATATAACTTTGATTAAAGTACAATTCAGTCAAAAAGGTGTCATCCACGGGAGAGTGTAAATTACAAACTGTTAAAACTGATAAACTTCATAACACTCCCAAAAACCAATAAAAATTACCTTTTTAAAAATTAAAAATTACCTTTACCTTTTAAAAAATTACCTTTACCTTTTAAAAAATTACATTAACCTTTTACCGACTACTCCTTATACTGATATGACTAACATTCAAGATGTTGCGGTCCACGAATCTAAACTTATTGAAAACCACTACTGGATTACGTTTTCTAAATTTCAACTCCATATTTTTAAACCCTCGACACTGATAACCTCTCTCTTCTCCTCCAGCTGGACATGGTGCAGCGACAACTCTCCCACTTGCGTCGCTCGGCGACCACCCCTGACGCCGACCGTCGCTTCTACCGGCAGCAGGCCCTGGAGCTGTCCAGCGAACTGCGGGACCTGGGGAGCTCTCTGGACCGCGCGGAACAGAGCGCCTTCCGTGCGCGCTCGCGGCTGCTAGGGGACGACGGGGAGGTGATGACCGCCTCGCACCCCGACCTCAGCCGCTCCGGATCCCGAGGCAGTCTCAAGCACAAGGTGCGGCACCTGGTCTCCTCCCCCACCGCCAGGTTCAGGAAGAGGCACCTGTTCGGGGAGCTCAGGGCGGTGGCATCGTTGTCGTCGTGTGAGTATGACGGATTTTAGATTGACGGTGAATAGTTCCCGAGAGAAAGGTCTTGCTTTGAAAGCAATTAACTTCCCCGGGATTTACCAAAAATTAGTAGTAAATGAGAGTCTTGTTGAAAATATAGTGTCAAGACTCATTGTTATACTACATATATTAGTATTCCAAGACCTAGGAGTAATATAAAGTATCCTAAAACTAGCATTTAAACTAGACTGGATTATGGTGTTTTAAAAATTAATGACAGATTAATAAATAAAAACAGGAGTTTCCTTAGCTGTTTCAAACTTGATGAACCAGATGAACCTGTGAAACAACAATGGCCAAGCTGTACTTCCCAATAAGAACTCGCCCTATTCGCCACAAGTAATCTAAAAATACAACGAGGGGGGATGATTTGGAATTAACGTTATCCAATTTTGCGCCCTCAGTCAGATTTTTTTATATTTTTTCAGAACTCACTAGATTTAAACCCAAATCTCAACGGTCATTCGTGAAAAGCAATCGCATACGAACTGCTACTATCGACACAATATTTTTACCTGAAAAGCTCCCTTCTTCATTTTACCGCCTTTCTATGAATTTTTCTACCTCGTCTTAAAAAGAAAAAATTAATCAGTCTTATCAAAATAATAACAGATTCAAATCTCAAACTAACAACAAGTCATGCTTCTCGGGTTTATCCCTCTAACTCTCGCCTTCCCACAGTGAACGTGAAATCGACCTCCCCCACCGGTTCCGAAGAGGACGCCACCAAGGACAATTCCTCCCACCACCGTTCCTGGAGGAGCCCCCTGCGCTTCCTGGGCCACCTGGTGGACTCTCGATTCCGCAGGAAGCTCTGGAGCTCCTCCACCAAGCGCACCAAATCGGCCGACAACATCCTGGAAGACAACAACGAACCGCGACGACTCTCGAAGGACGAGTCGGACGAGAACGTCTTCAGGTCCTCCTCCTCCGAGGAGTCCTCGTCGCGATCGGAGGAGGAAGAGGAGGTGTCCGAGGAGGAGGAGAAGAGGGTCACTCCACCCCGATACGTGGCCAGGGCGCCCGTGGTCAGGAAGATATCCGCTGGGCAGATGAGGGCGCAGGTGGATCCTGCTCTGCTGGCGGAGATTGAGGTGAGATGATGATGATGCATAGGGCCGTATTCAGATACTCAAACACGTAATTAAAGATTTGATTACAATGGTCAAGATACCAATTCCTCAGCGGCTCCAGTCGCAAGACACATAGCATAATAAATTGCACATATAGTTCAGTCATGAACATCACCGATTTCTTTTTCAATTTCGTTATCTGTCCCGTTAACTATCGACAAGCTGTTTAAGGAGTGCCAACTAACAAAAATGATCATTGATGGTATTGGTATGGTAACAGAATATTTTAAGAAGTACACTGTAAAAAAATCACATAAAATTTACGGTTTAAAACTGGCAGCTGGGTTGGTTGTGGAAAACCGTAAAAAGTACGAAGTAAATCTGTAAAAACAACGGCGTTTTACCATTTTAATCCATGTTTTTTGTTTTACAAGGTAAAATACCGTTGTTTATAGAAAGTAGTAGAAAGTTCGTTTGGTAGAAAGTTCGTAAAAAGAATACTATAAATACTCCATTTGAATATAATAACTTTAAATTCTAAAACATGTCTTTAAAAAAGTGGACTTACGTACTTACAAATTAATCAAGAGTTTTTAAAATGCTTCAATATAAATGTTGTTTTTGGGTTTTATGTTATAATTCTTCGGAATTCTTAGTTAAGAGTAAGACAAGTATCTTTAATTTTTTTTTTATTTATTGAATAATATTATTTTTCTAGGATTTTGAAAGAATGGCGGCTCAATACATCCAGCAACATTCTTAAGGATAAGTCAAATTTGTCCATTTGACAGCTACCATGGCAACCAAATGTTGACATATTTAAATCGAACTTCTTATCTGTTGACTTCAAAGCTTTCGGATATCTTCTTTTTTAAAGAAATTATACATATATGAAGTGGATCTCCGAACAGAAACCATTTTTGACTGTTTCGTGTAGAAATTACAACATGTTGGCACAATGTATGCTATAACCAAAAGACTACCTTGTTTTTTGTGATGTGAACTCATAAAGCAAAGACTTTCTATTTCACATCTAAAGCTTTCTGACTACACTGCAAAAGATGAATGTTGTGGATTTTGTATATTGTTACTGTTTTTTATGTTGTTGTATACTTATATGAAATAAACTTATTTCAATGCCATGAGGTGAGAGATATCTAAGAAACTGTTACCATGATATAACATAAGTTCAAAATTACATTTCAAACCTTACACAGTTTAAAACTTAACGCTTAAGCTTTGTATTTAATTTTGAATATACCAAGTATCATATTATTAACAAAAAAAGAACAATTGTTAGGCCCAAAATACTATATACATGTTTTACTTATTCATTGGCGGATTTAGAAGGGGCCGTGGGGAGCAATGCCCCCCCCCCCCACCGTTTCGAGAAAATTCCGTTTTTATGAGGGAATCTCCCTATAAAATACCAAACAATAAAATCCCCCCATGAGGAAAATGGTCCACCACCTAAATCCACCCATGTTCTCATTATAATAATTTTTTTTAAATTTGTAGTTCGTTTAAGGTGGTACCACAATGGTTATTCATAAAATAGATTCACACATTCAAATTGCAATTAAGAGTCAATTTATAGAACATCAATTGCCTGAATAGATTAATAATTTCTCTAAGAAAGGAAAACAAGAGAGAACTTTTTTCAAGAAATTGAAAAAGTAAGCTAGCAAACTTCGACCAAAACAGGTTTAAAATGTATTTCATAAAAAATAAACAATTTTTTGGTAAAAAACTTGTATAATATGTTGTTTTTTTAGTTATTACCTTTACAACCATTTGGTACGAAGTGAGAAAGCACAAACCTATCTCAGTTTTTCTTTTTTAAATTCCGAGATATATATAGATAATATAGATTTTTAAAAGCATTAACACAACCTATTAACCGTCTTTAAATTTTAGTAAAAAGTAGAGGAACTTGTAAATTACAAATTTAAAAAGGAGTCAACTTGAATTTAAAAGAATTTGGTGCTGCCATCTATGTAAAATTGAGAAAACTATAAGCTAACCCGAGATCTTTTTACTTTTTGATGAAACTAATTCAGTGGCGGAGGAGGGAGGTGGAAAAGATGTTTTTAAACTCCCGGTGCCTCCCTCAAAAAATCAAACCTGTATCTTTCCCTGAACTAAATACACTACATTTTTAAAATACGAACCCAATATTAATAAACTTTTAAACAAAATCTCTCCATAAAGATTTACGTACTACCACAATCATAATTTATACCCTAAAATATGTTTAATAAAAGTCTAATTTGGCCGGAATCCCACATAGATAACAATTTTTTTTAGTTGTGCAATGAACAATATTTTTTTTCTCTTTATATGCCACCACAAAGTAGTTTAAAATATAAATGCTCCCTTAAGTTTGGTAGAACACAAGATGGGTGAGATAAAAAATTTTGAAGCCAATGTTAAAGATCAGATAATTAGCTGTGATGTTTTATAATTATCAGTGTTTAAAAAAAATAACTTTGTAATTTTTATAAAGAGAAAAAATACGTATATATAAACTTTCAAAAAAGAGAGGATATTGGGGGCACTACCCCTAGTCCCACCCAACAGAAGTCCAACAAAACTACTATCTCTAAATTTTTATTTTGGAGGTAAACATTTTCTATTGAATAGCACACTTCTCCGTTTACCTCCCTTGGGATCTCCAAGTGTGAACCTTCAACATTGGTGAAAATGTTATACATAGTTAAAGCGTTCTTAGAGCCAAAAATGCAATGCAAAAAATAGCTTCTAGAATCTTCGAAACATGTCTAAGGACATAATTATTTACTCTTAATAACAATAATTCAATCTCGAAGAATAATTGAGGTCAACATTTGGTTTGATAAAGTATTAGGGGGAACTCATTTCAATTTGTTCGCTAACTCTCATAAGTCGGAAGCGTGACCCCATATTTTATTGTTATGACCGGAAATGAAGCCTTTTAAGAAGTCCTCTTCCACTTTGACAACATAAATAATTCATTCATATTTTCATGTCATGTACTGCCAGTCTTAAGGCCTTTCTTACATTTTGAGTATAAATTTAGAGACATATTTGTATACACGCTATATTTCTAAATATTTCGGAAATTTTAATTTCCTTAGATCACAAAAAAAATAATGTTGATATATTGTAATTTCAATTTATAGGAAAATATCCAAAAAAAATTATAAGAAATTATACAAATGCATATGATGGTATATTAATGAGAGTAAAAGCAGCAAAAAATTAAATAGGTTATAAGGTTTAGGTTGTTGTGAGCATAAAAAAGGATATTCGCGTGCAAGAGAAATTGAAAATTTTACATCCATTGAAATATAATCATAACATCTTACTAAACAGAAAATAATACTAAGAAATAATCACACGTTGGGAAAACTAAGTTTTCATAACAAATATAGACATTGGTATACTAATAGTTATTATTAATGGTTATTCTTTTACTTATAAAAGCATAAAAATATTTATTAAAAATAATTTAATTTATTCATTGAAAAGTTTTGAAAGGAGTTTCCAGAGTTTTAGAGGAGTTTCGCAATTTAGCAATTAAATTAAGCACAACCTAGTTTTCAAGGTTGGGTACACAGTTGGAAGTGGTTTTACAAGGTTCGAAAAATTAGTTAATAAAAATTCTTCAACACTTAGGAGACATTCTTCAAATCCAAATGGATTTAACTGCACGTAATTTTTGAAGTAAGTATTCAATTATATTTTGTGTGTTTTATTACTTGGGAAAATTATTTCCTTATAATAAAATTGAAAAGCAGGTCAAGGGGGGACGTAATACAAGCACAAAAAACTTATTGTGGAACCAACTATTACAGAAAGAATATTTATTTAACTTTTTCACTACATTTTCTGCATACTTGGGTGGAATAGTAACATTTCAAACCTTAAATCATAGAGTAAAAGTTATTTTAAGTAAAATTTCCATGGAACGAAAAATGTATCATAAAAATTGAATTTTATCCTTTGGATCTTCACTTTGGGGAAAATTAGTTTGCCTTTATGGGACAACCGAGGTTGTAGTTCTCTTCAGGCACGATGGTATATTTAAAGTATGTTGGCTGATACATAATCACAAGAATATGTTTAAAATTTGCACTCATTTCTAAATAAAAATCTCAAAAATCAGATAATTTAATCAAATTCTTTTCAAGAAAGTCGAAAATTGCACAGTAAAAAATGCATAGAAAAATATCCAAAAAAAAAAGGTATCGATAATAAAATCTTCCTAGGTATAATGTACTAAATATTAAAGATCGTGTTTTGAAACGTATTTTCTTAACTAAATCACCGACCCTAGTAAACAAAGTATAAATTTATCTGCTAAATCCCCTATCATACTATACTTGCCTATAGGAGTTTAGCTTATAATCTACTCAACATTTGCAATTTACCGGCCATCTAGATTCCCCAGTGACTATTACTTCGAGAGACAAGTCAAATAATAGCGCATCTATCAATATAATCTCCTTCTTGTACATCTTAAAGGTGACAATTTTTTTCTTTGGATCGGATGACGGAAGAACCCTCCCGATTCCTTCTGTCGCCTCATGCCCATTCAACTCCATCTCCATCCTTCTGCATCCCATTACTCCCATTAATCTCGCACCCCGACACCTTCACCTCGCTTGTCAAACACCCTCACCGGAGCGTGTCTCCACATTCTTCCGGATGCTGCGAGGGCGGAGGCCCCCTCTGCGGTCACCGCACGTGCGCCCTCTTCATTAGGGGGGGGGCTGAGCGAAGAAGGGTGGAGCGCCCCTGGAAAAAACCGCAGGGCCCGCTCGCTGGAAGGAAGTGGAGTGCGGTGTCAACGCCTTCCAGGGTGTTTTTATCTGGCGTTTTCACCAGGTGGGAATGATGTTGGAAGGTGGGACTTGCAACATGGGATGGTGTTAAAATTGAGGAAGCGTGTTTTGAATTAAATGGAGTGTTGAACCACGGCTTACTACTGAAAACCATTTGACAACTTTTCCCGCTTGGATCGCCACAAGTCCTACCTATATCACCCACCGCCTTCAACACTGTGGATATGCTTTGCCAGTTTGTCCAGTATTGCCATCTGGATTTTTAATGATTTCCGTACTCGGCTAGCCTGTATATTATCTAGTAAGCCGTGGTTGAAGGGTTGAACACTGTCAAACGAAACTGGGGACAAACATTCAGTGATCTTTACAGCTGTTCAGCATTACATTCATGTCAAGCTTAGGCACGGATGCAGCCAGGCCCCTGTGAGGGGTCACTTTTAAGGATTCTCATGAGATTTACTTTTGCATCCCCCACGATCAATAAACAGTACAACCGAAACAATGATTCCACGATATGAATATTATAATTATTTTTAAGAGTGCATTTTTTTTTCGGAAAATGAGTAACACTATATGATACGGGGTCTGGAGATCCTCCCTCAGAAGATTTATGGGGATGACTCAAAATAACTCGTCAACACAGGCGCTTGATTAGCATACGTACAACAGAAATCAAAACAGTTTTCTTAAATAGAGGCTAAGATGGATTGGAAGATTTTTTATCAATTTATAGCTCTAAAATACTACTTCTGATGATGGTTGTAAAAGAAAAAAGAAAACTATTCTGAAAGGATTTGCAATAGATAAAATTATAAAATTTACTTTATTTAGCTAAAAACTTTAAAGACACCAAAAATTTACTTTTAAAATTAGCCAAAAAAATTTGAGTGACTCAGAAAAAGTGCCCCTCAGAAAAGAAGGGAAAAAAGAAAGGGAAAAAAATTAAAAAGTGCATTTTGAAATGACTTACAAAGTTTTGGTCTTTCAGAATAAACTTCGAATTGATATTTGGATTTTGATTAATGATTATTGGGATTGAACAATAGGAATAATAATAAAATAATAGAAACAATAATATGGAAGAGGTTTGGTTGTACAGGAGCACACCGAAACGGCGTTCCGGACATATTAGATATTTTCTCTCTTCCTTTTCGTCCCTTCCCTCATTCTCTCTTATTCTCTTCTCTTTTATCTCTTCCTCTTTGTCTCTAATTTCGTAAACATTATGCAAAGAGGATTAAAGAAAGAAGACATTTAAAAGGGAAGTTGATATTAATAAAAGTATTTTGGATTTTGAGCCTCCAAGAACCTCAAAGAAAGTAAAGAAAGGAAAATACGTAGGTATTCAAGTATTTCATTGTTGTCGAGCATATTTTTTATCCTCATAGAAATAAAATGTTATTTACAGGAAATAAACATCTTATCTGGAAAACAATAGGGAAACTAGCTTAAAATTTCAAAAGGTCTTATACGAGATAGTGTTCCGTCGGTTACTTAGGTTGAATTTTAAAACTGATTGTTATTATAAAAATAAAATTTTATTTACTTTCGTGTTTAATCTATGCGTTTTTAAGGCAATAACCATTTTATAATGTATAGGTACTTATACATACATTTCTTACTAATAAATAAAAGTTTAAAACCCTTAAGAATATTTATAAAATAAATAAAAACATTTTTAATCGTTATTTTTGAAACCGGAGTAGAGAGTTTAAAAAAAGACTACTTATACAAAAGGCATTTATCTATTTCATCATAGAATAATACTACCTTTAATGTGGAACCGTTCTACCGAACATTCAAGAATTAACCTTTTAGATCAAAACAAAATTCCAGATCGTGATGAAGGAACAATGAATAGATGAAGTATTTGTCTTTGGATATATTTTCCATTGCAGACGAGCAGTATTAGTGGAACAAGGCACTTTCAATTGAATTGGGAATGAAACTGCACTCGTTGTGGAAATGGGTCAAAGATATTAACTCACTCTTCAATTTCGCTTGAATAGTCATTCTTCTTCTTAAGTCTATCTCTGAAAATCTTATTAACTGGTATTTTAAAAGTTTCAAAAGTTTTCAAGACTCCAGATATTTTATTCCATTGTCAGATAACTTAACATCTACTGTTTTTACTCAGTTTCTGGTGTGAACTTTGGTATGATTTTTCAGGGTGACATTATGTATTTCCTAAATTTAAAGTTCTATTATCCTATTATTTTTGCTCACATTAATTATTATTTTGTTGTTTATCATATGCTTAAAAAGAATAATTAAATTATCTTTCTGAGGGACAACTTTTTTCGCACCTTATTATGACTTTTTTAGGTAGTGTATGGAGTTCAGGAGTAAATTCAAGGACATATTTTTTTTTCGAAAAATACATTGTGCATTATATTTAAATTTTCTTAAGCCACTCACACATAAAACACACGATTTCCATCTCTGAATTTCAATATCACATCATCGTTTATCTAACAAAAAGGTCTTTTACATAAACATACTTCGGAATTTCTTCACAGTGTTCATCATTAGGACAAAACCCATAAACAAGTAATACACTTTAACTTGAATAGAATAAAATTAATTGATTTCTGAGCAAGGTGACTGCCTTTTGTTTTCCGGAACTCGTGCGTAAAGAAAGATACGAAGTCCAGTCAGTTTCATAAAAGAGATTGCAAGATACGTTTTAAAACAAACTCGCGTGCATTTTTGCGAGCGATTTCAATGCGACATTCCCTGCCGAGTCCATAAAATTTAATACCTTTACATGTGAAATGAAGGGATGAGACACTACAATACGATCCTTCCATAATTTATATTACTCTCATATCATTTTTGATCAAGTATTTCTAAGGAAGAAATGAGGCACGTAATTCAAAATACTAGTAATGACGATTGGGTAATAATAATTGAAAAAAATTAAACCTTTATTAATATTGAAGTAGGATAACTTTGACCCATTGTTTTTCAATTTATTTCAGACGAAAAGCATTCGTCATATATTGCATGGTTATCTGAACGTATCAAAAACGGTCTACTGGGAAATTATTTTAATTTCTCACTTTTTTTCTTGCTATTTCTCATTTTATTTCTTTTTTCTCCCTCTTGTTATCTATCATATCGTTCTACCTTAATTCCTTCTTTTTCTCTCATTCTCTTTCATATTCTCTATTTATCTTCTTTACACTCTCTTTCCTCTCTTACACGCATTCATTCCTTCTTCCTCAGTCGTACTTCTTTTTCCTATTTTCCACGCTAACAGCCTCTTTTTCATTCTAATGGAAAACCCTGGTGATATAGTATAGTCTGTGTAACAAGTTACTGAAGAAACTTCTGAAGAGAACGAGTTTGTTTCACTAAAAATATTTCTCCAACTCATTAAACTCAGCTGTAACAACCACACTCCCTTACTCAAAAACTACTACACTACGCACTAACTACTAAAACGAACATGATACCGAAGTATACATACTTGAATCACATGATCATCGGTTGCAGCCTTACCCAAAAATATGCATACGTGGTCCTTACACAGTTAAGCAAACCATACCACGAGTCATCAGAACCGCATGCGGTGTTCCCCAACCCACATTCATTATGCTCAAGCACACCCCGCATTCCATCACGAACTCCAAGATACACAATCGCCTCGAACTTCCCTCCATTTCCCTCTGACGGACCCCCACCACACAACTTACTATACGATGCGCGTCACCCACACATCTTTTGTTTACAGCTACTCACTCTGACACTGTCGTGACAGCGACATCGGCATTCGGTCAAGCGTGATTGGGGGCGGAATCAAGACCACTTGACATTTGAAGGCAAATAGACCGAGCAAACCTGTCTCTCGGTTCGTGGAAAATTCCGCTTCCCCAAAGAGGAACGTTGATTTAAATGTGCGATTCCATTGGTGTAACACTCAGGTGTGTGCAGGTTTAGATAGAGTCGGTGCGAAAACTAAGCGTCGGTGTACGCATTGTGAATACTAAATTAATGGTTTCTGATTCTTGGAATCGATGATAAAGGAAGGTACTGAGTTCCAGTAACCTGCATCAAATTGTTTGTGCCATTACCTGGTGTAAATTGGTTCAAGAGAACTTCTGTGTGGGAATATAGAAATGTAAATAACTGCAAGGGCATAGGACAATTTTTAAGATTAACTGGATAAGACCAATGCATTCCTTTTGAGAGACTTGTCGTTAAAGATTTTATTATCTATCTTCGTAAAACCATATCTTGCTAAGAAGTAAACAGAAAGAAAGAAAATCTTCTTCTTTCTTATTCTTTTACGTTCTTCTTTTAGTCATTCTTTTACGTTAAAAAGTTCTTTTACGTTTTCTGTAAGGGACAGAAAACAAAATCTAAACGCTATGGCCTGAGGTGTGCCTGATAGAGCACGAACGCTCACTGCCCAAATTCTAATCTTTAAAATTTCTTTCACATTGCAGGAAATCGCTGGAAACCCTTCCACGAAGAAAGTCCATAAAAGCAAGGCCAGGGAAACCTCAACTGCCTTCCACTGAATTAATTCCATAAAAAAAGGATATCAAGGGTGGCTTTTTTCGGTGTCTCAGCATTGTCCATTGTGACGCAATGGATTTGAAAAGCGCCATGCACAGTCCAGTAACCTGACCCGTGGCATTTGACGGATGATCACGGATCTCAACTCCCTTTCGAGAGAGGAGTTTTAAATCGAGAAGAGAGAGAGAGCGAATGTCCAGACGGCGGCGATCCCCGAGGAACAAAGAAACCCGTCTCGTCGTGGCCATAATGGACACAATTTGCCTTTTTGGTTGAATTGATTGAGTTGAAATTACGGAGTCACGCTTTAAGCAGCGGTTATAATTAGCTTGAAAACTCGGATGCACATCTACTCTACTCAATAGCTTAAAGCTTGGTACGGCCGTACAAGAGTGTTGGAGCTATAAAAGACACATCATTAATAAGTTTGATGAATTGAACAATGTCTTTTTTCCAACAAAAAGGGTTCCCTTCATCAATAGCCTTGTTCTTTTTCTCTAAGAAACGGACTATTAATATTCAAAGTTAGTTATTTAAGAGGTTATACTAAAGTCATTTTTTTCCAATTCGCTTTATGTATTCGTACCATAAATTATTTAAGAAAGGTACCTTTAAAACTTAATTAACGGAAAAATTCGTAAGTTATTTTTCCTTAGTTTTATGAATTTGTTCCATAAATCCAGTTCCTAGAATACTATTTTATAGGTTTGAAGAACTTTTAAAAATCATCATCATAGTATTAATTGATGTTGATTGAAGTTCATCATCGTAATAATTTGAGTGGGTCAGAAGCCATTAAACGTGACGATGGGCGAAAGTTTACTATTTGTGGTGGGTGAAATTTTAAATTTTGAAATTTAATTTAACAAATAATGGGTTTTGATATTTTTTTATTCTGATTTATAACTGCCAAGGGAAAGTGAAACTTCTTTTTAAAAACACACATATGGTAAAAAAAGAAAAACTCACCGAGCTTGCCAACCCACCCCATATATACAGTTCTTCTCAATTTCCCTTCCCAAGTAGAACAGCCAGCTCATACAAAATATGTCAAGTTTACGATACTACAACTGAAAGCAAACGAAATTTGGCCATACATGTTAAAAATTGGACGTTTGTGCTGCTTGGGTCGTACCCCTTTGTTTCTAACCTATTCGCTTAGTATTTGAATGTAAGTTTACCCTCAATAGTTTAATGTAGTATACACTTACTTATGTGCCTTTTCAACTAAAATTAATTAACCGAGAAGGCTTGAAAGATGACATCTACGTATATACACATTCAGTAACGTTTCATATAAATACACGAAATCAACAGTTCGATTGTGTTAAAACAGTTCATCTCTCTTAAACACGACTATTAATAGGGCTATACTTTCATGTTCTTTAGGATTTAACACTAAACATACATTGATCACAACGTCCACGGTACATAAAAGTTAGCCTCAACTCGGTACATCTCTCTCAAAGAAAAAATTCGCTTCATGGGAAATCCCCGCACGCGCACTGTAACCGAAACCCTTCCTCATCCATATCCAAAACAACACAACTAAACACAACCTCCCCCACAGCTAAACATTCGGAAACGGCTCCGGTGTCGGATTCCGAGGCAGGTAACTCCGGCGCACCTCATCACCTTGACCGTGCTGCTCGGTTCCTCTCCAGACAGAAACCTGGACGGACGGCTTTCCCTCCTCGCACATTCCCTGGGGCCCTACTACGTGCACACGACGGGTTCCAACCCGTTCCCACCAAACCCGACGGCTAAAAACCCACATCTACTCGTCGGAGAAGAAAAGGACTACTTCGAGCACACCACTTTCCGTCGTCGAGTGATGGTGGGAACTCTATGAGTTCGAGGCTATTTTACCCACCACGACGGGTTCTCATCGATCAATCAAAACGAAATTGCAACAAGAAAAAGGGATTTTGTACACCACATAATGCTTTAATTGCCATTTATAAGCTTTTTATATACTTAACCGCGTGTTAAATGACTTAATTTGACGTATTTTGAGTTTTTACATCGCACTAGTTAAGCCTACTTTTTCGACTTCCCGGGTATTTTACAAAGACGTTGGAGCGCCATCTACTAGCACATATAGAAAGTACCTATTGAATGAAAGAAAGAAAGGTACAATAATAAGAACTAAGAACATGTTAAAACTAGTATTTAATTTAATATAGGAACAACAGGTATTAAAAATATTCTATAATAGAATATTTTAACCTATTAATTAATTAGAATTAATTATTAATAGATTATTTTAGAATATTTATTTAATAGAATCCTTTAAATATTGTTACAGTATCTTTGTTAGGTTCAACCAAGCTTTTTTAAGCGATTAGTAAATTGCTTTGTTTGTGGTGTAAAAAATATGGAAAGAATTATTTTCCCCCTAAAATAGTTGTCTTTATTCTTATAAATTAAGATAAAATAATTTTTTAAGAAAAAAAGTTTACTTTTAAATATTTTTAAAGTTCTTACGTTTTGTGGTAAAACATCAGTAAATATATTTCCAAATTTGAACAATTTAAATATATTTTTAACTAAGTACGTAAGTAGAAATCATTTATGTATTTTATGAGCGCCCGTTCTATGAATGATCACAATTACTTACCCTATCAGTAACTAAAATTTTTATTCTTGTTTCTATAACTACTTTTGCCAAATTTTAAGATCAATATAAGGTTTGAAAAAAATTATGACAGTGAGATTACTAAAAAAACCATGCCTCAATTTTTTTAAAAATTAAAATCATTCTTTGTGTTGTATTGATTCAGTTAAAATAATTTTTCTCAAGTGATATATTTTTTCTATAAAATAATAATTAAAGATAAAAAATTAAATAAGCTACTTATTGACAGTCTGTTTTTTTGTGGTTAATGTATAAGAAAAAAATTAGTTTGTAAAACATGACTAAAATTATAAAAACAAGCCTTCAATAAAAATCCTCAACATCAACATACTCGTACTTAAAAAGCTAAAGCAGAAATCCGTCGTGGGAATTCCATTTCACCTAGTCAAGAGGTGGTGGGTTGAAACCCGTCGGCCAACTCTATTTTGCGGGAATCTTTCCCCACTTTTTGTAGATCGTAGTAGTCCTAAGGAGAAAGCCGTCGGGTTAGACCACGTGACTCGCAAAAAAACCCGTTTCCGCAGGAACCCACATGGTTGGTAGTAGAGCCCCTGCACGTAGGGCTTTCACGCTCTACTTCCGCTGCCGGATTTACTCCCGGGGAGTTTTTCGTGCAGTTGGGAACGATGTAGAGGGAGCATCGAGTATCGAGTGCCGACGAGTGCATCGAGTGCCGACATCCTTATCACACTAAGGCCCTGCCTAGCAAAATTGTCGAGATATTATTTGATTACTTTGGATGGATAAATTTGCAATTTACTCCTTCGCTAATTAAATATAAAACCCTATATTGCATCTAAAATGGTCAGATTTCTTGGTACCAGTAAATTTAAATGATATAATCCCATTGGGGAAACATAATAAAATGTCATTGAATGACAGGGTAATATCTGACAATATTCAGTTATAGAGCATTTTCAATCACATGACCCGGACCTAACAACGGCCTTAGCAACAGAAAGGTTACAGTTTTTTGCCCTACAGAGGTTAACAGTTACAGAAAATGACTAGCCGTGGAATTCTTCTATTGGAGCATGAAACACTATTTTAAGAGGCAAATTTTCAAAATTTTTATGAGGGTGACCCCCAGGCCCCTTACTTTTACTTCGATCTCAAGTTGTAAAATTTGTTATATCATTCAAATACTTCTTTTACGTAGTCTCAAACTTAATGTTTTAATGTACTCGTTAGGGGGTACCTTAAAAATGACGTTGAGTCTTACCTCCTAAAAAACAAAAGTCTGACTACGGCGTGACCCAGCTCCACTTCAAAAAATTCTTTGCCCCCCCCCAACCAAAAACTGAAATGACGCCCCTGACGTAAAAATTTTGTACGAATTTCATTCAATCTTCCCGTTGGCTACCTAGGGTCGTAAGCAATGAATGCTCTGGTTCATACCATCTCTATGCAGTTTTCTTTTTGTTTCTTTTTCTCCCTTCCTACTTTCCTTTGTTTCCCTTTTCTTTGCGTGTGCTTTGGGGGTATTTCTGTGGTAATTAAAGAAGCGTTGATCCCTTGTGTGTGGGTTCGGATGTCTTTTCGTTTTAGAGTGCGTAACTCATGTAATGGAGGGGTTCCAATAGTCCCTGGGTTAAGTACTCATTAGCATTAGGTTGGATGACAGTTATTATGACGCCGGTTTATGTTATCAGTCGGTTGAAGTTATAGCGGCGTTAAGAGATATTTTCTCCGATACGACATGCAAGAATTGTCTTAGTTACCTTGACGATAGTTTGACAAAATTGGCATAGAGTGTTTTCAGGTGACGTCACAACCGGTTATTTTCTTTTAATTGTGTACCTTCTGTAGGGCTTTTAACTGTTGCTAAGGCCGTTGTTTATCTGTTGCTAAGACGGTTTTTAAGTATGGGATCACGTGATTGCAAGTGCTCCAATAGAAGAATTCCACGGCTAGTCATTTTTGTAACTGTTAACCTCTGTAGGGCAAAAAACTGTAACAACCTTCTGTTGCTATGGCCGTTGTTATGTCCGAGTCATGTGATTGAAAATGCTCTATAGCCAATAGTGAAACTTGTCGTAGCCGGAACATGATAATCTTCTTACGTAAATTTTTTCCTCATGATTAAAAATAATACATTTTTATGTTAGCAGCTAAAACCGTGAACCTCTAAAATTTCTGTTGAATATTGTCCATCTTCTTCTGACTTAAATCGATAATTACATGCAATTCCAGCAGTTTAAAAATAGTATGTAAAAAAATTTAATTTCTAATTCTCAATTTATAACTGTAAAAAATTTTCACCTACTAAGATACTTTCGTGTTCTGTGGATTGAAAATACGACGTCTTAGCTTGAAATAACAAATCTATTACTTGCATTGCGTTTTCCAAGGACTTTCTGCGGTTACAGACAAAATAGCTGCAGCTGAATAGAATATTTTCACATTCGCTCTGCAAAGACAAAGTAGTGAGTGTAAATCTTTTTAATACATTTATTGTAAACGCTATAGTTTATAGTGCTGATTGCAGGTGAAAAAAAAATTATGATGAAAAGGTTTTAACAAAACTAAATTTCTAGATAAAAAAAATCATGTAATAAATGATTTGCCGAATATTCCCGTATGATGTAAACCATGAAAGTGTATTTATGTTCTATTGGAGTTCTAATTTAAAATAAAAGATATACTACACACTTTGTGAGTACACATACGAAAATACATACAGTAACTCAGTACTAGTCCATTCTTTATTTTTAAAGCAGATTTCTCTTTGTTTTTTACAATAGGTTATTAAATTTTAATTAATTTCACCAAGAAATAATTTTGTTTTTTGTATCTCTTTAATTGAAGTTCTAGTTTAAGTATGGATAATAAGATATCAGTGTTATTCGGTATTTTAAAAGTTTACATCAAATTTTGATAACGCCAATGAATGGCGCATATTGAATTGCGTTTATCTCTGACCCACGTTTTGGCAAAGAAAATGTGTCAAGCCGAAAGAAATAAGGACATGATAACGAAGGACAAATATTTGAATATCATGCTGCAAACAGTGCTGAGAATTTGTTGACCAAACAAATCTGTCGGTTTTTGCATTCACTGATATGGAGAGTTTAGAGATTCACTTAACACGCACAAAAGATTAAAAGTTTAAGAACAGAAAAATGAAAATACTATAGTACTTCAAGGTTCTGTCCTAGTACACGTATACATGCGTTTTTAGTTGTGAAGCAAACTGTATTAATGTTATTTAAGAGAACTTTTACTGTGGTGTACGGTGGACTTTTCCAATTGATTAAATTGTAAAAAAAGTGAAGTGAAAAGGTCAGTTTCATAAAATAATACAAGTTTCTATATAAAAGGTTCCCTTTTTTCAAAATTTTATTAAGTATCTAGTTCAGGCATGGCCAACCCGCGGCCCGCGGGCCGCATGCGGCCCTCGTGAAGTAATTTTGCGGCCCGCGAGAATTTTCGTAAGTTAAAAAAACTTTACTCTTCGAGCTATAATTTTCCTATAACAATGTTTAGTTGCAAAAAATCACAAAACCTTTCGTTTTGCAATTTTAAAAATATCTTGTTTTGCATTAATATAGACATCCAAAAGCTTAGTGAAAGAGTTGTAAAAACAAATATCTCACCCAGACCAAGGGGCCCAGCCCCCCCCCCAAACAGAAATTCGGACTAGGTTTACCAAAACAAGTTAAATTCCTTTTTTTAGGGTCAAATTTCCAAAAATATTTTACGGGGAGGACCTACACACACCCTTTTGTACTTTGAACTTTATTATTCACAACTTTTTTATTATAAGTTCATCAAAATCAAAATCCTAACTAACAAATGTCCAAAATTAGGACAAAGTTTACCAAAAGCAAATTAAAATCCTGTTTTTAGGTTAAATATCCAAAAATTTTCTGGTTGACGACTTCCACCCATTATTCACAACTTTTTTCGATATTAAGTTCATCAAAATGCAAATCCCACCTCAAATTTATCTCCAAAACTAGTTAAAAACCTGTTTTTTGAGTCAAATTTCCAAAAATTTTCTGGGGGAGGACCCCCAGACCCCCCTTTGGAACTTCTGCCTTTATTACTCACAACTTTTATACCATTTAGTTGTTTAGTTTCGAGTAATTCATAATGTTTTTTAACGGCGCCTGTTTAATTCCTATGGAGATGGAGAAGGCATTCTTGGGGCTGCTCTTAAAGGTAAATTTAAAAAATAAATATATTTAACTTGGGAAACTGTCACACTAAGCAAAGGATCTGAAAAACTCCCAAATCTAAATACCCATTTTATACTTTTCAACTTATGTCACTGTCATTCTGAGAAGCTCATATCCTAAAATTTTATATGCGGCCCGCGGGAGTATTGTGGTTTTCCAAAGTGGCCCTCAACATCATTTGGGTTGGCCATCCCTGATCTAGTTTAAACAAAATTACGTGGATATTTTTATTAAAACTAAGCTACATTTGATTTAACTTCCACATTATAATATAATTACCATGATTTTTTAATAGTTAATACATACCTACAGCACAATTTATACAGTTTGTTTTTGTTGGTGAATAAAAATCTAATACAAAATAACAAGACTGTTCCATCTTTTGGAAACAGTTTTTATTTCTAGGTCAGCAGACTAACACCTGTGTGACAAAATTCACTGACTCTGACGCAACTAAACGAATATAAAAAAGGCAGATTTTCGGGTCATAAAACATGACAGCACGTTCCTCCTAAACAGTTTGATCTGCATTAGTAAGCGTATGATGAAAAAGAAATACGTTTTTTCTTCAAGCGGGAAAGCTTCTGCGCAAGTTTTGGTATTCTATTTAGACTTCGAGGCAGTTTTTTTTAAAGGAAACACATAAATTAGCGATTCAAACAATGTCTCATTTTTAAGAGATCGCATCTTTTTACGAAGTAGGAAGAGGAAAAAAACACAACACCAAATTCTCAGCAACTTCCTTTTTTGTAGACAAGGGCTAAAGGGCTAAGGTATAAATCATCTAAGGTTTGATAAAAATTTAATCTCCATTTTCTTATTACTTAAAAAGAAAAGGTTTGATAACAAAATAACTTAATACCCACTATAATATATTCAACCCCACTATACTATTTATCGACCCATTAAAAAGTTTTTGATTGCAAACATACTAAAAACTTAAGTAACTAATATTTATTGGTATGTGTGTATCTTATGAGTGTTTCTGTGAATATGTTCATATATATCATTTGTAATCATTTGTACATGTATTTATAAGATCGTAAAATCTAGGTGGTAGTAAACTGGTGTATCTTGGACGAGTTATTGTCCATTTCTTAATACTTAACATAAAAGTTAAGGTGAAAAGAGAGAATATTTAAAATTTTCTATACTTAGTAATTAAATTCCATAACGAAAATATATTTTCCAAACTGGAGCAAGATTGATTTGGAGTTATCTGCGTATAGTCCAGATAAATAAACTTCGCTAATATTTAATTTTCCCGCATTTCCCTTTCTAAGGTATAAATTTTAGAATTGAAATTTAACATTTCTTTCACAGCTGAGTTCATAGAGAGATTACTAATTTCTCCAACATGAAACTCATAATGATTCTCGCTACTTAAATACGTACTCCTAATAATCCTTCGCAACACTTGAAAAATTCCAAAAACATTTTTAAAAATTTTTCATTTTGTTTGATTCTGAAAAGGTAAATAAATTTCTAACGGTTCAAGAGAAAATCTTAATCATCCGAAACTGAACTTCCAACCTCCATCTTCACAAACAAAAATTCATTTTAATCACGTGACTTACTCTCAGCACGCTTCACCGCATAAGGCACCTCCCAATTAACCCGAACTCCCTATCTACGATTCGTACATAACTTAACCACCCATTAATTAACATCCCCGTGCATTTCGAAACCCAGAGACACCCCTGCAAGCAGAGTGTCGTTCACCTCAAGAGCAGTGGCGTAAATAAGGGGGGGCAAGGGGGGGCAGTTGCCCCCCCAGAATTTTTCCATATTGTGTTTTGCCCCCCCAGAATTTGGAAGTAAAAATCTCATAGTAATTTTTTAAAAATGGAAAAATATAACTGACACTTTCTCTTCAATAGAAATCATCAATGCTAATTAAAATTAGTGCTGTCAGTTTACTATCTTCTGATACTGAGCACTTTTTTCATTCCCTTTCGCGAGCCCATGCAGGAAGACGACCTCCAAAAACTTTGCCCCTCCAGAGGAATTGATATGTCTTTTGCAAAGAAAGTGCAGGCTTTAGAGGTCCAATTTTAGTTGGTTTTTATCATATCTCTCTAACAGGAAACACTGAGTAAAAATACGTAATACTTTTAGTGATTATATTATATCTAATCGTGGTGTTCCCCAGGATTCTATATTGGGTCCTTTACTCTTTACTGTTTATAATTTTCATAACTTATGTAAATTGAATTTAAATGGTAAATGTATAACTTATGCTGATGATTCTGTATTATTGTATTCATGCTCAGACTTGAATGACTTAAAATTGAAAATTGAATCTGATATGATTGCGATTGGTAAATGGTTCTCTTTAAATGATTTATCACTGAACTTGAATAAAACTAAATTCTAAATAATAATAATAAACTCTAAATTTTAATTTAAAAGGTTTTTAGCATTTTACCTAGTTAAAACTTCATTAGGAAATAAATCCATAAACTTTCTTCAACTACTACAAAATTTTAATAGTTAAAATAACCTTCAAGGGGAGCTTAGTTATAATAATTTCTTTTTCAATAGGTGTTCTGCATTCTGAGGAGAATTCTATATAGTATTTAGTAAAATTAAATGGAACAGAACAAAAATTATAATTTTTACTTTTTTTTTTCATTTCCTTAAAGCATGATTATTGAACTAATTTGCTAATTATTGCTAACAATATGGCACCACAGCTAATCTGAATTCTCGCAAAGAATATTCCGAAGAAAGGACGTTATTTTGACGCCAATTTTTAAACTGTTTTCCCCATTGAATATTCTGCGACTTGGCAAGGAGTAGACCTCTTCAGTTGTAGCCCAAAAGGGGTCTGGTTCGAAATCCCGACAATCAGTTGCCCGACATCATCATCATCAATGCGATCAAGGAGAATTGTTGGGCAAATGTACGAAAAGGTCTCAAAATGAGTAAAAACACTATTGAGGGTAAAATTTCAATAATTATCTGGTGGAGGAACATCTCAAAATTTTGATATAGTACTATATTTCTTAGGAAATTCTTCGGCTTACACAAGGAGTGTAACTAAGGAGTGTAACTTCGAGTGTAACCCAAAGGGTCTCATAATGGACTAAAACACTACTTTGAGTGTCAAATTTCTACAAATTTTCTGGGGAAGGACCCCCAGACCCCCCCCCTGTTTAATTGGGGTTCACTTTGAATCCGAACTTTGCACATCAAGTGCAACAAGAATCAATTTCTACCTGCAAGTTATCTAAAACTCAAAGGATACCTCCGAGAAAAAAAAATTCTGGTCGCAGTACAGATTCTGCGGTAATACAAGTGGATATCCACATATTAACCAAACAGGAAGGTTCCTGTCCCAAATATCAAAAAAATGAATCAAAATACAACTTTTGGGGGCAAATTTCACAAATTTTTCTGGGGGAGAGTCCCCAGAGCCCCCCTATTTACTTGAGGACAAGTATTGTCAACACAAATTTAAGATTTTAATAATAATAAGCAAAAATTCACATTTGTGCCTTCCGATATACTCAGAAAAATAGAAACTATAAACATGTTGGCAGCCAGACCCCCTCGAAAAATGAGTCTGGTAAAAGCTATCTTGTGGTCCTATATGTTTTGCCCCCCCAGTCATACAGTTGAACCTACGCCCCTGCTCAAGAGTGTAAACCGCGTGAATTTTTTTACTTACTCAACGCACTGACGACAACAACAAAAAAACACTTATGTCTCTTCACACCGCGGAACATTATCACCAACGTCACTATTTTTACACGCTGCTCCAAAGATCCAACTTTTCTCGCAAAGCAACGCGTGTTTACACTAGGTGAGTCAGAGGTTTTCGAGGATCATGCTCTGCAGATACAGAGAGACAGCTGGTCGTATTTTACTACGGTTGTACCCGAGATTACGCCCCGTTAAAATTAGCGTAGGTGGTTGTGTGCATGCTTGACAATAGTGGTAAACAATGAGTTGAGGATAAAAGCGTTGAGATTAGATTGTGAAAAAGGATTTTCCATTACGCTTTTATTTTAAGAGATAGTCAAATCGAGTTCGGTTAATAAAGATTAAATGGTTAGTGTTTTCATTAGTTCTCACTTCCTTGCTTCCTTTTTTAACCTTCTTGCAAAGAGAGAAAGATTAAGAAATTGAATGCAAGAAAACTATAGAAAGAGGATAAGAGAAAGTAAGAGAGAAGGAGCTAGAAAAGTAGGGAAACAGGGAAAAGACAATTGATGCAGGAGAGAGACTGTAGATTGTGAAGATTCAATAAAAATGTCAGTCAAAAGAAATGGGATAGATTGAAGGGGAGGGAATTAAAGGTGTACTATAATTTAAAGACAGATAGTATGGAGAATTTATACGGCCTCTAAAGGTCAAAAAATTTCTAATTTTAATTAATCCCTTCACCAATGTCAGCTTTATCTCTTTATTTATTATGAAAAAAAGGAAACAATATAAAGAACTTATATGATGATAATTCACGAAAATTATATTGCTTAATTAAAATCAAAATAGTCAGTGCGATGCTACCTTTTTTGAAGCCCCTCTGACAAAAATCCTAGTTTCGATGCTGGTTTAGTTTAGAGAGAAAAGTAATTGTGAAAATCACACAGAGGACGAGGATGAGAGGAAATTTTAAAATCCCACTTGGGTCGCATGTGCCATTACCGCAGTTGTTGCGACACCATTGCCGGATTGTGTGTGTTCTGAAGGTTTTATACAACCCATAAATTAGGGTGTCTGAAACTTGATAGATCGCTTCCGTCCTTTCATGGGTTCAGTAGTGGGCTTCGTACGAAGGGGGCTCTTATGTTCTAATGCAGAGTGTAATCTATTTAGATAAAAGCTTAAAAAGGAACTGTGTAATATGAAATGAAATCGTCAGTGGGGGAGTGATAGTACTAAGCAGATGTAAGCTTTTTTAAACTATCGTAAGAGATTCTAGATGGCTTATATCAGACGAAAAATAAATTTAAGATTTAAGTTTTTTTGAATAAGACCTAAATAAATCATGCAATTTAAATTCGAAAATCATTCACTTAAATGTATAAACTATCAGGGTAACTGTGGGCAAAAGAAACGAACCCTAAATAAATGATTAAATAATTGTATTAGATAATAAAGGCTTGATTAAAATATTTATAAAGTGTGAAAAAGCACATTTACAACTTATCAGTAAGAAGAAAATTTAATTTATCCATTATTTAATTATTAGAATTTTCATTTTTTTTTCAGACAAATCTAATGTAAGCTAGAAATATTACAAAACACATTAACCCCCCTAACTCTACTCAGAATCATAAATTAATAATCTTCTACCAAAACATAAACTGGTAATATTAGAAAAGGATGTTTTTTTTGTAGTTCTGAAAATCTAGAGGTAAATGACCTTTAAAGTGATGAACAAACCGATTACTCAGATTGATGTCCAACGCGTTTGTTACCTACTCCTCCCATATCCTTTAGATCCTAATCCTAAAGTTTGCCGAAAACTGGTATCCAGGGCAACAGATTCGAGCTGAAGCATCCATTAGAAGGGGCCCACTGTTTGAAAATATTATTCAGTTCTCAGCAGATACTATGTTCTCTCCTTAATGTCCTCGTTTGCAGTCTTCTTGAACGTCGTGATTGTGTCTTCCCTCCCCTTTTGGAAAACTTAGCCGTTCTGGAAACGTTGACTTTTTGCAAGGAGAAACTTTACCCTTTCTGGAGTATATTAAGCTACTCGCGGAGTCATAAAAAAAGTTACAAAACGAGTTGTGATTGAGTTTCCTTGAATGGACCAAGCATCTTGAAACAGGGACTTGGAAGTGAACGAACGATGATAGTCTTTATTATGTCTTCACTGGAGGTGGTTTTACAGTAGTAATGATACTTGATTTATAAACGATCCCGAACATAATTTTAATCGTCTGTACTCGTATATGTAGATTTGTAGATTCAATATTTAATAAATTTTCCATATCCACTTTTTAAAATTGTTACAAGTAATTATAAAAAGCTAATATCCTAATATGCCTCAATGCCTTTTTAATTTACAATTATAAATTTATTAAACTTTTTCTTTTTATAGAAGACTGTATTATTTCAAAAATAGTTGTTTCACTGAAGATAATTTTATTCGAACTCGTATTCAATCACGAGTTTATATTTTATGATGGAAAAACTTTTAAGTTACACCCCAAACACATCTGTAAATTTTGTAATCTAGAAAACTGGAATCTTGGGAACATATCTTTTTCTATTGCCCAATGTATAATTTTTAGAGATTTAAATATCTGTCACCCTTTATCAAGTATCAAAATAATTTTAATGTTTTTCTCACATACAATCAAAGGAATATTTTGCAGTAGTAAATTTCATTAAATCTGCTCAAAAGTTGAACAGTTCCTGTTGGAGAGTTTTTTTTGAATTTATTGTGTTTTTTTTATTAATACTTAATTGTTATTGTGATTTGTTTTATTATTAATACTTAACTATTACTGTAGTTATGATTATTGATAGATGATTGTTGTTTTAGTTATGATTTTGATGTATTTTTCATGTGTCATAATGTAATCTTCGTGAACGGGCTACGGCCTGATACGAAAAAAATTTATTTCTTTCTTAATTAACAAAACCATAAAAACTCCATTAATTTTTCCACTAGCTCACTTCTATAACAATAGGTACAGTAGTTTTAAAAATAATCGTAGTTTAATCATCACAATGATATTGTTACTAGCTACCTTGCTGGAGTGGATTGATGATGAAAGCAACTTCAAAATCTGCTTAGAGAAGAACGGACTTGCCTGCAATAGCCGACTCAACGGTGTGAATTACCTGCCAAAAATGCCGTAAAACTTGCAAGGCACAACTACCCCCTGCGAACAATTTCCATAACTTATTATACAAAAAGTTGAATGCTCGCTATTTGCGTTCCAACCTCCACGCCCTCCAAATCAGCAGGGGCGTAACAAGACGCAAAACAGCGCTGATTATAAATAACTCATCAGACTCGTTAAGCACTTTGGAGACCTTGTCTGCGTTTGTTTATCTCTGACCCCAGCGATGGATTAATTACGTCACTCAGCGTGAGACTTCTCAGCGTGACGTCACTGCAAGAAGGCCGGACGGATAGATATCCTGACCTGCTTCGCCCGTGAATGAGCGGCGTCTTAATGAACGGTTTTATTTCTTTTATGAGCTAGTGAAAATGAACGTGTGTTGTGTTTGGTTGTTTTTATGTATTAATCGCGTGGATCTCGAGCATGATTTGTTTTTATTTTCTCTTTCGAAAGAGAGGGAATGCATGGAGAGAGAGAGAGAGGGAGAGCAAAAACCTGAATCTGTGTGTGGTTGCGCGTTGGGGTTTCGGGAGGGTTTCAAAATGTTACCGTGCGATTTGCAACAGTTCTGATTTTTTTCTGCATCGTTAAGCTGAGTTCTGTCTGTTTTCAAAATGTGTTTTAGTTTAATTGCTTTTTTCTTAGTAGGTAGAAACGCAAGAAAAAAGCTTTGAACTATTGCCGCGTTGTGTGAGGGTTTATAGGAAAATGTGATTTCCATACCTTCGTAGTCCCACTAATGAATTTTTTTTATTTGTATTTATCTCAATTTTTTAGACTATTTTTTGTTATTATATTTTGCAGACATAATGTAATGAAATAGAATAGTGAAAATAATAATGAAAATAATAGTGGAGCTTTGAATATCAATAATATGTGTTTTTTGCGTGACCTCACTTACAGTTCTACTCATGTAGGAAAATACTTAGTTAAACTATTTCCTTATCAGGGTCGTTCCAGCCTATAATGGGGGCCCTTTTGCAACTCCTTTACAAAAAAAAAAGTCTATCTCCTAAAAACGGCCCCTTCCCACTTTCGCCGCGACTAGGTATAGTGGTCTCTTATCGTCTGTTGGTTGAATTGCAAAAATAAAAACTATTTCTATGGAAGATAGATGTTCTTGCCTTTCTCGCAATGCTACCTAACAGTGAGGAGAAACTGACTTTACAAGCCGTAGCCGTCGGTAAAGTCGGCTTCTTGCGTATGTTGTACTGCGGGAAATCTAACTTTAACTAATTCTGAGATGGATTATTCTCAACTAAAGGCTTGCGCTTATGAAGTTATGTCTCATTGGTGGCTCAAAGTATACCAATTAGGTGAAAAAAAAATTAAGTAAATTTATTATGGCTAAAGTCACTTTGATCATTTTGAGTATTGCACGGTGAAAGGTTGAAAAAGACAATTTTTGGTGTCTTTTTTTTAAATCATGGAAGTATAAAAAGCTTTAAAAAAAAAGATCCTGATAAGATTTTCAACTTTTTTTGTAGAAAATTTAATAAAATTCTCCTTACTAGGTAGTCTTTATACAGACGAAATAATTTTACTTTCAATGTGAAAGTTTTTATTTTTTTTTCAGTCACATTTGTGGATAATCTTAAACTTTTGGAGTCTTAATCTTTTAAAAAAGTTCACTATAGTACCTAATTAATATGCATTATGTTATTAATTAAACATTTTCTAATTTTTCTTAAGAATAATTGTATTTAACTTCAATTTTTCTCAAAAATAGGGGAGGTTCACAAAAATAAATTATTTTTCACAAAAATGGGCCCCAAAAAATAAAACCTAGATCGACCACTGATTATAAAACTAAATTAATTCGAATTTGTTTTTTCACTAAGAGGTTTATTTTGTTCCTTATACATATTCCCTTACATTATTTTTAAAGACACCAACTAAATATTTTACTGGATAGTAGAAATTCTTAAAGTTTTAATGACGTAAAGATAATTATCTTCAAGGTTTTTCGTCTTTTAATAGCATTTAGGTCATATTACACATTCTGGATACATATTTTAAATAACTACGTAATTTTAGAAGGACTGTGAGATTTTCAAACAAGCAAACCAGTTTCGTATTTTAATAACAGTGTGAAGAAATTCTTAATGTTTCATTTTTTTTTAATAAAATGTTTCATAAACCTAATATTTGAAATTTTATAAAACTCTTAGCAATACCAAAATAAAATATCATTGAAAGGAGGAGTATTACAATGAAATACTACTTTTTTTTACATAAAATTATGTTTTAATGCATTGGTGTACAGTACACCTGATACTTCATGTTCCTCTACTAGACGCTATATAGGTATATGTCAATTATTCTATTATTAACGATCCCTGTCTGCTTGGTTGTTTAAAATACATGCTCCCACAGTAATGCAAATAAAGCCTGGAATAGATGGGATTACCAACCGAATCTTAAAAAACTTGCCGATAAAAACAATCTTTGTCATCACCAATTTAGTCAACAATATCCTAAAGACGAAATCCTTCCCTTCCGCCTGGAAGCAGGCTGTGGTGGTGCCGTTGCTAAAACCCGGCAAGGATCCGACTAAACCTGAAAACTACAGACCAATTAGTCTTCTACCGACATTAAGTAAACTTACGGAGTCAATCATCCTCAGTAGAATTGGTACAATAGTTACCGAGAGGCAACTAATAATTCCACAGCAGTTTGGGTTTCGAAGGGGACTTTCGACCACTCACCAGTTACTGAGAATTTCCGAATTTGTGCTTGATGGTTTTTCAAAGAAAGAGTCTACAGGATCAATCATGTTGGATATTGCTAAGGCCTTCGACAGAGTCTGGACGGAAGGTCTGATATATAAGTTAATAAAATTAGAAATCAAACCAGCCCTAATAAAATTAATTCACTCTTACTTGAGTAATCGTGGTTTCCAAGTCAAAATTAATGAAACCACATTCTCAACACCGAGAAATATTCTTGCAGGCACTCCTCAGGGTTCTCTCCTGGGGCCAACATTATTTAATTTGTACATTAACGATATCCCCATAGATCAGAATATTTCACTCTGTCTGTTTGCAGATGATACAGCCGCAATTACAAAAAATGCTGATGTTCAATTGGTTGCTGACAACTTGTCGATCTGGATTAAAAAGTTAGAAATCTGGTTAATTAAATGGAAGATTCTGGTGAATGTTGAAAAATGTCAAGCTATTATTTTTACAAGAAAGATTAAACTACCTCCTCCAGTTGAGCTCTTCGAAAGACCGATCGCATGGACTAGAACAGTTCTATACTTGGGTGTGACCTTGGACTCAAGACTAACTTGGAAAAAGCATATAGAAGTTATTAAAATGAAATTCAAATCAAGACTAAACCAATTATATCCACTCATTTGTAGAGATTCCTTTCTCTCCCTAAATAATAAGGTACTAAAATCTATAAAACTATCTTCAGACCTACAATCACATATGCTTGCAGCGTTTGGGGTTATGCCGCCAGAACCAATATCAATAAACTAGAAGTCCTCCAGAACTCAATCCTCAGAATAATAACCAAAAGTCCATGGTTCTACAGAAATAAACACATCAGAGAAGAATTAAACATCCCAACAATAAAGCATTTTTCTCAGATACTAGCGATAAAATTTTTTAGGAGCATCGATACATCTGACAATCCAGCAATAACCTCAATTTCTGACTATGATCCACATGCTACAAAAAGACCAAGATCAATTTTGTACTATCCACCCTAGATTTTTAAACTTTAATTTTAAAAACATGTTAATTATTACTTAATTAATAATTGTTTAATTCAATATTTTTAATGATTTTAATTGTATATAGACCTTATAATATGTGAAATAATTATAAATACTTTTTATCTTGTATTTTATGTATGTACATAGAAATTATTTTTTAACTTATACTGGAGATTGAAGGCCCATGGGGCTCAGGTGCTCTAAATAAACTATTGTATTGTATTGTATTGTAGTAATGCAAAATTGCAACTGTAACAGACCCTTTGCATTTATATGTTGAAAATAAATCCAAATTTTTTACATTTATTTACATGTTTTCATATGTTACTACGGATAGGCTGAATAACTATACTTTTTAAATTACCAAACTTTTGAGATAGTAAACTAAGGTCGTCAGAAACTCTTACAAGTAGTCGAATGCTGGTGTACATGTTACGGGGAAAAGTAATAAACCGTGCGTTACTAATAATGCCTGAAGTGAGGCGGCCAATGTGTTAAATACAATGACATTTATCAATGAGTTATTATTTTTCATGAAATAGGAGGTCATTATTAATAATGCCAAGATTTATCACATTGCCCGTAACATAATATGCTTTTTGCATACATATGTTTGTTGTAAACATATTTCTAAAATATATTTTCCATACTTTTTTTCCGTATTGATTTTACCCATCAAAAAAGAAAAGCAACATAACCTTGGAGAAAAAAATAAAATAAAAACTAAGTAGATCAACTCACACAATAAGAAAAACGACCCTTTGAGGTTCGACTTTGACCGAAAACAATGGACAATATTTGATTACTCTTCAAAATAATGTCCCCAAGGTTAGTAAAAATATCGATGTGGCCTTTACTTTCAACAAATCTTTAAAAATACAACCCACATTATCGATCGTGTAAAAAAAATATGTCCGGTCCATTAGGTTACTGAGCATTGGAGATCTCCTTCAATATTGACTTTCTTTTCACGGAAGTAGGTTAAGCCTGAACGTGTGCTCAAAACCTTGTATGTGCTCAGCGGGAGATGTGTTTAACTGTTATTAAAGTTCGAACGAAGGTAAATTTCGAGAGAGTAACTTTTCACTTGGCAGGTGGAATTTATTAAAAGCAAAGAGGTGTGTTTGAAATAATGGTTTGGGAAGCCCGTAATGGATTTTTAAGGTGATAAATTGAGACGGATGGTTCTGCCGTGTGTTGAAGCTTGCAACTGGATTTGGTGAAATAAATTTGCCAATTCTTTTGTTTCGTTGTTGTTTTTCTTTGTGGAAAGGTGTAGAGGAAAATGTTTTTCTGGTTATGTAGTTGAGATCAACAATAAAGTAGGAGAGGATGGAACAATAGGAAGGTCCTTTTTTTCTACACATTGGTTCGTGTCTGGTATTTTCATAAGCGACGGAATCTCCTTGGTGTGTGTTAAAATAGTTTGAAAATGCTTCCACCGATGTTTTGAAATGAAAAAAAGGAAAGGGGTATGAATGAAAAAAAATGGTAGATACTAAAATATTTGTCTCCATGGAAAAGATAAATATGTTTTGTAATAAAAGGTTCCTAATATTTCCAAGAAGTTAAATTTAAAGGAAGAAAAAAAGAAACAGGAAACTATAAATGCAAACACCTATCACACACAATCAATGTTGAACTAACCAAGCAATTTTTGTTTACTCTAAAAATAGTCAGGTAAGTCTATGAAGTATCTAGAAAAATTAGATAGCACCATCTTTTCCTTTTTGTAAATATTAAACAATATAAAGTAAACAAATCAAAACAAAATAATTTGTTACTTTTAAAAACTTTTGCTACTCTCAACGTATGGGGAAAATTATGCAGTTTCGAAAATGAAACCAGGTTGATAACACACCATCAATGTTTCTGTCAGAAACTTAATTGTCCAAGCTTGTTTAACGAACAAGAATGTTGGTTCATGTATTATCCAGGTTGCTCCCATGTCAGATTTCTATGATGGAAAAAAAGAAATCTGAAATGTTAGCCAGAGGAACAAAAATTTCATAAAAATGGAATATCATTTGAATGTCTCTATAATTTATGACTAATTGGTGACCAAAGCACGTTTTTAATATCTTATCAACTTACTTATTGACTTTTTAAAAATTAGGAGGAAAACAGAAGTGATTATTAAAAAAAAATTATTTTGGTTCACCTTGGAATAGAGGGTTTGCAACATTAATCCCCTTCAAATAGTTTGCTATTAAATGACATCAAACCTTAAAAGGTTGATATATGAAATAAAAAAGATTATTCACCTTTCTTTTTTGCAAGCGTGACAGTACTTATTAAGATGGCAAGCTTAAGTATACGAGAAAGATTATATCTAAAGTCATCCATAGGTACTTAATAGAACAAAAACCTCACAAATTCATCTCTCCCATCACCCAAATGACCGCACTTCCTCCAGATCGAGGAAGCAACCAACTCACCGAAAAGGAACCAAGCCAATCAAACGACCCACCAAAAACAACAAGCGAGAAGGGATTAAGCACCCCTTTGTGTGTCCATCTTCGGGATGGCATGCATCGCACCTCAAGCGTTGTTCCTGGGCCCACAAGAACGTGGAATGGTGGTTTCTTACCGTCACGAGCGACGGCTGCTCGGGTCAATGTTGTGGTCAGCCGGCAGATGGACCCCGGCAGGTGCATTGGTCGTGACACGTCACGAGAATATAGTCACGGGAATTACTGCTATTTGGAATTAGTGTGTATCCCCCACAAAACAGTGAAAGTGGATGAGGGGATTAACAGGTTGTTGGATGAAGGAGGATGCTAGAAACACGATTTGCTCTTGACCTTGTTTGCAAGTGTCTCAGATGAGATACAAGTTATGTTTTCATAAGGGTATGGGAACTTCATTAGTACCTAAGAGGGTGGTTTCACGATTTTCATGAGGTAGGGCTCCTCATTAGAATGTACTACTACGCAGGGTTATTCTATATGAGGTAATATTATTCTGGTGATCATCCAAAGAAAATCACTAAGAGCGGAGTTGGATTACCTTACTTAGAATGGTGAGTTACATGAAAAATAATTCAGTTTAATTGAGTTGTCTAGAATGTAAATTCCTGTTTCTACTTCCTACTTCATATCAAAGAAATATTGAAAACATTTATTGACTAATCAACCACTTTGAGGTTACAGTTCCTTATTCAAGGTAAGAAATATGTGAATTTTAGTTTATTCATAACCATAAATCTTTAAGCCAGAAAATACTGCGCAAAGACTTGTGGTTTTCTAACAAACAGGTTGGTAGAATAATTGTGTTTATTTCTTATGAGACCGGCATTTCATCAGGTTAGTTGGCTATTTTTGAAGTTATCGAAATAGGTTGGATTAATCCTTCAATCTCACATTTAAAATTTATAAATTATTTACTTTTCTATTCACAAAATGTATATGGAGCGAGTTTATTTCAATAAACGGAAAAGCTCTTTTTTTTACTTTTCTAAACTAGATAGCGTTAACAAACAACTCAGGAATCAAGGACAGAATGAAAGAATGTAATTCCAATTGAACAAGACACGGCAATTTATAAAACAAACTAAAAATAATAATAACTGACATAAAATCCAGCTTAAAACCCCCAGAGGTGGATTGTGATCTATTTCCTGTTCATAAACCGCAGAACTTTCAAGAGTTCACCAAACGAACAACCCGGCAATATAGGTAGCTATGAGGCACAACTGGGTCCCATAGAATCCCATCTTCAGGTACGGACAGGAAACTCATTAACAACGCCGCCGGACCGTAAAAGCGCTCATTGGCTCATCTCCAGGACACTAGTGCTTTATGAAGTGTATAACACAACATCGATCGGTCTGCGTATTAATGGCGTTGTCTTTACTATGCAGACCATGTCCTTTGTCTCTGCAAGTCGAGAGACGACTTCGTCTTAATCTTTTCCGCACCTTTTGACTTCGCCGGGAAATCGAATTGGCTTTTGTGTGGTAATCGAAACGATTTTCGGTCCTTAATGGCTGACGATTGGGCACTGTTGACCGTCGTGATAAGGATGACAGGGGATTTCGATTAGAATGAGTGCTATTCTTTGTTTGATTGATTGGGAAGATAATTCTAAACTGTGTGTATGCATTAGGTTCTATATTTAGTTTTGAGAAGTGTGCGCATATTGCTGCAAAAAGCTGGATGATAAATGATTTTTAGGTCAGTCATATTAAATTCCCATTTTTTACGTTGATATAAAATATCCCACTGCCTGTTTGTATTCACAAATTCGTATCTTCTCGAATACACATTCTTCATCTCTCTTCATGTTTTAACTAGTTGCGCCTTTCTGGGATTATGAGTTCGTTGTTTTTAGTTATATTTTTATAAAGAGAGGTCATGTTTAAAAAAACTCACAATAATTTGCGTATTTCGCAGAATGTCTTCACGTGATCAATCAATGACACTTCCTCAAAACCAAAATCATAAACCAGTGATTCCCATAACTTGGAAGTCCGAGAAATCCTTCTAATAATTCATTTAAAAATCCGTACTTACTTGAAAATGAAAAGAATTAGTCTCATTATCCTCTATCCAACTTCTTCGTCTCAAAGGTATAAAAATTTCAAATTATTAGCTAAAATTTCAAATTATTAGTTAAAATTGTTGCTATTTCCCTTCAAGTGTAAGAAACAGAGATATCATATCTAACTTTTTCAAATAGAAGATGACACCTGATTGTACACTTGGTTGCATTTGGTATTATTTAATATTAACTTTTCCGAAAACCATGATTTTAAATCAATATTTCTTCACAACCAAATCACAACTATAAAACAATATTCTCTCATACTAACCAAACAACTAAACATATTTCACAAACTTTCATTTTTATCAATTGTAGGGGAAAACAGGTTTTTCTTAAGTACGGTATTTTAATTCTGCACGTGTTTACGTTCTTACTTCAAAATGTCTTCCTGTTTTCGAATTCTGAAGTAAATTTAATAAGAAAAACTAAACAATTTATTAGGTATCTCCTCTTAATAAATATTTTCTGGAACGATATGTTTTGCAAAATAGCATTAAAATGCCGTATGATGTGAAATTCTTTCATTTTAAAGAATTAATTGGGACGATGTTTTGAAAATATTCTTAGGTTCGACTTCTTTGTTGGGAGTTTCACGAAAATAAAAAGTAGGTTTTGAACTGAAGTAGAGGTGGGATGAAATAACCGCACATTTTGGGTGTTTACCTGAAAAGTTTTATGACTTTAGCTGAAAATATTACAAACACTTGAGAGAACTTACGTTTGACAGGACACCTCCAGCCTGCCCAGTCATCCTCAGTACATTAAAAACACGCCTTTACTGATAACTTTTAATTTACTTAATACCATATAAATATGGTACGTTTCAAAGCTTTAAAACCCTAGATTATGAAATATAAGAGCATATGCGAGTGAATTAGGATGAATCCTAATAAGGATAGGATCTTTGGTCTTCCATCTGAGAAGTAGAAATTAAGTCAATTATATTTAATTGATATAAATTTGAAGAGAAGCTTCGTAAATATCTTTCAATGCAAAATAAATCAGAATTCAAACACAGAACGAACAATTTCAAATAACTTAATTTTTACAACTTCGTGCCGAAAACCTCAGTAATCACCAAGATCATCAAGTAAATACTTTTTCTGATTATTATTCTAAGTTAAATAAAAAGTTTGTAATGGTCTTTAAAATTATAGGGTATAATTTTTCACCCATCCGTACGATTACTCCATAACATTGATATACTGTTCTAAAAAGAGAAAATTGTATTAATTATTTATATATTTAAAATTGTTACGTGTTAAGTTTTAAACCGGTCAAATCTCATAGATTTATGAAATGAATGTTATGTTTATGAAATGTTACCTAGTTGTGATGTGAGTCCGACTGTACATAACGCCCTTATAAATGTATGCATTTTATCACACTTCTGAAAACATTGCCTATGATGAAGCCTATATTCTGCATCGGTCAATCTACGTAGCTATGTGAAAAAAAACACTGTTCACCAAGACTTGCTCATCGTACCAGGCAGCTATATTCATGCTTAAGTTCAGTGTCATCTCTCTCATCAAGCTTAGAGGACGCGATGAATTATAATTTCCAAATCGGTAAAGCTCGCTCCTTTTATGAAACCATCCGTACAGCATTGTTTATTGTATACATACACACTCAAAGAAGAATGATAGACACATGAGCAAAGTGCCGTTCAGGGCATTTGGGACGAATCTAGAATGCTAATGTGTTCTATATATTCACAATTAAGAACAGTTAGCCTGCTGTGGAACAATTAAATTATTGAGAGTTTATTTGTACAGTAAAGGAATACCGGCGTTTCATTTCATCCCTTTCGTGTTAATTAGGTGTTTGTTATAAATTAAAGCTTCTATTGAGATCCCCTCTCATCAAAGGTGGTTCGAATACTAATTGGTTATAAAACTGAAAAGAACAATTGGAAGGTGTCACATTGTCACATGAATTAACAAATCGAGTGTAAAATGAAACTTATTTTATATTCGCTTCCCATCTGGGAGATGTTTAATTAAAGATGACCATAAAAATATCTTTGATCAAGGTTCAATTGCTAGAACTAGATCATTTCATAAGATCCTTTAAAAAGGACTTCCGTGTCCAAATATTTTGTGTGGGTGCAGACCTCCTGCAGTGTCGACGAGTTTTGAAAAGACCATCTGAAACTACAATTTCCAAAGATCCTTGGCCACTTCGCCACGGTCAAAACCCACGCAACTTTCGATAGATTCATTCTGAAGTGCACGCTTTAGATAGAAAAAAGTAACACAACCGCTCTCCAACAGAGTTTTCTCCTTTTAACTCCCAACCCCGAAATTGATTACAGAAACAATAAGCGTCACTCTCGAGTTTGACGCGAAAAGGCGGCTCAGAATACAGCTGCCTGTTTGGATATTAAGCCATGAATCACTTATCACTCAATGTCAGTCTCGGTGAGAACAACGCTGCGTTCCCAGGAAAAACAAAGCCCAATAACTTCGTTTTACGCCTGCTCTGCAGTAAATCGTTTGTAACGCTTTCGATAATATTAAATTTATCCCTTGCATCTCTTTTTAACGATCTACCTTTACAGAGGATTCATTTTTCTTAAAAACAATGTGAGTGATTTTTAAAGAATTTTTCCGATGCATCGTTGAGTTCAGGATGAAAATCTATTTGCTATAAAATACATTAAACATTTTTATATAATACCTTTTATTTGCTTGGAATGGAAATTTCTATATTTCATTAAAAGTTATCTTTGGTGTGTATATTTTTTTTAATATCGCATGAAATTAAAAGAGATAAATAAAATTATCTCATACAAACACGCAAGAATTTCAAATTCCATGCATAAATCATATTAGTTTAAAAGATTCAATTTTTTGAATGTAGTTGAACATAAACATCTGAAAGCAAAAAGGGAACGCAACAAAACTTACGCAAAAGATAAGACATTAATTTAAAATCCATACAACTGCAAGAAAAATAGGAAATTATCACAGAAAGGAAAATGTACAAAAGAAAGCAAACTCATAAGAATGTGATTTTACTCTATATGACTACATAGCGACTGACCATTCTACCATTTACTTGTAATTTCCCCCAAAAATATCAAGGTCACAAAGAGGAGAAGGGCCGGAAAGAGCACATTCCTTAAAGATCAAGTTCCAAAAAGAGAAATTCCGGTCTTAAGAGGGGGAGGAGGTATTAGAACGGAAACTCTTGAACTAGATGACAGAAAATGTTACCTCAATTATGTTTCAGAGTCACGGATTTCAATTTGCTTCGACTTTTAATTTTGTTGTGCAGTGCATTTCAGTAAAGCTCCCTTTCTATCTTTTAAAGTAGGTACTATTATAGTTCAAACTTTCACCCAAATTTACTTAGCTCAAAAGAGTTTGTGTTTATTACGATATGTTTTGATTGATGAAATTAGGTAAAAAGTGTGTCATAAAATATGTTCGAAAGAATTATATTAGAAAGGGAATATGAAAGTTTGATAAAAAAGTAGATGGATATTGAAAATTTCAATTTCAGTTTTCTTGAATTTAAAATTAAAAGTTTCTAAATTGTTCTCTTAGTAGATCGTGTGATCAATAAATGTTCCAAAATCTCTAAAGAACCTGTTTTTTATTTAATTAATGAGAATATCATGTACCTATCAATGTTTCACTTAGTGGGATATATTAAAATATATATTGATAATAAAATTTAGGGTTTTTTCATAGAACACGTGAATTTTGTACTTTAATATAAAGCTTTAAATTATTTAGGTGTAACGAGCTATTTATAAATACCTAATGGAAAATTTATACTTTTGAAAAATAATGAAATAACCTCCGTTTTGTAGAAGAAGTAACTCAAAAAAGGTAGTTCTTTGAAAAATAAACCATTTTGTTGGAAATATAGACAAAATTTTTTAATATAAGCTAATGATGTGAGTAAAATTATTCTAAGAAAATGTATTAATTTACTGACTCCATTATCCGACAGCAATTCAAAAGACCCATTATTATTACCCAAATTTAATTATGAGAGAGTACCTAATGTTTCGTTTTCCCTTTCTCCTAAATAACTACAATTGCTTCACCTATATGTTCAACTTCTATGTTCAACCCCTAAATGAAAAAATAAGGAAATAAAATCAATTCAAAGTAAAAACAGATCAATCAAATTATTTTTTTCACGATTTCAAATGACAAAATGTCTTAAGAAAACAAATCTTTGAAAAGAAATCATCGTTGAAGAATAATGGAGAAAATTAAAATGAATGTAGTTCACATTCAAATAATTTATTTATCCTAAACATATTTGTTGTTGAAACTTGTTCAATTAGATATCTATCATTATTTTTAACCAAACATTTCCCCAAACAAATGCTTTTTTGGGGGATGTCACGATGAAATAAATAAACTATCGTGCAAAAAGGGTAACGCCCAGAATTTTACACGCACGAAAAAAATATGTTTTTTTTTTCAGACAATGAAACATTCGTAGTTCTGTAACATATAGCGACCTATCGAAAGAAAACATACTTGAACTAGTTTGTTGAGTGATCCATTGATCACACTATTTCACTTGTTGCTCAATATCCGATGCAGCGAAGGAATATAAATTTACTTGGAGAGAAATGAGTTGACACTTTTACTTTCTGTGTCGCTATAGTCGCGTGACATGGCAAAAATTATGATTTCCGGAAAAGAAGTAGTATGCATCAATGAAACGTGCCATTTTTGTAAAAACATTGAGTAATATGAGAGCTAGAAGATCGAAAAGCGAAGTTAAATAGAAAATAATACTTATTATACTTTTAATACAAATTAAAATTTTACAAATCACCTGGGATCACGAGATCCATGTAGATAACCAAATAACTATATAAATTCATAAAATAATGAAAAAATAATAACGTTAATGGTGTGACAGACAGGGTCCAAAATGCATGAACAATTAATCGTTAAAAATAAAATACATGATATCGGTAATAGATATTGAAAAACTTTCATCAAATTCTATCAATCTTTCATTTTATTTTGTTACATTTCCATCTTCTCTTGCACCCCAAATAGTAATTCGACAGTAGTTTATATACTTTGCTACAGTTTAATTCTGCTGACATTACTTTAAAAATGTAATTTCATGTTACTCTGTTTTTTATGTCTTATTTGTACCCAAGTAATAAATTTGCAATTATGATTTTAAAACTCCTCATGGATATAATTTGTTTATATTTTTGCTTTATTGTAAAAAATACCTTAAGTTTTTAAACCTTTTAAAGCTACTTATATATTTAGCACAAATTTGTTCAAATTCATAAAAAAAAAACTCGACACTCAAAGATTTAAGGAAGTTTAAGGTACTGTTTTATTTAATGTCTTCTTAACGAATATATTTAGCTGTGAAAAATAACAACTTGAGCTTAAATAGTAGGAAAGCTTTGCACTGATACAGGTTTAACTAATGGGATGGGAACCTAAATTCTAAGAGGATAATTTCAAATTGTTAGAGGTGTATTTAGTTATTTAGCTTAACGAATAAACTTAATTTTCAATCTAATAATAAAAAAACTACATGCAAGCATTTTTTTATCCTTCAGAAGGGAGCATGTAGGGTCAACCCTAATAGTTCCTCGACTATTGAAAGACTTGGAGTAGTTAAAATTCGTTGATAACATTCCTTAAATGCACCTGTAATTACATTTAATTCCTTCGAATCACCTGCACCTCAAAAACCCCAAAAACCACTTATACGAAATCATTTCACCATTCACGAACGAAGCACGGCGAGTCCCCACCTCAAAAAATAACCTCCCATTCATCAAAAACTCCCTTTTAAAAAAAATCTCCACGCTCATTCCCTCTCTCCTTTCGGATCCCTCCTCTCTTTTGCCAAGACAAACATAGGATATATGTATAAAAAAGAGAGAGGGAGAAAATGGACTACATGATGTGGGGCACAAAACACACACGTTCTCGCAAGCTCACGATTGAGAACCGTAAAACACAAGCCACCTGTCCGGCAATGCGAGCCGCTTGGCAGTGGAGGTGTAATTTATCATGTCTCTTCGCTCTCTGCCATCTTCCTTTTGTTTGAAGGCTAAATAGTTTTCCAGCCTGTTTGCACAGAATGCGTTTGTGAAGGGCGGTCCTTGATCGAGGCGTGCGGTCGCATGGAAGGAAATGGGATGACAGAGTTCCTTATATCCACCATAACACACTTGAAATGGGAATAAAATCTAGAGTGCCTTCACTGCAGATTGAAAATTTGATTTGGGAAAGGGTGAAATATGTAAAGGTGGATAATGGTATTGAAATTACCACCTTAGTTAAATCATACCATGACCTTTATACCTGCTGTTTAAATTATTTTTTATTGGTCGGTTTTATTTATGGCTCTTTTTTATGTTTGTCAACGAAGTTTGGGCTCCCATGATTTTCAAAAGATCTAAAGGAAGACTCCCTCTTTCATTTCACATTCATTTCTTCCTTCTAAGTGCACATGACACATGCACATGAAAATGATCTTGAAAGCTTCCCACACAAAATGAATTTCACATTTTATATCATAGTCATACCTCGAAAAATAAAAACAAAAAAAATTGTAATTAATTAGCTATGACTGCTTTAAAAGTTTCAGAAAATCCGGGAAATAAAAACAAACAAAAATATCAAGGGTTACATTTAAAATTATAACAATAACAGTGCATTAAGTATCAAAACGTGCGTTTTCCCACTTATATGAGGGTTCAGCAACCTTTATACACCTCTATGACATTTATCCTGAAACAAAGCACTCTGACACTACATTCTATCCGTTTTTCCTACAATTCAACGAATTCCCAAGAAGAGCATTCATAGCTATAATCACACATCTCTGACGCAGCTCCATCGAGTGGCTCTCAAAGAGTCATCAGGGGCCGGTGCTATCAGTGCAGCACTCCAGAAACCCCTCGTAAATCGTGCTCCCAGAAATAGCACCGTCGCCAGGAAGGTGGTTTTCCCAGGGATAATCTCTCCGAGCCTTGTTGACTCTAACCTCTTCCGAGTCTCTAGAAAGAGATAACTGGAGAAATCCATCATTTCCCCAGTGCTCAGCGAACATTTTCTAAAACCTCTTCCAAAAAGTTTCGCTGAGAAAACTGTTAAGTCAGTAGTGAAATTAGGATTTTTGTCTGACGGACTGAGGTACCACGGCTTACTAGATACTTATACTACTACTACTACTAGATCTAGGTATAAGTATCTAGTAAGCCGTGGAGGTACGATAAAAGTTTGTATCATTTGTATCAGCGTTATTTTTTATACTTTAAAAGGGGTAACAATATATTTTCTCTAATTATCATAATTAATTCCTAATTGCTACCTTTCTTAATGAAAATAAGATAGAGGGTGGCTGTGCAGAGTGAAGAGGACAGGGGAAAATAAAAGTCCAGACTGAAGGCTTGTTCTGTGGGCATCAAAAGAGATGATGAGTGAAAATAAGACGATAAAAAGATGAAGTGTTGATGTGGTTATACTAGAATCTTGAAGTTTGTAGAGAGAACTCTAGACGGGGGTTGCAGCTTTATAGCCCTACCCCTTGGTGATGATTATAAAATCAGTTTCTGTTGGCATTGTGTATTTAAACCAATTTCAATTTCTCAGAGCAGACACAAAGGTAAAGTTAGCTTTTGTGCATAGCTCGAGAGTCAAGTGTTAAAAATATCCATCCACGTTCCCTACACGTCTCGAGAATCTTTTAATATTTTATAACTCCACATAAAATGGGATATCCATTATAATTAGTGCGAAATAGACTTTCCCACCTAAAGTACTGAAGTAGAAATTTTTGAAATATTGTTATATAAATTTTCATTTATTTAAGTAATTATTTCAGTGAAAATCCTGGAGGACTGTGATGTATGTTTACCTTTCTCTTCCACTTTTAACTTAGTTCACACATCTTAAAAATAACTGGTATTCTAAAATTTAAAAGTTTACATATAATAAAAATAAATAAATAAAATAAAAACAAATTCTTCCCCTTCTGAAAATAACAAGGGTAAGAAACTAAAATAATACGATCAATATTATTCTTTTCTTTCTTAATGACCTAAGTTCAGACGTAAGAATAAATAGTAAATCGTGGGAGTAAAATAATATGTTTGATGAATCGAAATAATATACATATACATAAAAACAATCAATAGTAAACATATAACAAATAACAATCAATGCGATAGTTTGTATTCTACAATTTATCAACAGTATTTCATTAAGTTTCACTTGTTCATTTAACACTGTAGTTAAAGAGAGCTTCGAAAACGTTGAGCAACCGCAACGAATAACAAGGAAACTAAACGTAAAGCCTCGTTAGCTAGAATTCTCTCGCATTTTACCAAGAGATAACAGAAGGAATCCATCAGAGCCCTGGAAGTTCTCTTTATTATTTCAACTCTCATCGGGAAGAAGTTCCGCGATACACTTGTTCTTTTTCGGGGTCGCTCGAACGGTGTGGGAGGTGATGTAGGGCTCCCTCCCCACTCTCTCCTCCTCCCATCCCTCTCGGAATGCTCAAAGGGGACCGGGTAGTGTCTTGTCTCTAAAGACGCCGAGTCTCTCTCTCTCTCTCTGCATTCAGTGGAATACTCCGAATATCGAGGCGGTGCTTTTTGCAGAGACAAAGAGAGTGCGATAATAGTATATGTGTAGAGGGAAAGTTGAGAGATTTATGTTGCGTGAAGAGCGGTGGGATAACACGGAGAGTAGTTATGTGCAAGTAAGAAAAAGGAGCTGGCGTTGTGCTGGTATGATTATTAGGGTGTCCCGAAAAAACCGAAATTTCTCTGATCGCTTAGCGGTAGTGCGGAAAAGTTGTGAACTACCATCACTATGAAAGGTGTGAAATCTTATAACTCTGGGTTAATATCTTCTGTTGCCCCAAACGGCCTAAACTTCTGAAAATTGGCCTAAAAATGACCAAACTTCAAAAATTAACAGAAAATTCCAAATTTCAGTCATGATTCTGGGGTTATGCTTAAAAGTTACTATTAACATGCAACTACATCAGCAAAAAGTTTTAAACTTATAGGTTAATATCTTCTGATGCCTCACGGGGCCTAAATTTCTGAAAAATGGGCTAAAAATGACCAAACTTCAAAAATTAATAGAAAATCCCAGATTTCAGTCATGATTCTGGGGTTAGGCTTAAAAGTTACTATTAATATACAACTACATCTGCAAATAGTTTTAAACTCATAGGCCAATATCTTCTCCCTCCTTATTAACTTTAAAATTTGGAAAATTGACAAAACTTAAAAAAAAAAATACAAAACAATTACCTCATTTTGATGGAAGAGAAAACTTTATTTTTCAGAGACAGAGAAATAACATCAACATTATTGCTTGTAATGATTTTTGGTATTAAATTTTAACATTTGCTTTCTTAATTTTAGTGTCGCTGTAACAAAGGAATCCCTGTTCTGTGGGCCAACCGTTTTTCCGGAGGCTGCAGTGATTAATTTCACGATACGCTCAACAGCTTGTGTATGCGATGGTAATTTAATAAATTCCCAGCATTCTGTAGGCATACCGTCCTGAATCATCTTCATAAGTTCTTGAGAACTAACCTCTCTGAGAACTGGAGGGGATGTCACATAACAAGATGCCCAGTCAATGAGATCTACATAGTCTTTGGCTTCAAAGTTAAGTACAGGAACGACAAAATGAGCAAACACCTTCCCCATCTCTGGTGCCTTTTCTAGCCTTGATAATACACCAAGCAACAAGGGTTTTAATGTGATATGTGCAGATATGTAAAACCTCAGAATTCTACTGGCAGTTGTAACCAACGGGCCAAGTTCAAAGCCACATTTCAATGAGTTACCTTTACGACACCTGTTTGAGTCCATTGACGGCAAATCATCTGGCCCCACGTCTTACACAGGTGAAATCGGACGAAAGCTCAAAGGATATGAAAAGCTTCCAATAGTTGGTTAACAACTGCCAATATAATTCTCAGGTTTTACATATCTGTCTCAGAACCATCACACGAGCTGGTTACTTTAGTTGGATTTATTCTACGCACCTCATGGTTCCGTATAAAGAATGATCAGTCCATAAAAGACGGGGTGCTTGGAATCTGTGGCACTTCATCAATTCATCCCGGTACTTGCCTAAAAAGTATCGTGACGTAATCGATCCAGTTATTTCTCGAAACGCCTACTTTGCTGCTCCAGAAAACATGCTTTTGGCCATTTTAACTGATGATAGATGTCACATTAGGACCCTTGCAGTGCGGCGTATTATCAAGGCTAGAGAAGGCACCAGAGATGGGGAAGGTGTTTGCTCATTTTGTCGTTCCTGTACTCTGAAGCCAAAGACTATGTAGATCTCATTGACTGGGCATCTTGTTATGTGACATCCCCTCCAGTTCTCAGAGAGGTTAGTTCTCAAGAACTTATGAAGATGATTCAGGACGGTATGCCTACAGAATGCTGGGAATTTATTAAATTACCATCGCATACACATGCTGTTGAGCGTATCGTGAAATTAATCACTGCAGCCTCCGGAAAAACGGTTGGCCCACAGAACAGGGATTCCTTTGTTACAGCGACACTAAAATTAAGAAAGCAAATGTTAAAATTTAGTACCAAAAATCATTACAAGCAATAATGTTGATGTTATTTCTCTGTCTCTCTGAAAAATAAAATTTTCTCTTCCATCAAAATGAGGTACCTAATTGTTTTGTATTTTTTTTTTTAAGTTTTGTCCATTTTCCAAATTTTAAAGTTAATAAGGAGGGAGAAGATATTGGCCTATGAGTTTAAAACTATTTGCAGATGTAGTTATATATTAATAGTAACTTTTAGGCCTAACCCCAGAATCATGACTGAAATCTGGGACTTTCTATTAATTTTTGAAGTTTGGTCATTTTTAGTCCAATTTTCAGAAATTTAGGCCCCGTGAGGCAACAGAAGATATTAACCTATAAGTTTAAAACTTTTTGCAGATGTAGTTGTATGTTAATAGTAACTTTTAAGCATAACCCCAGAATCATGACTGAAATTTGGAATTTTCTGTTAATTTTTGAAGTTTGGTCATTTTTAGGCCAATTTTCAGAACTTTAGGCCGTTTGGGGCAACAGAAGATATTAACCCAGAGTTTTAAGATTTCACACCTTTCATAGTGATGGTAGTTCACAACTTTTCCGCACTACCGCTAAGCGATCAGAGAAATTTCGGTTTTTTCGGGACACCCTAATGATTATAGACACACAGGCAAGCTTTTCTTAACTTGTTTAAGTAATACGGGGTGAAAAACATTGTGTTTGTACTACTATTAAATATGTATAGCAACTACCTCAAAGCGGGCAGATTTCTCGGTGTCTATATGTCAAAATTTCATAGAGTCAGTTATATTCGCATTGGCACTAAAAATCCACTATATATTATCAAAAAGGGTTTAATATATCAGGATTCTTGTCGTTCTATAATTTATTTGAAATTCTAAATTTTTTATTATGAATCTCCTTATACACATAGATAGACAATATATCCGTTTAACTCCCAATATTTCTTTTTATGATTTAAACCCAAGGAATAATGGTAAAAAGTAATTTCTTATTCGCCTTTTTTGAAAGAATTATCATTAAATGTTAGGTTGAATGGCACTAAATGTGTATACCATCCAACTAAAGAATATAATATATGTTACGGGCAAAGTGATTAATCGGGCTTTATTAATAATGCCCGAAGTGGAGGCGGGCAAAGTGATAAATTTCATTCATAAATGCCACTAAATTTATCACATTGCCAGCCTCACATCAGACATTATTAATAACTAGCTGTTACGACCCGGCAAAGCCGGGTCTTACAGCTAGGCTAGCCTTTTATGCGAGCTTCGCTCGTTACTACTTCAAGTTCCTATTAATTATTATACATTAAATAAGAAGTTTAACTTTAATAATTTATTATTGTTGAATTAGAAACCAACTTCCCTAAAAGTAACTTTTTAACCTTTATTAAGTAAACCAACTTTCTTGAAAGATATTTATTTAAAAGCTATTATATTATTTTAAAATTTTAATTACTTTTATTTATTTATTTTTCTGATTATTGCGAGATGGCATCGAGTCAGTGAGTGACGTGGGCTTTTATATTTTTCTGATGATTATGATTATTATTGCGAGATGGCATCATAGTGTGCGAGCGTTCCAGAATCAGTGAGTGACGTGGGCTTTTATATGAGAGATGCCCGGATTTATCACATTGCCCGTAACATATATATAAAAGCGTAAGAGAAGTAAATTTCTGGACACACAGGTAATACAATTTTTTGATGCGCACTGAAATGTGTATCAGCGTAATGTATTATACATTTTCTTTCTGCGAAAAAACCTGTGTTACGTTGAATGCATTGCATATTGTGGTTGTGCACAGGACATCTGTAACCCATATTTTCCGAAGACACATGTCACGAAAAGAAAAACGAGCAATAATAAGAGTAGCAAAATTTATAAACTACTGGTAAAAAGACTGATGTCATTGACGAAATCATTTATAGCATAGGACGAACTTGCTTTTTTTTTACAAGTACAAAGGACAGTGTGTGTGCCTTGTGATACAGATCCCATCAAAAATTATTTTGAATAGCTTGAACACTAAAAAGTATTCAAGTAATAACTTTAAAATAAAGTAGGTAAAAAATATTCAAGTAGTTTTCTAACTACTAAACTAATCTTTAAAAAAAACTACTATTATTTTTTTCAATAACGAACCGATGTTTTAATTACATTAAAAAGATTGGATAGCTATTAAATTCTTCTTTTACCAAATAAAACCAAATTATTTATGGTATTGTATGAACACCATTGCAATACATTCTTGTGAGTATTCTACCATCCAATTTGTAAACTTGCTTCTACGGGAATTTCCAAAAAAAATTTTAGTTTTCTATTATAAAATATACATTATACATCCTTGAATATTTTTAAAATGATGCCCATTTTAAAAATAAAAAAGTTATAAGTGTAAGGAAAAAAATTTTCATTTATTAAATCTGTGAAATATTAAAATTTCGTAATAATTCTGTAAGGTATGACCTTAAACTAACTTAATATATAGGTATCCTATAATCACTATTTTTTCTAGAAATTAATCATTTCAGGGTGAACAAAGTGAATGAATACAAAATTAAAACAAGACGAAAGTTTTAAAATAAGAAAATATAGGAACAGTAAAAGTTTTAAAATAGCATTGTTCATTTTTCGTTAAGAGAATTTTTACAAGCATGTGAGCTAGACAAATTTTCTAACTATTTAAAAAGCAATATATTCGGTTGTATTGATCAATGTATTTAATTACACTTTTTTAGCACAAATCTTTTGAAAATTATGCAAAAATTACTATGCTGGTTCTAGAATACATGTAAAAGTAAATAAATTTCCATAAGACTTACAAAGCAAAAATTTACACAATTTTTTTATGTTCAACTTCATTACTAAATTCTTACCTAAACAGATGCATCAAAAATGACCAATCGAATACCGGGTGTTATCATCAAGGAAAATTGTTTTCGTCCTGATTTTTGAGATGGATAACACAGATTATTACGTAATTATGAAAAAAAAACATTGAAAGTCGTTTGGTCAACACTCTCTCCAACGTGATATTTTTGTGTAAACATTCTTTTCATAACTTATGTGTGAATTCCAGGACATTCCAGGAATTCAGGAACAAGACACAGATTCAGAGTGATAAAAACTAAACCGTTGCCAAATCTTTTTCGTAAAATTCAATATAAACAAAAATTTAAAATGCAAATAACTTTTTTTATTCTGTCTTATATAAAGTTTTATTTGAACCTTAACGTCATAAAAGCTGTATCACAAAAGTAAACACTTAAGTACAAATAAAGGAATCATCTAATAATGAAAGAAATGTAATTAAAGTATCGCAAATGAAGCAAGGCAGCGTTTATTATTACTTCCAAAGAACTTTTATGAACACAGGTGTTGCAAAAATGAATAAAAAGAGAAATTGTAAAAAAGAAATTATCACTTTTTTGTCCACATTTTGTTTAATTTAATACCTTTGTTGTTAAATTGTAATACGCTTCCAGAAAATTGTTTCTTATATTGACTCTTGAATACTTGATTAGGGTCAATGTGGGAAAATGTAAAAAGTGGGTAATTGTATTGTATTGTATTGTAACCAATCTATCTGAGCTCAAATAAAGGAAAAAGAAAATGAAAATGAAATTTTGACAGGAAATACTGCATTGTTAAAATGTAAGGATAAAAAGATTTTAAAATTAATTTGGGTGATAATTTCATGAACATTTTGAAGCCGTCTTTAAAGTAGTTTGTAAATATTTCAGCAAAAGTAAAGAACTACAATTTGGAGGTGTTTTAAGAACTTTTAACAGATTTTTTTTGTACGCAAAATCCAAATTTATCGCGAGATAAATTTTAATGCAAATATTTGGTTCATTAATTTTAAATTTTAAACCTTATGCTTGGATTTACTGGGGTTTTATTCCTTACTGAGGGAATTTATTCCTCACTCTTAATGGGAAGCTTAAAAATATTTAAATGAAAAAAGTTTTCAATTAACCATCTTGAAATCGTCTTTTTAATCTTTCATAAGACCATTTTTAAAAAAACACCCCCTTCTAAACTTTTTTTCTGGTTGCCCTTTTTCAAGCTGTGCATGAAGCGCACTTAATTCCAGGTTTTATCAGATTTGCAGTTTATTAAGCTTATTTTATTCACCAGGATATGGCGGCAGATGGCTTACTCCCCCACCCACCCACACTCGCTCTTTACATCGCATCGGCCGAATCGAATGGAGCAGTCGACTCACCTATTTACGACCTTTTTTTTTTCTTGTTCGATTCAACCATGGATTCAACACGTCCCTTGGTCAGAGAGCGTGCAAAATAATTTAAGCAGATTAACAGCTGCGTGACAGTTATAGCTGCTACGTATGTGCTTGGGTTACTATTATTACTATCAGAATCAACGAACGATCTGGCCCGTGTTCTAATCATGGAGGTTCTAATGCTGATGCTGATAAAATGTATATTATAACGTTATTTTAATCCCGAAATGCCCAGCGAGAGCGCGTGTGTTTTGCTTCTACAGTAAACAGAGTGTTTCAGCAAAATTTCTTTCCAATGATTCAACCGTTATATAAAACGATGTTTGTAGATGATTTTTAACGCGATACAAGTACAAAAATCTTAAATACGAGGGGGTTTTTTAGCTTTTTTACAAATATATGACATAATATGACATGTTTATAAATATCTTGCAAATATAAGAAAGTAATTATCTTGTATTTTAAAATCAAAATTCACGGCACAAAGATCGGTTATAGGTCGAGTGATTATTTCAATATTAAAACATACCACCTATGTATATTTTGTAAACATGGGAAAATACTTTTTTTTCCTCAATAGGTAAATAGGAATTTTGTGTAAAAATTTCGGATTCGTTCACTTAGTTTGTTGCTCAGCTTTCGTTATTTGTAAAACTAATTAATATTCTATTAACGAATTGGTATTATATGGGAGAGGATGCGAGAAATTTAATACATAAGGGAAGATATCCTCTTGTGATGAAAATACTTAATATATTTATTTCTAAACCTATTTATTACTAAGGCTATTTAAAAAATATTTTACCTAAATAAGTTCTCTTTGTTTTTTCTTGTTAACAATTTTAAATCCAAAAATTATATAAAAAACAAGATATCATCTTATATTATTAGAGGTTAACAGTTGAAAAAATGTTGTAGTATATGTATAAAATCTGTGTTGTAGAATTTTAAAAATAGATTAAGCAAAAGAAATTTGTATCAAAATAACTTTTTAGAAATTAATTTAAAGCTATTTTGAATAATATTTATTTAACCAAACTGACTGGAAGCATTTTTAAAGAAATAACTGTTTTCTATTGAAAATGCTTTAAATGTTTTCAAAATTGAAGAATCGTTTATTCTTTTTTTAAAACTAATAATGTAATTAGTTCAACTATTTTGACTAGTATAATGAACAAATAGGGGAAAATTATTAAACTGATTGGGAATCGTAAATAAATGAATTTCATGTCGTCTAACCTGAAGAATAAATATCATATAAGCTAAAATAAATAAAACCTATACTTCTAGAAAGGTTAATTTCTTCTATCGTATTACTCAATCTAAATAATTTCCACTTAAGAAAAAACACAAAAATGTATTTAACTTCTTAAAACTATGAAATGAAATACTTAAAACTGTATATTTCGGACCGTAAAGAAATACGCATATTTCCTTTGAATTTTTTTTGAACCTACTGCAATAAATTAAGACTTTTTTTTTTTTTGTAATTTAAAACTCACAACTCTTTAATAAGAAATTCCATAGGAGTTACTTATTCTTTAAACATGTAAAAGTAAAAAATATTATGTATCTAAAATATATATATAAATATATACCTTTGAAATATTCTGAAAGAGGGACCGTTTAAATATTACGTAAGCAAGTTTTTGGTCATTTTTCACCTCCCCCTTGTCAGCAAAAATAAGCAAACCCCCTCTCATAATTATACGTAAGAAAACTGCCTGACCCCCCTTGTTCTTTTTTCGTAAAAAATCTTTAGTAATGCTTAGATTATATTGAAATTCATCCTTCTCCATGAACACTTAACCTATCGTTAAAACTTTACTTTTGAAAAGTGCTATAATTTGTTTTCCTAGTTCAGTTTTTTTTTTAATTTATTTTTGGTTGAATTTTGAAATTATTTTTTCAAGAAACAAGAGCTTTTCGAAAATGCAGTGCTTGTAACATCTTACGTAAAAGCATCACTCATACTCCCCCTGTCCTCCCTGTCAGGAAAAATAAGCAAATAGCAAACCCTTTCCCCCCTTCGGTTCTTACTTAATATGTGAACGGCCACAAAGATAAAAATTAGAGGAAGTTTAAAATTGCCGAATTTATAAGAAATAAAATTTTCATAAAACAGTTTACAATAATTATATTTGAAAACAAAAATTCCACTCCCTTATAGTTTTGATATAGTTAATCAGAGCACGTCCCTTAGGGTGTTTCAAAAAAAATTTTTTTTGAATTTCCCAGATGCCCCCCCCTCAAGTTGTTACAAATACTAAAACATTATTACCTGCAAATTTTCAGGTCTCTAGGACGATTTTTGACCCCCGCGCCCTTCAAAAGTATGTTTCCCATGTTAAAGTATAGGGAAAATATTGAAAATATCGTCATTTTTGGTTCTTTTCAATTTTACGAGCCTGAACGCAGTCAATATCGAATTAAAACCTATACATCATCTTTGGGACATCATTGCCTCAAGATCCTATCGGAAAAATATTCCATGACACCTACTGGGGGGTAGTTACAAGGGGTGAAAAGCGAGCTTTCACCGAAAAACGAGGATGCTTGCCGGCGCTTGCGGCGGGAGCTGGATGGAGGCCTCTCATGGGGGGTCCAGACACAACTCCCGCCAGATAGGTTCCAAATGACCAGGTACCTTAGGAAAAGGTTCAATAAACACTTAAATAGGCTTTTATCCAGGTCCCTCCGCAAACGCCGGCGAGCATAACCAGCACCCGCGGCAAGCATCCTCGTTTTTCAGTGAAAGCTCGCTTTTCACCCCCGTGTAACTACCCCCCAATAGGTGCCATGGAATATTTTTCCGATTGGATCTTGAGGCAATGATGTCCCAAAGATGATGTATAGGTTTTAATTCGATATTGACTGCGTTCAGGCTCGTAAAATTGAAAAGAACCAAAAATGACGATATTTTCAATATTTTCCCTATACTTTAACATGGGAAACATACTTTTGAAGGGCGCGGGGGTCAAAAATCGTCCTAGAGACCTGAAAATTTGCAGGTAATAATGTTTTAGTATTTGTAACAACTTGAGGGGGGGGCATCTGGGAAATTCGAAAAAAAAATTTTTACCATAGACTTTCGAAACACCCTAACGTCCCTTCTATTACTTAGGTAGCTTTTATTTACTTTTAAGATGGGCGTTACCATCTATCTATATGGCATCAAAAATAAATGTCGTTACTTCAGAGTATTTATCTTTAGACTTAAAATTCTTGGTTGAATAATTACAATCGCGAACCTTTAAAATATATCTTGAAAAATTTTCAAATAAAAATTGTCTTCTGCTTCGAAAGGAGATTTTTATTCAATTTAAATATTAACTATTTGTAAGTAGGACTTCAATAATACGGTTAACATCCTAACTTATCCCATTTAAAAAAAATAATGAAATATGATGGTACGCAGGGGTTAACAGGATATTTAGTCGAAAGGAAATATAATTTATAGTACCACAAAGCATACCTACTTTAGAATTTCAAATTATAATTGGCAAGATTTTGAACTCGATAGTTAAGAAATCTTCAGCTAGACGAATTTGAATTCCTTCTTTCTGGAATGTTATTTACAATAAATTATTTTATCAATTTTTTGTGTTTTAAATTAAATTTGTGCTTAAAAAAAGTTAAGTTAAAATAAGTTAAGTTTCTGCTGATAAAAGACAAAAAAAAGAGTAAAATAACAAGTAGAGAAAAGAACATTCACTTGTTTCATATCTGTTTCCTTTTCCAGCTTAAGAACTTCCATAAAAAACTTGTCCATTTTTTTTCTCCCACGATAACTACCCAATCGAAATAACAAAGCACGTTATAAAAAAAGTCTTCCCGGATCCTTAGCACCCAAAAAAGGCAACCCCCAATTACATTCATACTCTTCTCAAGAACAACACTCTCCTTCAAGTATCTCTAAAAAAACTATCAGTGCTAATTGAGACACCTCCAATTCATTAACAAAGAGCACTAAATCTCCTTATCGGGCATCCATCATGTCATGTCTGGCCATCGAGCGATGACTCTATTCCAAGAGAAGCATCGAAGGGGTTTTCACGTTTATAAACAAAACCCCCACTATGCTGTTTACCGGATGCGACCGAAATAGGCTCAGCTGAAGCATTTCTGTGATTTTTGGAACAAAGAGAAACCTTTCTTTTCCCATTTCGAATGTTGGATTCCCTCCCTCTCCCAACCCTCATCATTAGAAAGAAAGAGGATGGTGGTCGGACGCCAGGGAGTCAGACGTCGTCTAATCTCCGGTGGTTTTTGTTTGATGGACATTGAGAGAGGTTGCAGCATTTGGCGTCTGATCGCGAAGATTGGCGACAGTGAAAAACATTTTTCGGTTTTGTAGGTTGAGGAAGTTGGGTTTTTTTTTCGCGTGTTTGGGTTTATAATCGTGTGGGTCATCTGGGTCATGGTGAAAGAGTAAACTATTTTTTTTCTGCTGGTTTTTTTTACAGTAAGTTATTTTTTTATCAGCATACAAACAGCGAATGTGTCGCGAACGCTCTTTTGACTAACAGCGATGATGTCAGAGAGAGTTGTTGATGTTTAGAAGGCCGATAATGCTTTTAATATTGCGCAGTTGTGATCCCTATGATTACTGTTGCAAGCCATAAAAGCATGCGAGAGTAATGCTTCCTTTTATCTAATTCTCGCGTAAAAAAGTTAAAAGTTTTTCAGACACCAGAATTCGGTGACAGAGTGCATTGTTCCAAAATGGGACTAAAATTTAAAAAGTTGGGCAGCGTATTTTTTGTTTTATCATTAAATAAGAGAACAAAATAGAGCCTCTCTTTTGAGCCAGGATCTTTCGGACTTGGCAAAGGGTAAGTAGTCGTAAGGATCAAACAATAGGGTACAATTAGAGTTGTAGGGTACAAACAAACCAAAGAACAAAAAATTTACAAGGTTCTCTAGATTTTTTTATAAAGCCAATGAATGATAATAGCAATTTTAAAGACTGCCTTAGGATGATTTTTTATTCTTATTTGGAAATTGGAGGTTTAATTCCACTTAATATACCAATTTATAATGTAGGATACAAATAGGGTATTTGTATTTCTACTATGTTGCATACAGTATTGGAATTCGTTTTTTTATCTCGCGACAAAATAATGATATTGACAATGATCCCAATTTTTCTTTTTCATTTTTCAGTTCCGTTTAAATGAAACTCAGACACAAACAAGTTGATTGTAGAAAATCTTGATGCAACATTTCTTGAATGATCATTGCATCATGAACTGCAATCTGTCAGTCATAGTACAAAGTCATAGTCAGTCATAGTCTGCCATGACCAAAAGCTTACATGGTTTTGAAAAAAAAAATTCTGCATGGAATTTAAATTATTCTATTTCTTTCATATATATATAAGCTTATTATCTTCCTGGGGCTTATCAAGAAAAAACTCAAGATATGCTGGAATATCAGGGGAGGAGATCAGGAGTATTTGAATCGCATTCTATGGTTGAAGAAGGAAAAATATCCTTAACCCCCACCCGCACCTTCGAATGTAAGGAAGAAAAAACAGCGAAGATTAAGTCGGGGCAATTCGTCTCATAAAAAATGAAGAGACACAAAATCGAGACTATTCAACCCTCTCTCTAAAAAGCCAAAAGCCACGTTCATCCTTGAAACTCTTCAACCGCCGTTTCCCAAACGTAATTGTTACGGCCTTGATTTCATAACATCAGGGATTTTATCCGATATCATTAACGGAGGCTTTAAAAAAGCCTCGAGGGCGTTTGGTTTTGGAATCTGGTTGTTTACTACGAAGTGGAATTTTATCGCCAAGTGACTTTTATGAACTAGGAAATTCTACCCTAATCTATGATTTAGTAGGGCTGGGAAAGGATTTATTTGGGTTCTCTCTCTAACAGTCGCGTTCTACCTCCGATCAAATACTTTCTCTATTTCTTTCTTTTACATATATTTTCACGTTTTCTCTTCAATTCTCTATTATCTTTCTTCTTATCTTTCGTTTTTCTATTTCCCACTATCATGCATGAAAAATGTGAGAAAATAAGCAATAATTAAAACAATATAATAGTCCAGCAATAGTTGATTTTCTTTTGGGAAAATCCTCTCAGAAATCTCTGAGCTGAATCGGTGCATTACTGGAAAAATGTTTTCGTACTAGCTCAATTTAGGGGGTTGAACCTTTTTTTATCTCCTCAATAGAGAAAATCAAAATTTCTTTTCTACTTAAATATTCTGAAAAGGATATGCTATTTTATTTTTGTTTTATCTTTTAGAATAGGAAACTATGATAGATAATACAAATTTTATAAGAGATACATACAAGAGAAGTTTGCTAAAAAAAGGAAGATATTTTGAATGTTTTGATTTCCATCAACTTTTAAATTCGTTTCTTAAAATTTTATATTTTAGAGTAGTAATATGAAATAACTAACGGAGGATCCTCAACATTAAAAATTATTATAAAGTAAGAGCAATAGTTTCTATGAATCGATTTTTATAACTATTCATTGTTCAATTCATGGCTCGTAAAATCTCCTTTTTAATCTATTCAGTTTCATCATGAAAAGAAATTTAACCTCAAAGTGTAAACGCAACGTCTCCCAATGTGACCATAAAAGAATAATTATTTTTAAAAGAATGAGTTTATTAATTCCCCTTCTATCTGCATTATCCTTCAACACTGGGTGGTTCAATGTTTTAATAAAACTGTCACGCACGCACCCACGAAAACAGTCCCAGCCTCTGTGTCACCTGCAACCAGGAAAAGCGACACCTAGGACAAGGTTCCCCCAGTAACGTTAAACAAGTCCACACCGTATCGACCCAAAATCTTCCCCAGCACCAGTACACAGCATAGTACGGAGGCCAGGGTCACTGCTTTTGCTTGCTACCCGTTAACGATCAATGGAAAACTTGAACTTGACCATCGCGTGCCGCATATTGGAATCGATGGAAGGACGCCAGGAAGGACGTTTTTATATAAACTTTCCGTTTAAAACACTTTCTTCAAAGAAAGGTTTTCCCTTTAAGCACAATATGGCTCCTTAATGAGATTGAGAGCTTTGCGACAAAGGATGGAAAGCTAATTGAAGCCATTAAAATGTCTCCATGTTATTTTTTTTTAGTTTCTGTAGGAATGGAAATTCATTTCACGAATTAGCCATTTTGTTGTGAGCATATTAACGTTTTTAATCTCTCTTACTTCCTTAACTACGGACCATTACGGGTATTTCCGTAGTTTCATCAATGTTTAAAGGTTTTTCCATGCTAGACATATTTTTTGCAAGACCAAAGAAGTATTTTTTGTGTTATAGATATTTATTTTTATAACTTCAAAGCATTAATGTCTGTATAAACTATTTTGTAATTTTTATTATGCTATTAATTTATGTATGTTGTGCAGTGACGAATCCAGGATTTTTGTTGGGGGGGGCTGAGTTTCAGTGTCCTATTATGTAAGACTTCTTACATGGTACTAAAATATACTGAAAAAAAGAACTGTGATCTTAAAGACCTATAAGGTACAATTTTTTTTAACTGAAAATAATTTTTTAATTTTAAATTGTTATATTCATGATGCATTATTCAAATTTCAAAACATTAAAATAAATAATTTGTAATCGTCGGTTCATTTTTGGATTAATTATAAAATAAATATTGCCGAAACAATTTCTGTCTTGGACTTGGCATGATACTCTTACACTCATTATTTTAGGCAGGCAAAGTACGCCCAAATCAATACTGAATTCATGTGTTTTGACCCTTAAAACCCATAGTTAGACCCTACTGCTGGGTAAGTGTAAGTGTGCCATGAAAATCAAGGAAGTTCGGTTATGGCAGTCATCATAAAAATTACCTCCCAAAAGGAGACGTCCATAAATTACGTGAGGTGCTTTTTCCAAATTTTGGACCCCTCCCTCCCCCTTGGTGAGATTTTGCTGGACCCCCCCTTCCCCCCACGTGAGATTTTCTCAACCACTAGTATTGTTTTATCGGCATGCAAATTACCATCCAGATTGCAAAATTTTGATACAAAAACACGTTGAAATCGAAAACATGATTCTAACTTGTAATTATCACGACTGACTGGCTAATGATTTGCTATTTTGACTAATCTGAGCAGTGGCGGCTCGTCCATAGGGGCTGTGGAGCTGCAGCACCTCCAACCAACATTTCTCAAAATTCCAATTTTTATTAGCTTTAAAATATTTTAAAAAGGACGTATTTTTCCCTTTATTCTTCCTTATTATCCCTGTTTAATTTATAATATACTCTGTTATAAGTCATAATGCTGTAAGCAGCAGTCAAAACACTCCGCGGTCTAGCCAACAATTTCTTTCCGGGTAGATCAGCACCCGGACATATACCGAGGTATCAAAACTTTGCTCTATCATACATGGACGTAGCGACGTAGCCAGGTTTCATGTTAGGAGGGGGCAAGATACTTAACTTTGCTCTTGATGTTGCGACTAGTGACTAGGGGTTGACTCAACATAATTTCCCATGTCCGCACCTCCCATGGCGAGTACTTTTACTAGTTAAATTTTAGAGTAGTTATACAAAAGATTTGAACTTTTGTACAACTTAAAACTATGCGTAATGAATGTGAACTTAAAAATGGGGGGTCTAGGGGTCCTCTCCCATAAACATTTTTAAAATTCGCCCCTCAAAGTAGTGTTTTAGCTCAAGATTCAGACATTGTTCAGTTAACTTTGAAAGCAACAAAAAGTGCAAGAAAAGTAATTTAGATTTGTAGATTTCAGAAAAGTTTTTAAAAAAGATTTAACAAATTGAGAATTCCGAGCAAAATAACGATAGTTTCTTCTTTGCGAGCGTAGTGAAAACGGATAAGAAGAAAAATAACCGATTTTTACTAATAATAAATCATATTGGCTTTTAGCTTTTCTTTTTTAAACTTAACACTGTTTGCATTTTTTATTTATAGCTTCTTTTTTTTCTTTCCAAGAGTAAGAAACAATTCTCTTCAGCGGTTTCGGCTATTCAATAAAGATTTTTGTTTACTTTTTTTGTGGGTTTTTATCTCTTTTTATTCAGCTTATTTGACATATCAGTAATGTATCTTATTTTTTCCTACCGTTTTTATGTTATTCTTTTTTACTTCAAATTTGATTTTGGATAATGTAATTTTTCAGTCATTCTAATAGTGTGCAAGAGAGTAACTCATCGTATATGGATGGTATAACGTGTAAGATTTTAATTTTAAAGTTTTATTAAGAAAAAGGTGTGTTCTGTTCTTTTAGCGTATCTGTTGTGAATTTTAACTTCAAAATATAGAAAATAGAGTAAGTAAAAGAAAGTGTGATTTTGATCTTCGATCTTGTGAATGGAGAAGTCAAAAAGAAACGATGATGCTTTATGATTACATCTGTAAGCGTTTTTTCGTATGATTTCTGTTCACTCTATCCACGTTTTTCAGAGTTTTATTTGGAATTTTATTGTTTCAAGTCAGTACCGGAGCAGCACCCCCAATAATTTTAGCTACGAGCCGCCACTGAATCTGAGCATTTTTTCTAAACTTGTGCTAAAAAATATTAAAGAAAAAACGTATATTTTCTTAACTAAAAGTTGGCGTGAGATTTTAATTGACTCCCCCCCCCTCTCCCCCCTGGTGAGATTTTCCTGGACCCCCCCTCCCCCCTTTTGACCTCACGTAATTTATGGATGTCTCCAAACGAAATTTTAAAATTTTTTCGTCATATATTCTATATCTTAACTTTAAAATCTATAGAATAAAATTTAAAAAGTACAATTTTGAATGCCAATAACTTGGAGAAATTTTATTTACAATAACTCCACTTATCTACAAAACTTCCTTTTCAAAAAATTAAAAATTTTAAAAAATGAGCGAAAATGTTGCCCAAATTCTGCATCAAAATTCTGAAAAAAGCTCTTGAAACGTTTTTTCAGGAGACCTTTTTTGACTTATCACTTAAAAGATTTTGAAAATTAACAATCATGCTTTAAACAAGATGGATACGTAGAAAAAATTTGGCACTTATCGGGATTTTTCAAAAAGTTAAACGCAAAAAGTAGTACCATTTTTCCACTTGGGCACTAAAAATGGCGCTTAGACGTGACAAAAAAAACCACACACGGTCGCAAAACACACACGGTGATACACTTTTTACTTAGACTCTACAGACATTGGTGTAAATTTCAGTCAAATCAAAAATGTCAACCATCACGTGTACCTCACTCCCAGGAAAAACTTAATTTCAATTTTTAACTATATGATATAACCACAACTTGAATGTCTTGGTTCTGGGGGGGGGGGGCTGCAGCCCCCAGTGCTGAAATTGGAGAAACATATTTAGGGGGACTCACCTTTTTACAGAGTAGATGATTGATGGAGGGTAAAATATGACTAATTCTTAGTACCTACTTGAATTGATAATCAAATTATAGATTACATTTAATTACATAATTAGGGGAAAGTGGGGGCTAATGGGGTATTTTTTAAATGCTAGAATAAAAGCATAAACGCAATTATAATTTTTATAACCTTAAAACTATGTAACATTTAAATATTTATTACAAATATTGACGGAAAGAAAAAAACATTATTCATCTTTATGTTAGCAGTGGCGGATCCAGGATTTGGTTTGGGGGGGCTAAAAATTTGTTAATCGAATTGAATCATCTTGCTCAACCTAATGTTAAAAAAAGTTGTGAATAATCGAGTTCCAAGTTAGTACGAAAAGGGGGGGGGTCTGGGGGTTCTCCCCCAGAAAAGTTTTGGAAATTAGACTCTAAAAACAGGGTTTTTACTCATTTTTTGCACAGCAAATCGTGAGTAATAAAGATTAAAATACTTGAAGAGGGTTTTGGGGGTCCTCCCCAGAAAGTTTTTGGAAATTAGACCCTAAAAATCCGAATCCGAATATATTATTTGCGAATCGGAATATGGGGAGACTGCTGGCAGCTGGCACGCTGATAGGCGAATCCGAACACTCATTCGAATGGGAATTTAGGTCAGAAAAAATAAATTCGTATTTAAATCTACCCTTAAATTTATAATTTTTTTTGTTGGAAACAAATATTTTAGGGAACGGGGCGGTAAAAATACTTCGAGGGACGGCGTCCCCCTCCAATTTCTGCACTGGCAGCCCCACATTGTTGTGTTCTCTGTGAGGAAAAAAACATCTATTCAGTGGATCTCTTTTCGTGCCCCAAGGGTAGGCGCGCACGAGAGAACTTATGTCACGGTGACAGACTCAGATCAATAGAAGAAGGTGCGCGCGCATTAGGCGACGTGACTGGCGACTTTTCTGTCTCCGGCGCTACTACCCGGCGCTAGAGTGCCAAGCGAAACTGTCGCTTTGCTGTTGCCTGGGATACAGGAATGAGGCAGAGGGCGCTCACGTGTGACAAAAAAATTCCCGCGGCGACATTATCGTGACCTTCATTTCATCTGTAGTTCTTGAACTGTGCGGGCGTTAGTTTGAACTGATACTATAAAATGGCTTGTAAAATGGAATTAAATGAGCCTACTACTGGGCAGCCTTGTGAGGAAGATATAAATAATGATCTTCTGATTGATGAGGTACAGAAGAGGGTCCTCCTTTACGACAAAACACACCCCGACTACTCCAATGTAATAGAAAAAACAAATGCTTGGGAGGAGATTGGAGCAATTGTTTTTTACCGAACTTGGAGTGAGCTTAGCCGACTTCAAAGGACGGAAGCATGTGAGTATATTCAATGTTATTGAATTTCAAAAATAAGTAACAGAAATAAATAATATCATATTTAATCCAATTAATTAGATCCAATTAATTAATTTTATCATCCAATATAATTAGACATTTGTAACAGATCTTCGGTTTTTCAATAAACTCTTGTGCTTTGTAATTTACATGACCATACTTTACATTTACTCTTTGTTTGTATTTTCCCAAGTTCTTGGATTAAAATCGTGGGTGATGCTTCGTCTACACCTCTTTTGGTGAAACGAATTATTTTATTTACTTTGATGTCTTGTGTCAAAAGTTGATCGTGGATTTCGTTTAAAGAATCCTTTGGGTCTATACCTTTGATAATATACTGGGTGGTTATGGAACTTTCAAACACATAGCTTTCTATATTCTTTCACCTTTAATCGATCTTAAGTTTAACACTTTAATTGCCGATTCTAAGCTGTATGCCGTTATGATGATGGTTTTATTTCTTGTAAGGTAAATTTCATCTGGTTGATTTAAGATTCCTCTAAATTCTCTGTTCAGGTCTTGGTACCTGATTGATAGTACTTCTTCTGCGTTGGCGCTTTTCAAGCCTACTTTTATTTTCGTTGCTCCATTTTCGAAGGCTATTCTAACTTTTTCTTCTGTGGGTGCATTACTTGTAAGAGTTCTATTTTCTCTTACTTTCTTTTCTCTGTTGTTCTCTAACCTTTCTCAACATCCAAATGACTCGCCGAGCGTTTACTGTTGCCTACCTTCTCCACTTGCATGGCTTCATTCTGGACTCTGTCTCCTTCCACCTTGGAAGTCGACGAAATAAACTTTCCTATTTCCTGCTTGCTAACTTCCAAGCAGGTTGTAAAATTAAGCAATTCAAAAGAAATTAGAAAAAAAATTCAAAACGAAATGAATTCAAAGAAAACTCAGTTGATGTTCCAGACACAACTACGCATCACACCCTCAGACGCAATCTCAAAAAAAAGCGCACAAAAAATTCAAATTTCCGTTCCGCAGGTTACGTTGTAACTTGTAAAATCCAAACAAAAAAAAAACTATTAATGAAATAACATGTATAAAATTGTAGTTGCCATTTAGTGACCCCTAATATAGTCCACCCAGCTTTGAAAAAAACTAAACTATAATTTTTAAACAACCCATGAAGATTTGAAAAAAAACCCCACTTGATTCTTAAGAAACTTTTAATTAAAAGGCCCACGGAGCTTTGAAAAAAAACACTTAAATTTTAAATATTCCACAGAGCTTTGAAAAAGCCCACTTAATATTTAAACACTCTACAGAGCTTTGAAAAACCCAACTAATTTTTAAACAACCCATGGAGATTTGGAAAAAAAAATAATTTTTGAACAACCGGAGGAGCTTTGAAAAAACCCAACTAATTTTTGAACAACCCAAAGAGCTTTGAAAAAACCCACTTAATTTTTGGAAAGCCCATGGGAGCTTTGAAAAACCCAACTAGTTTTTACCAACCCATGAAGCTTTGAAAAAAAAAACATGTAATTTTCAAACAGTCCACGGAGTTTTGAAAAAACTCAAAGAGGATACTTTATGCAATACAAATTATTCAGTATAAGATACATGATTAAGTACTCTATTTTACATTTTAGGCAAAAGCCTACAGAAGCGGTGGAAGAACCTTAGGGCATGTTTTTCAAGAGAGATACGGGAACAGCGAAGCATGAAATCAGGGCCGGCTGCTAAAAAACGGCGCAAGTACCTGCATTTTGAAAGGCTCCTGTTCCTGCAGGGGACTCTTGAGCCAAGGGAGGTCGATGCAAGGGAGTTTGCAGGCCCTTCCAACTTCAATGCCCTTCCAACTTCAGTAGAAAAGGAAGAAATTGAAGATGACGTTGAGAATTCAAGCCATCTACTCCGAAGGAAGAAAAAGAAAGACAACCAGACAACATATCATCAAGACCAGACAACATATGAGGACAGGCTACTTGACATTTTGGAGAAGCAAGCTGACTCAGATATTGAATTTGATCAGGAGAAAAACTTTGCCCTCTCCTTGGTACCTTTGTTAAAGGCATTGCCAAGAGAGAGGAGGCTGCCTACTGAAATAAATATTTTGCAGTTAATACAAAGTGAGATGGCAGTTCAATTTGAAGAAATGGAATAAGTCCACCAACTCTTTTAAAACTGTAAAATATTTTTGAATATACTTATATTTTTTATGATTGTTCTGTATTCTAAATAGGGTTCTGAATATTCAGTAAAAATTTGGTGGTTATACAATAAAAATTCCATTAGTTATACAGGGGGTTTTTTTTTCAATTTTCTCAAAACTTGGTTTTTGGACTTATTCCCTTTTTTAAACTGAAGATTCATTCATTCTAATTAAATTACTATTACTGGTTTCATATTTCACTCTCATATGCAATAAGTTATGTACTTACTAGAAATTTATATGGAACAAAAATTAACTAGTTGTAACTGTATGTATTAACATTTTTTTAACATAAAAAAATATTTTCTATAGGTAGGCAAGCACTCCTTAAGATATACAATATTAAATTTATTTAATATAATATGGTTCATTTTTACTTCCCGAGTTGAAGGATTTACTTTTTGTTAATTTTTAAATCTAACCATCTAAAAAGTTCTAAAATATTTCATCTAATTTTTTTTTCTATAACTTATTTACTTTTTGAACAAATACAACTTAAATATTAGTCAAATTCCTCCATAAAATTTGCAATAAAAATATACGTATAATTGAAGAAGTGTTTTCATTTTACTTGTCTTTTACTACCCTTTTGACAGAAAAATCTGAAATTCCCAGTTGTGTTCTCTGTCCCTTAAAAGTTTAACATTGTAAATTTATTACAATTTCTATACATAAATTGCTGCTGTTTCAGTTAAATAAAATGTGTTTTTGTTGGTTTACTTATAGCAACTTTTTTGTATACGCCCTATATTTTTTATTGGAGAATCCATGGTAGTTACAAATATGTGGATAGTTTGTAAACATTAAAAGAATAAAATTTGTTTATTTTGAAAGTGATATAAGTCATATTTTCTATTTTAATTGCAATTTTATGCAGTTTACTATTAAAAAACACTATTTGGGAAAATAAAGTTTCATTCATAGACATATAATGTTTAAGAACCAACATTTTGTTTTTCAAATTTTAATTATGCCTTCTACTCAATTCATTTCTTCCTTAATCTTCTCTGAGTTGTGGGAAATAACTAGGTTAGGGCTTCCGGACTGAAAGACTTCCTCTTGCACCTTTCTTATTTTTACCCAAATTTTCTTGTGTTGTTTACTACCCTAATATTCTTTCCGATTTCTTAACCTTGATTGCCTTTTATTAAATTAAATTTTGATGACTATAAAATTATTTTTCTGATTTGGAAAATTTTACGAGAACGCAAAAATCCAAACAAAATATTTTTCATATCATCTGAAGGTTTATTTAAATATGATTTGCGAGCAGTAGAAGTTTATCACACTAAACAAACGGAACTATATTTCGTTTTTGCCAGTTATCACAAAGAGAACAGATTCGAGAAACCGTTTTCTCAGATTCACACACCTGATATCAAAGAAAAGCACACACCTTTCATAAATTCCCAAGCCTGAGATAATCATAATCATGGTTTATTTGACAGTCCAATGATACGACGTTTAATGAACCATGTTACTTTCCTTAAAGCTCTTTGCAATGTTATTTCATTCACATAGTAAATAATTAAAGTACTTTTTGAATGAAAAAAACTGTGGATAGAGCTATTAATTTCTAGAAGTGTAGGGGAGAGCGGAGCACTTTGGGACACTTTTACTAAATTATTTTTCTAATTTATTTATACCGTTATATTTATTCAAACGCAGCCAATAGTATATTAAATATACTTTTTGGCGCATCTAATAATAATAAAAAAAATGATCGTACAATTATCGCTTTTAGGGAATTCATAATAACAAATTTTAAAAACCTTTTTTAATGTTCCAAGGTGCCCCACTAGTGGCCCACCTTGGGAAACTTTCAAAAATAACATAAAAACTTATGTTATTTTAAAAAATAAAAAAACAACTCATTAAATAATGATAAAGACATGCTTAAGAATATTAAATTAGTCATCAATAATATTTTACATTCAAAATTTTCACTGATTTCTTCATTCCTTCTCCATTCCTTGTCACTTTTAATTTAGAGAATAGATAACTTCATATTTGTTTAACAAATATAATAAATTATTGAAATGTGATAAGAATAGAAATAGAAAAACATGCCAATAGAAAAATTGGCATAAAATTTTACATAAAAATTATTATGTGTTCGAACCAAATCTGAAAAAGTCAAAACTGTCACAGATTTGTTACATGTCTTTGTTCTAGTATTAAGTAAAACCATAATTATATGCTAGAACAATTTAAAAAATAGATATCTCTTTAGTTGTCAGCTCCGCGGTAATAACAACAATAGATGGTCAATAACCACGTAACACGTGTGAAGGTGATAATTCGAAAAAGATAAATACAACCCCATCAACAATACTTTAATGTTTAATGCTTAGATAAAGTTTACCACGGTTCACACCATTCAGTGAAATGTTAACAGCTAAATTTATTGCTATCAAGGTAGACGAACGCTGAAAGAACTTATGCAATGTAACTGATCCTCTTATAAAAATAATTAAATACATTTTAGTAAAATGTTATCAAAAACACAGTAAGGTTCATATAAGATTAAAACATATGCTTGAGATTTTGAACTCAGATTTTATTCATTTGTTTTTAAATGTTTCAAAATGTTCACTCTTTTCTTTAATTTTACTACAAATTTGGTCTTATATTTAACATTAGCACTTGAAGTTAGCTTAATAACATGTTTCACAAACTTATTATACCACAACATTTAATCTTTCAAAAAATTAATACTTTTGAATTTTTTAAATTATGAATTTTTGGTATTAATGTAGTATGAGGCCTACCACTTTTAGTTTGCTGGATTTTGGTTATAAAATTAATTGATGAAGTGTTGGATTGGTTAATATTTTGTAGACTGACTGGTTGATTGCTTGATAATGTGCAATATCGTTGGTGAGTTTCAGTGTTCTAACGAAAATTTTAAAAAAGATAATTTACTACCAAAAATTGTTCAAATATTACCTGTTTCAACTTATTTGAAAATTATCCCCGTGTCAAGTTTATTAAATTAATTAACTAACCACTGATTTATCCTTAAATTATGGGGGAGTATATATTATTATACTAATAACTGGTAACATTCATGGAAAAAATGGTAAATTGCTTCAAAAGTTTTAATTGAATTTTTAAGTTGATTTTTCGATCATAAAATAATGAAAAATCATTTAAGTAAAAGCGGCAACCATTTGCTTTGGCGACCCCTTAATTGTTTTAGGAGCTATTCCAAAAGAGTTCGGAGAACGCTCAGAAAAAATGTCCCCCGTCCCGATCGATGTATTCTGACGCATATTTCTGATCTAATCGTTCTTTTATGCTAAGGCACAAATGGTTTCCCCACAGACATTCATCATAACGATCGAGAGATGGGTGTTTTGTTCAACCTGTTTTTTCAAGAGCAAGTTCAGGGGTAACAGACAAAAAGAGGTCACTCAGACAGTTTTAGAAACAATTTATACTTTCACTGAAGTTAATTGCTATGTGTTTTAGCATGCATTAAAAAGATAATTGTTTTTCCACGAGGGACAGAGAATCTAATTAGATACCATTGGAAATATTCGATTAATTTAAAATTAAATAGTTTTTTTGGGGGTGGCCAAACCCCCTTGTAAGGTTGTAAGCGAATGGTTGTGGCTAACAAAAACAAATAAACGTTAGGTATTTAACTATAAGATAAAAAAGGGGAACTTAAAAGTGCGTTTTAAATTTGATGTACTATATTCTTTTGTTCAATGGCGTAACTTGACCTATTGTGGCTCCAAGGTAGGAAAATGGAAAAGAGTGCCCCCCCCCAAAAAAAACACCATTTTTTAACTAACGTATAGCAAATCTGGGGGAGTCAAGCAGTGATGATGAGATTAGTAGCAAATCAAGATTTTTTTCCAAGATCCACTGATGCATACACACTGGCAGGGGTCCCTAAAAATTTGAATTACCGTGATTTTTCAAAGTTAATGTTTTCATTTAATTAACATTGTAATAAAATATTACACAAAATAAGTAATAAATTGTTAGAACTTCTTTTATGAAAATAATGACATTAAATTCATTTTCGTTAAAGAAGTCCTAAAAAATGGATGCACTCCTCAGAAAGCCTGTAACCCCATTTTCTCTCCTCCTGGAATCGCCTCTAATATGATAAATATTAGTATATCACCGTAAAAAGTTATTTTCTCTAAATATAAATAAAGTATAATAAGGTCTGTACTTATTCTATACATAATATCCATGGAAACATAGGATATGTGAAAATAACAATAATTTTTTAACAGTCTTAATTTGGGTTTTTGTTCTAATTATTAGTGTAACTATTAATAATTAATTGTTTATTATTTATATTATTTATTTTTATTGTTATTTTATATTTATTAATTATTATTATTCTATTTTTTATAAAAATTTTGGAATATATTCTAAATTTACTTAGAAGACGAATTTTCCCTGGATTTTTCCAAAAGGCCCTTTGTAATTTAAAGATTTAGGATAGTGTCCCAAGGTTTTTTTCATTCCTGAATTCTCCGGTTGATATTATTAACAAAATTATGTGAAAACAAAACTAATTTCGAAAAGCAATTTCCATGTCTACAAAGTCCATGTTTATTCAGAGCGTTATCGAATATTGACATTTCCTTGGAAAAACGAATTTCATAGCCGAAACGGAAAGTAAGAACGGTGCGACGCACGTTACATCACAGCCATCGCCTCCCCCCCCCCCCCCCCTCCGACAGGAAATTTTATCACAACCATCACAACGCCAGAGCGCTACGAAAGCGGAGAGTGGTATTTCTGGCAACCATTCTCTCAGCTGACTGGCTTTGGCGGAGGAGCCAACAGCCAAACGCAGAGCAAAGGCTGTTGGCAGGCAGATGGTGGATTCTCTGTACTGTTTCGTCTCAAAACTGAGGTACTGCTTGTTTATGTGTGTGTGTGGTTAACTTGGGCGCTTGAAGCGCATCCTTTGTGTTGTGGTTCCAATTTTCAATCGTTGTGAGTCCTTTTGATGTCTGTTTGTCGAATTGTGGGCTGTGAAGAAACGAAATGCGTCAGTTCTGTGACAAAGAGGAAGTCCGATTTTTCGATATTATCGGTTCAAGTGGAATAAATTATTATTTGTTTGGTAAATCAAGTTGATTAGGTAACTGACTGGGTTTGTTTGTTTATTCAACATTATAATCTGCTCCCATCCTTATGATTGCAATAATTTATAGTCTTTCTTTTATCCTACGTTTGTTTATCGAATTGTATCTACAAAGTTATTCCTTCCTGTAGTAATGTGTGTGTTTCTTGGTGTTGATATAATTGAAATGAAATTCATTTTTATATTATTTTATTTCTGTTCTCATTTCTGATATCTTTTTATAATAGTAGATCACAAATCGATTCTTAGTATTCACTGAAGTGGTGTGTTTGTTTACTAACATTTTCAATCAAATATAATCTTTATTCTTCAGAATTTGTTAAGTTAAAATCTACAATTACAATTTATTTGTTAATTTTCAGTGAAAGAGTCTGAAACAATGTTTTTTAAAATTAAAAGTAAATAAAATTGAAATTTTTAGAATTATTTTATTAATTTTTCATTTAAAAACAATTTAAGACAGTTTGGGTGAACAGTGAACAATTTTAGTATTTTAATGGGACTGTTTATTCTTAGAATGTCTTGGATCTACTTTAAGAGCTTTCACTTCACAGAAAAGAACAAAGATATATGTTGATTTTCCATTTGATTTCATTATAAAGATTACTTTCATTGATATTACGTACATATATGTTCCGTTGCTAGTGAGAAGTTTCCACATTTCCTGGTAACCAGATGCATTAATTTATTTAGTAATATAATACTTATATTAAGAATTTTTGATCTTTGTGTAGTATAGGTACTCAATAGTACCTAGTATTTTTCAAAAACAGGAATCATATTTTAACTCAATAAACTTTCTTCTTGAGCAACTCCAACCCTCAATTCATAACTAATTAGATACTGATTGCTAAATTATTTAAATAAGTCTGGAAACCATGTAAAGAACCATCTAGTAGATTCAGAATTACCTAGTTATTCTTTCATGTTTTGCATGGGCCTTTCAACATAATATCCAAAAAACAAAATTACATTTAAAGACTCCTTTTAAAATTTGTGTGATCTATGTTTAAATTTTATTATGATTGATTTAGTAGGATTAAACATCTACTTTTCAAATTCCTCTGAGTACATTTTGAGAGCTAAAAAAACATCTGAATATTTTTCAAAACCTACCAGTTTCCATTTAAATTACATTTTTACTACAGGTGATCCTATTTAAATGATCGCTGTAATAAACATAGATCTAAAATTTAACATTGTTGCATTTTAAGTAGTATTTTGTCTTCAAGGTTTTAAGATGTTATGATATAATATGACGAGTGAACACATCATCAAATGCTATACCTACTTATAGCAATTATGAAGAACTGCCTTATTTTGCTTGAAGCCACAAATTTGAATCCTTATATATAATTGGGTTAAGGCAATACTATCGCATATTTACTTAGTTCAGATTTTTAACTTACTGAATTCAAGACTTAATAATAAGTTATCCAAACAATTTTAAAATGCTTATGAATTATGTGTCATCATTTTCTAATCTATAGGACCCTAATTAAAAATACTATCTGTGTGTAAATGTTTCATAAATTTTGTTTTTTAATCCATTTAAAATCAATGTAGCATGTGTAGTTATTTGCATTAAATGTTACCCCTAATCTTTTACTTTTTTTTAGGTCTTAAGAACTTGAGATGAATGGCATCAGAATATTGCTTCTGCAGCATAATTTTTCTCCTGCACAAAACATCAAACAAGAGCAAAGTGTTTGTAAGTTGATTTGTGCTATTTTGTGTGAAAGAAGGTGTCTTCAAATGCTTCTGTTTTTTAATGACATTAGTACTTATTAGAAAATTCCTGCATACTTTCTTTTACATCCTATATTAAAAATTTCATGTATTATTATGCATAAAATATAACATATATATTATCATAAAAAAGGGAGTCCTTTCTAGGGTTTATCCTGCAAAACTGAGGCAGTATTTTACTTAAAATCACTTTTATTCAATTTGTAGGTCATAATTTATTTTAGATAATTTTGTTTAAAAAATAACCTATTTTAACATTAGATGAAAGTCCTTAGGCTCTGAGAAATGGTTGCAGAATATGTTCATATGGTCAAACAAAGTTGGAAGAAATTCAGGCAGTTTGGGAGTTTTTGGAGGGGGGTATTGGAATTTTGGGTGGGGATATTGGGTAAATTTATTCCTTTTCTAGGGTCAAAAAAGGTAAATTTCTGAATTTTCCCTCTGGCTACACCCCTGGTAACAAATATTTTTGCTGGTGACAGTTTAAATTTTAGAGTTTATAATTTATATTTTAAGATTTAAGATTAGAGATTTTTTTTGGTGAAGGTGACATGTATAAGAAGGTATAAAGTCCATGCAAATTGAAACTTATAGAATATTTAGTAATTATTGAGCCTTAAAGAAGTTCAGCGAAAACTTTATTTTATAATGGTTATTTGTACTTTAGTAGTTAGTAATCTTTGTACTTAAGTATAAACATAAACTAGAATAAAACTAGGGGTAGGGGAAATTTTGGATGAAATTAATTGAGGTCTATGGAAATCGTGGACCTCAAAACATTTTCTGCACCCCTGTTAGGAAAATGTTCAGTTGTAATTCCCAATGAAAATAAGGGGTGGGGTGGTCAGGATTAAAAGAGTTAATCATCAAATGCATTTATATTACTGGTTAAAGCATATAAATATAAATGATGTGATAAAAACTATGCATGGTAAGTTTTTGTATCAATTTTATGTATTTTATTGAAAAATGTTTTATTTTTAATTACAGCTATTTCTTGAAAGCCTGTAGTAGAATTTAAGCACCCTAACTTTCTATAGGTAAGCTAGTTGTTTTTTTTAAACTGGCACTTAAAAATGATACATAGGAAATGAAATATTATACTTTTTATTTATATTATTATTTTATACTTTTTATTTATTGCCATACACAATTCTATATTTTTTTCATTAACTTAAGAGTTGTATGGTTATCTGATTAGAATAATAAAATTGTAATATGAACTAAAATAATCCTTTGGAATTTTAGAGAAAAACCCACTTTTTGCTTCGAATTAAATTTTTATTTTTTACGTTTAACAGAATCCTAAAATCAGGGTTTTTTTATGAGTGCAAGTGAGTGTTTTTATTGTATGGTGAATTTAAGTCTTTATTTTATCAAACCAAACAATCAAGGAAATAAATTAAAATTTAAGTCACAAAAACAAGTCTTATACTATTTGTTTTCGTACTTAAAGTATAGTATAGTCAAAATGTATAGTGATGAAAGTAAATAAATATTTTTTGTGTTAAACATATTATTTATTATGACAATGAAAAATAATTGATATGTCTTATCAATTTTAAAATTCATTAAGGTGAGTTATGAGCAAAAATGTTAATTGAAAATAATGTTGTCGTAATTTTTATTATTACATTTCTAACAATAAAAGAATAATCTAATCATTTGGATAAAAAAACTATTGGACACTAATGACAAAACATGCACTCCTTAAAAATTTTTATTTTATTAATTATTTACTTCTATGGACAAGTTCAACCAGAACAACATTTTACTTTGACTAGAAGTTGACCACTGTTGTTGTTTATTTCATAACATTGAAGATTAATCATATTTCTGGTTTAAAATACATAGGCAGATGTCTTTGTTGAACAGTTTGTTGGTAGTTGAACCTCACAAAAATAAGAATTATGGATTATGGCCATTCCGTAATTTTTTCATCAATATTTTAAGAAAATTCAAACAAATGAAAAAAAGGTTTTACCTAATTAGCTATAAAGGTTGTTAAACTAGTAAATTTCTACATTTCTTGCTTATTTTTATCAATAATCACTAACTAGCATAAAACCATATTAAAGCTCATAAATGTGTGAGGATTTTAAAATTTTCATATACTAACTTATAAAACTTGAAAAAAATACAGGACTTGACTCTTAATTTGAAAACGATGAAAATTTTCTTTCATTTTGAAATGGGTACAAGTCACATCAACTGTTTTTTACTGTTGTAATTTTATATTTCTTATTTCTGTAAAATCTATTAACTATTGCAACCAGATCAAATTTTCATGCTTAAATACTAATTATTCCTTAAAACGTTTAAATGAAAAATAACATAAATTTTTTAATTTAATCGAACATAAAACATTACATATCTCAAAACAATTAAAAAGTGGACTTGTACAACTTTCAAAATCAACAACACAACTCATAGTTTTATTGAAAGGTAAAGATTAATCATTGTAATCTGTCTCAGTTATTTTAACTCTTCTGTTTGTTACTGTTTCATATTATGCTTGTCTGTTAATTTTTATACTTGGTTTCCAGACAATTATTGGTAGGTCACAAAAAGATATGAAAGAATATTATGTATCAGTTACCAATTTACTAAATAAGGAGCAAGTAATCTTAAAAGATATTTACATCTTTAATATTTTCAAACCTTAATAAATTTGATTTCAATCATGGTTGAAATTTAAACTAAGTATTTGAATCCAGTTGTAGCCAAAAAAACCCTTAATTTTGAAAATATTGATCTGTTTTTATTTATTCTGAAATTATTATTTTTTAAATAACATTGCTTTTACTGTTATGAAAATTGGAAAATAAGTTTGACTATTTAAAAACACAAATTTCATGATAAATTTATTTTTAAAGGAAAAGTTCAGTACTGGAAGCTAGTAATTTCTTCTTAAAATATGCATTGTCAAAAGAATGTTCATTGTTCGGCTAAATTGTGATCTGTTTAGATACCTTGAGTAATCTGTTTCTCATATTTTTTTTTCATTCTAACTTTCAGGTGCTTTATCAGCCATAAAAATGACATCGTCCACTCTAGTTGAAACTGTATCTATCGACTATGAAGATTTCAGTGAGAGCTTCCTCACCTGCGGCACTTGCCTGTGCACTTACGATGGTCAAGAGCACACTCCGAAGCTTCTTCCCTGCTCACACACAGTCTGCCGCAGCTGTCTCGAGCGCATTGCTGCTGGCAACGGGGTCAGGGATGCTGGCTCATTCCGGTGCCCCATTTGTCGGGAAACGATCCCCCTTCCCCGTGGAGGGGTCAGTGCACTCCCTCCCAGCTTCCTGGTCAACCAATTGCTGGACCTCATGTCTAGACAGAGGAGGGAGGTGATCCCCAAGTGTTCCATGCACGCAACGCAGGAGCTCCTGTTCTGCGAAACGTGCGACTGCGTGTTTTGCCGGCTGTGCACCACGGGGACAGCTCATCACGGGAATGGCACTGAGAGTGGTCAACACACTGTCATACCATTCTCCATCGCCATCAAGCGTATGTCCGAGATCCTGCTGTACAAGGCCCACCTCTGCATCAGCAAGCTGAGCAAGGCTGCTGAGAATGTGAATGAAGAGATCGCGAAACTGGACGCGGCTGCCGAGGAGACCGTCGAGGCGATTGAGAGGTCCATGCAGGAAATCACCATGGCTCTGGAGCTGAGGAAGTCTGAACTGGTGGAAACGGTCAAAAAGCTGAAGAGTGGCAAGAAGAAAATCCTTGCAGATCAGCTGTCAATTATTGAGTCAGAAAAAGAGAAGGTAGAACTCCAGTGCAATGGCCTGCAGTACCAAGTAGAAGTAAGAAACATTACCAATAGGATCAGCGACTTAAACAAAAAACTAGACTCCTTGAATGCAGTCATGGAGCCCAGGGAAAATGCCTTCCTGAAGTTCGAACATGAGCACAACTCTTCTTCCAGTGACATAGAAAAATCTCTCAGGGAGTTTGGTCGAGTTCGTTCCAGTACCACATATCCTGCTCTCTGTTCAGCTTTTGTTAAGTCCTGCTCTGCTCATCTTGAGAGCACAGCTTGCATCACTGCCTTTGACTACCACGGTACAGCCCAGACGGATGGGGGAGATCCCGTCGTCATTGATCTGAGGTACGAGAACGGCGACAGCGTCAAAACTCACCTAGTAGATAAGAACAACGGCACATACGATGTCAACTTCCTTCCAGAGCAACCAGGAAATTACAAACTGAATGTGACAGTCTTTGAGCGTCCTATTAAAGACAGTCCTTTTCACTTTGTGGCGTCTGAACACATCAACCCAGTTTCTCAGTATGGACTTAGAGGCAGTGGTGAAATGCATTTCTTGCAACCTGTGGGTGCAATCATGTCTAATTGTGGAAAGCTTTTTGTTCTGGATACAGGCAACAGCAGAATAAAAGTGCTTACTAAAAAGTTTGAACTGATCCACCATATATCAAATGTTGGAATGGATGACCGTAGTGGGACTGGAATAGCTCTGTCTGCCAAAAACACTTTATTTATTGCTAACTGGAGAACAAAGTATGTGACAGAAATAGACTTTGATGGTTCAGTAATCCAAAAATTCACCCACAGTGACTTTGTTGAGCCAATAGACTTAGCTGTAAATGGCAAAGATCAGATTCTTGTTGCTGACAATGGTGCTTCTTCTGTGTTTATATTTGATTCAGATGGTAATTTTGTTTCCAAGTTTGGTAAGAAAGGTACTGAAAATGGAGCTTTTAACTTAATGAGCTCTATAACTGTTGGTCCTCAAGATGAAATCATTGTAAGTGATTCGAGAATACAAGTGTTCAGTCCAGTGGGGAAGTTCATTCGTGAAATATACCCTGAAGGCAAAGGGAAAGGCCACCATGGAGGAATAGTGTATGATGGAAAAGGCAATCTCCTTGCCACTAGGTGTGAAAAAAATGGTAGCTTTGTGCAAGTGTTTAGCTATCAGTCAGGGAACTTACAGTTCAGTATTGACAGTTACGATGCCAAACTTAAACGGCCCAGTGGTCTTGATGTAACAGGAGATTTCCATGTAATAGTGGTGGATTTAGGCAATGATTGCATAAAAAAATTTCGCTATCGCTAAAGTACAACATGACTTTTTTAAGCATCTCTCACACTTAAACACACTGTTTAAGCATTTTAGTTCATGTACAAGATAATCACCTAATAATACTGTTAGCTAAATTTATAGAGTTGTAATTATCGGTTCTTACATTGACACCAATTTTATTAGTTACTTCAAATAGATTTTATCTATAAGAAACTGCTACATAACTAAATAATTCACTACAATACTCTTCAATAATTACCTCTGTTTCACTTAATTAAAATGTAAACCTTAAAGTAAGTTGCTTGGTTCTATTATTTGGTTTTACATATCTTTATTTGACTAAATCTTTGAATCTATCTGGGAGCATTGCATTAAAGATCTTTAATTGCACTCTTAAGAATATGAATCTCAGGCATTTTAGTATATTAATCTCAATTTAGAATTTCATTCTATATTTTTGATTACTGCCTTTTTGCATATCTTTATCATATTTTTGCATTTATTATTTACATAATCAATTGAAATGAGTAACTCATTTTCTTAACATTACCCATTTAATTAGACCAAAGATTTCTATACCATCTTATACTTAAAATTCATTATTCATTTATGGGGAAAAACAGTTTCAGAATTCAACATGACTTCTTTTCTAACTTGTAAAAAAATGAATTATTTTATTAGTTTTTTTTTAAACTCAGTAAGTTGTTTCTTACCTTTTTTAAAAAAATATTTTATTTGCTTTTGTCTTTAACTTTTTTGTTTTGATGCATAAAAGATAACTGTATCACAGTTCCTGATAGTTACATTCACACCAAAGTTTGTCATTAATGTAGTATTTATATGTATGTTTAAATGTGTCAGTTACAAGTATAACAGTATATAACCTTGCTTTAAGCATAAATCATGACTATTGTGACAGAAATTCACATTCTTGTGATTATATTTTTGGACCATTAAACACAGGTATAAACATCATTTGAAAAAATATATAATCTAACCATAGAAAATATTTTATATAATTCTCATATTTCATGCTCAATATCTTTAAAGGGACTGATTGTTATACTTTATTTTAATGATGAATAATTACAACTTTAATGTGAAAACATAATGTGAAGCTTGCTCAAGATAAAGTGATTAGGGACTGAAATTTTACCTGCATTAAACATTATTACTTTATAAATCATAAAGAATTATAAATTGATTCACCTAGCTGACAATACTGGATTGTGTGTAAGGGGGGGGGGGGAATTTACAAATTTATTGTAGATCAGGATTAGAAGTTTTTAACACTAGACAAAAATCACTGTAGAAACCTAAAATAAGTGTCCAGAGCACAAATGGAAAAACGAATTGACACATGCTTTTATTAAGTATCTCCAAAACACATTAGTACTATAATCTATTTTCTTCATCTTGACTATCCCAAAATTAAGAAATTCACCTTTACAAATTCTTAAACTTAAACATTTAAATTGCTTGTATGACTTTTTTTACAACTATACAAACATCAACAATATCTGTTGGAAAATCTATTAAAATTATTAACACTTTTAAGTTAAGAATAAATAATTCAAATACAGTAGCACTCTTAATAACCAATACTTTAGCATTCTAAATCACTTTGAGCAAAAAAAATTGGCTCTAAAATAAATGTATTTTAGGCTTATCAAAAGATCTTTATTTAATTGTTATTTACTGTATTATACAATAAATAATATACAAGGTGCATAACTTACTTACTGTTCTGTATGTATTGTAATAAATATTAACAACATTGTTTTACGGTCATTTAAGCTAATACAATATACATACTGTATTCTGTAAAGTTACATATTTTGTAAAGGAATTGCCATTTTTTTATTTCAAATCTAAATCAGTCTGGTCTCACAGGGTTCCCGCATTCCCTAAAAAGCCTTATGAAGGACATAATTTTACCTTTGTTTCTAGAGGCCCCTAAGGGGCCGTATTCCTCCCCCTCCTAAAGCCTATTTTTAATCTGAACCCTTGACTTATTTTTCTCCAGAGGGAGAGTATCATTGGAAGATGGGGTCCCCTTAAATAACCCAAGTTATTTAATGTAAAATTTCGAAATATATTCTGGAGGCCCCAAGACCTGAACATGATGCACAATGTTCAGAAAAGTTTACCGCACTAGAAATAAAAGAGATAAGGTTACCATTTTGCCAACATTTTCAACTGTCCTCAAAGAGTAACTTGAGTCTGTGGGAAACTAAACCTATTTTAAATTTTTGAGTAGACTTAAAAGAACAGATTAAATCTGTTTTGATACTTTTTAAATTTATTTTTACCACCAGAAGCAAATATGTTTCTATAGTTCTGAAAAAAAAATTTTTGTCTGTGAAATGACAGTAAATTTCACCCTTATATAAAATTATACTGAGCCAGATTTTTTTGTTATTTCATTTGCTTAGACTTTTGTTAAAGCATGGGTTACTATAAACTATACAGGCTAGTCCAGATATGGAAATCATTAAGAATATAGATGGCAATAGCTGACATCTGGCAAAGCACTAAATCTATATACAATACCTATGGTACATTATAGACCCTATATGTGGCGATCCTAGCAGGAAAAGTTGTCTAATGTTTTTCATAATTCAAAACTCGGCTTGCCTGTATTATAATATCTAGTTAGCCATGGTTAAAATATTGAATTAAATGCATCAAATAATATATACAGGCAACTTTTCTGAGGCTAGTAACCTTACATTTGGTTTTAGCTTTCTTTCTTTTATCCATTTTCCGTATGTAAGTTAATCTTTTTTTATTTTGCTTAAAATTGTCAAACTTGTTATTTTTATTTTCATAAATTTAAGGGCATGTCTTCTTTTACTTTATAGAATTTATGATCGTAATAGTTTAGCTAAATATGAGTCCTACTTCTAGCTGGAAATTTTGAGTGCATGATACTAGTTACACATTTGGCTCTTATATTTTGTACACAAAAACTGGATGTCTTTTACCTAGTTAGGGCAGCAATTGCTGTATTGCATAGAAATCTTAGTTACATGAAACAATCTTAGCTTACATTTATTTATTCATTGAAGTCATTTAAATTTAGGGAGAAAAGTTAATTTCTTACATTTAGACTATCAAACACCATAAAGTATTTCAGTACATATCGTTTATTTAAATCAAGAGACTGGAGGTTTTTTTCATATTAGAAATCTACTTATATGTTTTTTAAGTTAAGATATGAATTTCATTCATGACTAGTTTTATTCTTTATCTGTGTGTGAAGTGCTCTCATGTGATTTTTTCTGCTTGCCACAATGGATGACAAGGTGTAGATTGTTTTTGTGGTTACTTTTGTAATTATATACTTTTTGTTTGTGCCATTCTTGCTGTATACTATTTGAATGCGCTGGTCGCAGTTCATAGTTATATATTCTTATCAGAATAAAGGTCCTTATGTTATGTACATATATATACTCATTGCAATTTTTACAATGCCCGGTGGCCAGAAGCTTTAAAGTTTACCAGGAATTATAAAAGTAAATGTGGTTTTCTAATTTGGAAGAGTAAGTTTGTTGCTATTATAGTAGAGTCCTGATTATCAGAGTTATGTAAACTGAAACTAACTAAGATAACAAAAAACCTTGGTTACAGGGAAAATCCATAAATAATTGCTTCATCATTTTTGAAGGATAATATGATCTTAGGAATACGTGGAAACCTTGAAGATCAGGGTTCTGATAATCAAAGTTTTACTGTAACTGTTAATTTCTTGGTAATTTAACTGTGCATATAAATAGAAAAAAAATTATGTGACTTCCCTTTTTGTTATGCTAAGAAATGTTCAGTGATTTCTTGTTTATAACCAGCAGTCATTGAACCTGGGAACCAGGTGTCTAATAATTTAATTAGTCTTAATTTTTCCATGCTTAATTATTGTTTTATTGATTCACAGAAATACAATTTTGTTCATTGGTGAAGTAACTAAGATTTACACTTTTTAAAATTATAAAAATAAAAGTTATTACACTGTTTGATAAGACCTCCAAAGTAATTTATTTTAGAAAAATTAGAGTGGTAACATATTTATAATTGTGAAAGCTTTTTAATACTGAAGCAGTTAATTCCAAGCCAATGGGTATTTTTCTTAGTTATCAATTTTTTACATATTTTCATGATTATCCAACAAAGATAGTTTAAGGTTTTAAGTATAAATGAAGCTGTAAGAATTTACTCTTGCAATTTCTGGTATCAAGCATTTCTCATGTATGCTTTCTGTATAGTGTTTGTGCTTAAAAATTTAAGTGTTTTGTCTTGCTTCTAGTCAAGTAAGGAAGCTATGTGCATCAGGATGTAATAAAAAATTGTAAAACTGCTTTATACAGTATATTTATCTCACATGCTTACTACTACACAAATGAACATGATATTTTCTAAAAATAGCATCAAACTGAAATTCAAATATGTTAGTCATTAAATTACTTGAAAAAACTTTGAGAAGAGATAAATAAAACCATAAAACAAAGAAATATCATTCTTGAAAAAAGTTTCCACTAATCTTTATCTTGTAGGTTTGACAGCTGTGAGATTCTCTATGCATGCAATCGTTCTTTTTGTTAATGGGGAATCAGTGGCGGCTCGTGAGTTGATAAACTGGGGGTTCACACCCATTTTATAATAAAAATTAAAATTTACACAAGATCTAGAAAGAGAAGGATGTTGGACCAATACAGAATAAAAAATTATCTCTCTTAGGAGAGTAGTTTTAATTGAGAGTAGTTAAAAAATATGCATTTAATGGAAATAAACAAACACTTATGAATATATTCATTTCATTTTTTATAATACCATTGAGGGGAAAGTCATAATACTTATCCATAACATAATACCTCACAAACACCTTTTATAATTATTAATTACACTGGTCAACATGCATTTTGATGCCGGGAATATTAAAGCTGATTTTGTATATATTTGACCTCCTGATTCAGAATATGGCATCCATTTTTGCTCATCAGTTCTAGTTTTGGAGATATTCCAGAATTAAGTTTTTAAGACTTTTTCTCTACCTTTTATACAATATGGTGGTATAAAAATGCCTTAAAATATAAAAAAACAAACTCTCCAAGGCTTTTCCTATTCCTTAGGGTGCAAATAATAGATAGTGTATACAGTTTCAGCCCCCTGAGTTAGTTTTAAGGGGTACCTTAGGGCAGCAGTTCTCAAATTGGGTGCCGCGGCACCCTGGGGTGCCGCGAGCCTTTGCCAGGGGTGCCGCGCCAATAATCAAAAAGTTGTCAAATTTTTTTTTGTCGTGGTACTGTTGACCGTTGTGCTGTTCCTGCTATCGTACTGCGCTATTGCTGGTTTATATCCATATTTTTTTAAAAATTTCCAAAAGGTAAAAATGATTTTAGCTATTTATTTGAAAAAGTGAGGGAGCAATAATTAATCCTTTCTATTTTTATAGAAATAATTATCTTGGATGTTTATAAATTTTTATGTCACATAAACTTTCCCATTTCGGTCCAAAAGGGTTAATGCTTCCTACTCACAAACATACTACATTTATGCAGCATGCTTTTATGATTCTATGTTTAAAGTACTATGTAAAATTAAATCTTTATTTCTCCCTTCCTTTTTTTCAAAATTTCATTTAGTTTTCCTTTCAGAATATGTTCTATTTTTGGAGTTTTTATTAGTTGTTACCTTATTTAAAAAAACTGTGGTATATCCTTAAAGTAATTTTTAGCTAATTCCAAAAATGACAATAAATACATAATTCTCTCTTTTTTTTTAATTTTATATCAATGTATAAAGAGTTTTTATAACTTTCATCCTTTAAATTGAAACATTTTCGATGAAAATCAGAATTGGAAAAAAGGATGATTATAATATACCCTTTGATATAATTAATTCGTAATTTAATTAGCTTAAGGATAACAAGAAACATGCTAACATGAGGCTGGTTTCGAATTTAATTATCATAGTATAATATTGCCTATTTTAAAATTAAGTTCATTGCAGATTTTTTTTCAATTATGTTCTGCTTACAAATACTGTCAGAAATTGCATTTTAATCGATTAAAAATACAATAATATTAATTAAAACCTTAAAAATAAGGCTAAATTTGAATATTTATACATACATGTGATAAAAAATTATTTTTTTAAAACTGTGGCTTGTAAAACTTTATGGTTGCATTTCTTTCAATTTTATGTTCTTAATAGTCTAATATTGGGCCCCCTCAATATTTTACTGAAGTCGGCCCTTATGGATACTCCTATTATAAGACGAAATAAATCCATTTTTTTTATATCGATGCTCCGGTTTAGAGTACTCATAGTCCCAAGTACTTTTAAGAAAATACGTTTATGTGAGTAGAGTAGTAGAGTATTTGACCACTGACTTAAAAATCTAGTATAGATTCTGCCGATCCCTCAATCAAACTTTTTAGGGGTGCCTCGAAATTTTTTTAGCCTGCCAAGGGTGCCGCGGTGAAAACAAATTGAGAACCCCTGCCTTAGGGAGCCTAAAGTTGAAAAAAAAGTGGAAAAAATGGTCTTTTTTTTCAGAATTTTTTAAAAAATATTTTTGAGTTTTCTAATGTGATAAAACTGTCTAATATATGTTATTTAGAACTTATTTAGACAGGATAAAATCTTTTTTACTTTTAAACTGCACCCCAAAAGACCTATTTTCTAATTTTAGGCGAGAAATAGGGTCATTTTGCTCAAAAACGCTATATACCAATAATGGCGGGTGAAACGAATAAATTTCGGAATTTTTCAGTAGTAAGTCCTCAATAAAGATGTCTTTTGATGTAAAACTGAAAAAAATATTTAAAAGGGAATTTTTCCACTTTTTTAAAATTTTAGGGCTTGAAAGCTTGGGAGCAGTTTCTATTGTTATTTCACTGATCATTATCAAATGAAATTTCAGTTTTACTTCAAAGGACATCTTTTTTGAGGACTTACTTCTGAAATATTCGGAATTTTTTTGTTTCAACCACCATTATTGGTACTTAGCGTTTTTGAGCGAAATGACCCTATTTTTCGCCTAAAATTAGAAAATAGGTCTTTTGCGGGGCAGTTTAAAAGTAAAAATTATTTTATCCTGTCTAAATAAGTTCTAAATAACATATATTAGCCAGATTTATCACATTAGAAAACTCAAAAATATTTGTTTAAAAATTCTGAAAAAAAAAAAGACCATTTTTTCCAACTTTAGGGCCCTACCCTTTAGAACTAACTCAGGGGGTTGAAACTGTATACAGTGGCGGATCTATGGGACTTAAGTTTACACTACATAAAATTGAACTTTTTCGAAAAAAAAATTAAGTCTTTAGAAAATTTTGTTTAAATTTTCAAAATTTTTAACTTTTTTTCAGTTTTTTGTAGCCTTTTTCACAATTCAAAGGGTCTACAAAGCATTAAGCCCCTTCCAAGATCTTTAGCCCCCTGCATTTTTATAAACTCCATTTACTATTTAAGGATTTCTAGAGGTTTTAGCCCTTACAAATAATTAGCCCCCCCTGCATGTTTGAAGGTTTGATTCGTAATTTAAAGGGCCCAATGAGCTTAGCCCCTAAAAGCATTAGCCTCCTTGCGTTTTTTTGTTTGTATACAAATTAATGAGCTTTAGCCCTATGAAACAATAGCCCCCTCCATGCTCTTTAATAGCCTTTACAAAGCTTTTAGCCCTCTTGCGTTTTTAAATATATATTTGGTTCACTATTTAATGAGCTTTAACCCTTATGAATCCTTCCATGATATTTAGCTCCTACAAGGCTTTTAGCCCTGAGTTTGTGTAGATTCAATAGACGACATTAGTCATTACGTCACTTGCTTGTTTGGAAACGTTGATTCCATCCGTGATTGGTTCCGTACGGATTTACTTCCAATCAAGGAACCAATCACGGATAGAATCAACGTTTCCAAACAAGCAAGTGACGTCACACTAATGTCGTCTATTCACAATTTAAAGGGGCCAATGAGTTTTAGCCCCCATTAAGAATTAGCCTCCTTGCGATGTTTTATAGTATTTAGTTCGCAATTTAATGAGCTTTAGCCTAAAAGCGTTAGCCCCCTCCAAGATCTTTAGCTTTCAGCACTTTAATATAAACTAGCTGTTACGACCCGGCAAAGCCGGGTCTTACAGCTAGGCTAGCCTTTTATGCGAGCTTCGCTCGTTACTACTTCAAGTTCCTATTAATTATACATTAAATAAGAAGTTTAACTTTAATAATTTATTATTGTTGAATTAGAAACCAACTTCCCTAAAAGTAACTTTTTAACCTTTATTAAGTAAACCAACTTTCTTGAAAGATATTTATTTAAAAGCTATAGAGCATTTTCAATCACATGACTCGGCCTAACAACGGCCTTAGCAACGTTGTTTATTCGCCAAGTGACGTCATGTGCGAATGCTTCTATTGGATGCTTCTAGTTCCCGCCCCTAACAACAGCCTTAGCAACGTTGTTTTTGTCCTCCAAGTGACGTCATGTGCGAATGCTCTATTATATTATTTTAAAATTTTAATTACTTTTATTTATTTATTTTTCTGATTATTGCGAGATGGCATCGAGTCAGTGAGTGACGTGGGCTTTTATATTTTTCTGATGATTATGATTATTATTGCGAGATGGCATCATAGTGTGCGAGCGTTCCAGAATCAGTCAGTGAGTCAGTGAGTGACGTGGGCTTTTATATGAGAGATGCGATTCAGAACTTGTAGATTCCAATGAGCTTTCTAAGCCTTACAAAGCATAACCTCCAAAATACTTAGCCCCTTACATTTTTATAGATTTGTTTCACAACTTAAAGGTTATGAGCTTTAGCCCCTCTGTAAGATCTTTAACTCCCTGGTTTTTATTAGATTCACTTTTAAAAGTGTCTAATGCGCTAAGTCTCTTACAAAACATTTACTCTGTGAAAATAGAGACGGGGTTAGGGGGTTCAAACCACCCCCATGAAATTCTTATATCTTACAGTTTTTTTCCTTTGAAAACGAGTACAAGAAATCATCTTTTTCGTGTGACATTCAAAGGGTCCCAAATGACCAAAAATGAGTCAAAACACAACTTTTAGGGTCAAATTTTCAAAAAATTTCTTGGGGGAGGTTCCCCCAAACCCCCCTTATGCCTCGGGATGGATGTATTATTCGCTAAACATTGAAATTAAGTGCACGAAAATTCACATTTGATCTATATTCTAATGATGGGCTGGTATCGATACCAAATACTTAAGTACTCGATACCTAAAAGTATCGGGTGTATTCGATACCTAAATAAAAGTATCGATACTTTATTGACAAAAAATTTTTCGATGAAATTATCTTAAAAATATTGCTGTTGATTTAAAGCAACCTGTTCTTATTTTGCAGCTTAAAATCCGGATTCGTAATCCAAGAGAAACGAAATCCCCCAACCTGAGCCGTAAATCTTCTGCGAGCGAGATTTGACGGCCTTGTGTTTTTTCTCCCGCTGAATCGCACCGAAAGACACTCGCGCTTTGCTCCTCTCGACTCTTTCTCCGCATTGAGTCATTTATGTCCCACTTCACCCAAAAGCTATCGACTCTTGAGGGGTATCGCCAGAGGTATCGCTCATGTGGTATCGATGCTTCTTGCGATACTTTTTTCGATACCGATACTTTTGGCATCGATCCTTCTTGCGATACTTTCTCGATACCAATACTGCGATACTTTTCTCGATACCGATACTTCTGGTATCGAACTTTCTAGCGATACTTTTCTCGATACCGATACTTCTTGTATCGATCCTTCTAGCGATAAATAATTTTAGTATTGAAACTTTCTACGGATGTTTTTTCGGTATGAGTACTTTTGGAGTTTTATTTAAGCTATCACCTATACTTCTACTTAGTGTTGGAAATTTGAGAGGAACAGGCTGTCCCAGATGGCTACGATTAACCATTAAGCGCCGAATTATTGGAAGAATGACCCCTTTTAACGTTGATTATTAGAAAATGGAATACAGCATTTTCATTCCGGAGAAGGTTGGTTTGAAAAGTCACCAATATTTAGTTACATTTTGTAAATACATTAAGTTTTAATGGTATTAATTGTTTTAATTAAAATCAACTAATTAATAGTAATAATACCTTAACTAGTAATAAGCAATGACAATTAGACCTTTTTAATTATTCACATAAACGTGTTTCGTGGTTAAGCCAAAACTATAAGCAACTATTAGACAATTTCGATTTTAAAATAAGGTTTTAATTTAATAACTAATTAGTGGTGAGTATGGTAATTTTAATATAATATCTTTATGATTTTGTAAAGGTTACCGACTTTATTTTATAACATAAACATTGAATAAACTCTCTTAGCTATGATTTAGTTCAAGATTTTGAGGTTCTCTATAAACTAAAAGAACTGCCATAGAAGGAAGTTTAGTATATACGATAACTAATTTAAAAAGTCGAAGTTAAAGGTTTATAAGGGCGCAGAACCAATGAGACATTTTTCCCTTCATAACTGGAACGATTCGTGTAATATTTCGTATACATCATTTGGACAGGGTTTCAATAAACAAACCACCCAGCTGTGAACCCCATTTTTACAATTTATTTTCAAGTTTGTTTTGCTTTTACAGAATTTGAGAAAAGAAACCTTCATAACACATTTATTTCAAAAAAGTTCACAATTACTTAAATCATTATCATTCACCACTAAAATTACAATTTAAAATAAATTTATGTAAGCGAAATATATTTAGCCAGTCAAATCTTATTTCAAAATTTGTTATAAATATTAAAATAAGTTAAAAATGTGGTGACAAGAATATTTCTCACAATTTTTTTTTTCATATTCCACAGAATATGAAGATGTTTTTAGTACCCTGAAAGAACAGATCGATAAAATTGTGGACCGATATTTCTCGGCCTCAACTATCCAGGGACGAGGTTTCCAGGCCTTTGAGTGGGTGTATTTATAAGCCTTGGATATTTTTTTTTTATTTTTAAATTCCCTGTTCATTAATTTTAAGGTTTTTTTTATAGACTGCCTTTGGCACAAGGGGTGGTTCATGCGCATCTTTTGAGAAATTATTGAATCTTTTAATCCATAATTGTACTTAATTTCAAAAGAAAAAGAAAAAAAGTATTCGATACCTGTAAATACTCGATACCTAAAAGTATCGATACCAAAGTACTCGATACCTAAAAGTGTCGATTTTGCCCATCACTACGAGCATTTTCAATCACATGACTCGACCTAACAACGGCCTTAGCAACGTTGTTTTTGCCCGCCAGTGACATCATGTGCGAATGCTTCTATTGGATGCTTCTACTTCCCGCCCCTAACAACCGCCTTAGCAACGTTGTTTTTGTCCTCCAAGTGACGTCATGTGCGAATGCTCTATATTCTTGGAAAAAAATATTTGACTCAATTCATCGTAAAAAAACCCCTCCCGGTTGACACACCCTTATTAATATTTTGATATATTTAATGATTAACTAATTTAATTTTCTAATTAATTAGTTATATTTAACAATACTAGTCATTTACATTCAACACTGCCCTCAATATTTAAGACATTAACGAATATTGTAAAAAGCACGGCTTGTTACTTCATTATCATCCTCAATCAGATTAAGTTAGCCCCCCCCTTGCTCATGTTCTAGATCCGCCACTGACTGTATGTATACACTATCTATTTGGACCCTAAGGAATAGGAAAAGCCTTGGATAGTTTGATTTTTTATATTTAAGACATCTTTATATTACCATATTGTATAAAAGGTAGAGCAAAAGTCTAAAAACTTAATTGTGGTATATCTCCAAAACTAGAGCTGATGAGCAAAAATGGATGCCATATTCTGAATCAGGAGGTCAAATATATACAAAATCAGCTTCCCGGCATCAGAAAAAAATGTTTTTTTTTGTAGACCAGTGTTATTAAAAATTAGTTGACATGAAGATTATAATTTTCTTTTCAAAAAGTACTTTTCTCATTTTCTAATTAGCCGAAAAAATCCAGACCACAAAAAATACAAGCTGAGCTTCAAAAACGCAAGCCTCGGCACACAAAATCTGTGCTATCGGGAATCCAAATTGCGAGGCCATAAGCTGAAAATTCCCTCGGCAAGCAGTAGGGGTTTCTGCGGAATCTCATTTTTTACGCTCACAAGTGCGAAAAAGGAAAGAAAAATAAGAGTTCATTATTTTTTCGATTTCTTTCACGTTTCCGGTAGTAAATTTTTCTTATTGAGTAGAGCGAAGGGGGGGGGGACAATTCTGAGTATAAAAAAGAAATTGAGAATATAGTATTTCCATTGATATGTATTTATCTTTATATTCGATTTTTGTTCTACTTTTTCTGTGGGTGTTCACGTGCTCCTATAAACGAGCGCCACTGGGGGGGGCTAATGTTTTTTGTATATTGAATTGAATTTAATAAGACAACAAAAGGTTTTTGAAAAAAAAATTGCAAGCGAAACTTAAACTTAAAAGCACACCGACAAAATTGCAACAGCACTGCTATTGCTCTGTCTACGGTCAATGTCACTGCCTTTTCCATTCTGCTCCCTTCCAATGACCATCCCCATATGGTGTGTGCAATTTCGAAGATGCACGAATACTCAATTTCCTGGAATCCCGCCAGACCCTTTTCTTCGAGACCCCCCTTTCCTTCCTTTCACCGAGATGGACCACCGGAATCGTACTTTAATTAGCCAACGAGTGTCATCCAGCATTGGTTCGGCGATATGGCGGGCCCCTTCTCGGGGATTGTCCCCGGCTGCCCCTACCCCTTGGTGGGCCTGGTCCCCACCAACCAAAAACTGAAATGACGCCCCAGCCCCTGAGAACGCTGAATAGCTCCCTCTCTCCGATCTTCCATTGCATGACGCAATACTTAGCAACGCAGCGGCAAGTAGCTTGTGTTTGTTTGTTCCGAATCCGAATGTTTAGTCATGGTTCTAAATTCTGGTTGATGTTCTCGCAGCAAATTTCAATTATGAAGTTATGAAAGTGATTTTAAAAGTATATATGAATTCAAATGCACCTTAAGGAGCAAATTAAAATCCTCGGAAGAATTCAGAAGTTGCAAATTTGAATTTACCTATTAGTTCTGCTAATTCAATCTTAGTTTATTAGAACTTATTTTGCAAAGGTTTATTAAATACTTTTAAAATTTAATTTTGTTTTTAAAAAATTTTGTATTAAAGTAATTTAAAACTTTAAAGTACCACGAAATATATGAATTTATGTATTTAATTTAAACCCTTTTCCATTGAATTAACACATTAAGCGTACCTTAGCGCTAAGTACCAATCGGATGGAGTATAAATAGTATTTATTATAATTATTAACTAACCCAGTATATATAATGCTGTCCTTTAAAAACAACCCACTCATGGGCGTAGCCAGGTTTCATGTTAGGGGGGGGGCAAGGATACTTAACTTTGCTCTTGATGCAGTGGCGTATATAAGGGGGGGGGGTCGAGGGGTCCTGGTCCCCCCCCGAAATTCGGACTAGGTGTACCAAAACAAGTTAAAACCCTGTATTTTAGGGTCAAATTTCAAAAAAGTTTCTAGGGGAGGACCCCCAAACCCCCCTTTTGTATTGGAATTTTATTATTAACAACTTTATTATAATAAGTTCTTCAAAATTCAAATCCTACCAAAAATATATGAGTCCAACACACGGTCTAAGTGTACCAAAAACAAAATAAAACCCTGTTGTTAGGGGTAAAGTTCCAATACAAAGATCCCCTTTTGTACTTGGAACTCTATTTTAATAACTTTTTAAATACTATTAAGTTCATAAAAATGTACATCCAAAATTCGGACTTAGTGTACCAAAACTAGTTAAAAACCTGTTTTTTTTAGTCAAACTTCCAAAAATTTTATGGGGGAGGACCCCCAGCCCCACCTCCCACATGGCGAGCACTTTTAACTTTAAATTTTAGCATACTTATACAAAGGACTTGAACTGTTGTAACACTTAAAAATATGTGTAACATATGTGTGAATGTGAGCTTGAAAGTGGGGGGTCTGGGGGTCCTCCCCGAGAAATTTTTTTTTAAAATTCACCCCTCAAAGTAGTGTTTATCTCAAGATTGAGACATTGTTCAGATAACTCTGAAAGCAACAAAAAGTGCAAGAAAAGTAATTTAGATTTGCAAATTTCAGAAAAGTGTTTTTAAAAAAGATTTAAGAAACTGAGAATTTAGGGGGGCAGCTGCCCCTCCCTACACCCCCCTGGCTACGCACATGAACCCACTCAAACTCCCCCCAATCGACCCCTAGAACTCAATTGAACCCCTGGGGACCCCCAGCCCTGATCTCGAACCCTGCTTTTTCGCGCGAAAAGCCCACTAAGCAGGGAGGAACGCTCGAGAACCCCAGCCCCGGATCTCTGAGTGACCCGCCAGCAACCAGGGTTCGAGAGCAAGGAGGCTCCCTGCTTAGTGGGCCTTTTCGCGCGAAAAGCCCACTAAGCAGGGAGGAACGCTCGAGAACCCCAGCCCCGGATCTCTGAGTGACCCGCCAGCAACCAGGGTTCGAGAGCAAGGAGGCTCCCTGCTTAGTGGGCCTTTTCGCGCGAAAAGCCCACTAAGCAGGGAGGAACGCTCGAGAACCCCAGCCCCGGATCTCTGAGTGACCCGCCAGCAACCAGGGTTCGAGAGCAAGGAGGCTCCCTGCTTAGTGGGCCTTTTCGCGCGAAAAGCCCACTAAGCAGGGAGGAACGCTCGAGAACCCCAGCCCCGGATCTCTGAGTGACCCGCCAGCAACCAGGGTTCGAGAGCAAGGAGGCTCCCTGCTTAGTGGGCCTTTTCGCGCGAAAAGCCCACTAAGCAGGGAGGAACGCTCGAGAACCCCAGCCCCGGATCTCTGAGTGACCCGCCAGCAACCAGGGTTCGAGAGCAAGGAGGCTCCCTGCTTAGTGGGCCTTTTCGCGCGAAAAGCCCACTAAGCAGGGAGGAACGCTCGAGAACCCCAGCCCCGGATCTCTGAGTGACCCGCCAGCAACCAGGGTTCGAGAGCAAGGAGGCTCCCTGCTTAGTGGGCCTTTTCGCGCGAAAAGCCCACTAAGCAGGGAGGAACGCTCGAGAACCCCAGCCCCGGATCTCTGAGTGACCCGCCAGCAACCAGGGTTCGAGAGCAAGGAGGCTCCCTGCTTAGTGGGCCTTTTCGCGCGAAAAGCCCACTAAGCAGGGAGGAACGCTCGAGAACCCCAGCCCCGGATCTCTGAGTGACCCGCCAGCAACCAGGGTTCGAGAGCAAGGAGGCTCCCTGCTTAGTGGGCCTTTTCGCGCGAAAAGCCCACTAAGCAGGGAGGAACGCTCGAGAACCCCAGCCCCGGATCTCTGAGTGACCCGCCAGCAACCAGGGTTCGAGAGCAAGGAGGCTCCCTGCTTAGTGGGCCTTTTCGCGCGAAAAGCCCACTAAGCAGGGAGGAACGCTCGAGAACCCCAGCCCCGGATCTCTGAGTGACCCGCCAGCAACCAGGGTTCGAGAGCAAGGAGGCTCCCTGCTTAGTGGGCCTTTTCGCGCGAAAAGCCCACTAAGCAGGGAGGAACGCTCGAGAACCCCAGCCCCGGATCTCTGAGTGACCCGCCAGCAACCAGGGTTCGAGAGCAAGGAGGCTCCCTGCTTAGTGGGCCTTTTCGCGCGAAAAGCCCACTAAGCAGGGAGGAACGCTCGAGAACCCCAGCCCCGGATCTCTGAGTGACCCGCCAGCAACCAGGGTTCGAGAGCAAGGAGGCTCCCTGCTTAGTGGGCCTTTTCGCGCGAAAAGCCCACTAAGCAGGGAGGAACGCTCGAGAACCCCAGCCCCGGATCTCTGAGTGACCCGCCAGCAACCAGGGTTCGAGAGCAAGGAGGCTCCCTGCTTAGTGGGCCTTTTCGCGCGAAAAGCCCACTAAGCAGGGAGGAACGCTCGAGAACCCCAGCCCCGGATCTCTGAGTGACCCGCCAGCAACCAGGGTTCGAGAGCAAGGAGGCTCCCTGCTTAGTGGGCCTTTTCGCGCGAAAAGCCCACTAAGCAGGGAGGAACGCTCGAGAACCCCAGCCCCGGATCTCTGAGTGACCCGCCAGCAACCAGGGTTCGAGAGCAAGGAGGCTCCCTGCTTAGTGGGCCTTTTCGCGCGAAAAGCCCACTAAGCAGGGAGGAACGCTCGAGAACCCCAGCCCCGGATCTCTGAGTGACCCGCCAGCAACCAGGGTTCGAGAGCAAGGAGGCTCCCTGCTTAGTGGGCCTTTTCGCGCGAAAAGCCCACTAAGCAGGGAGGAACGCTCGAGAACCCCAGCCCCGGATCTCTGAGTGACCCGCCAGCAACCAGGGTTCGAGAGCAAGGAGGCTCCCTGCTTAGTGGGCCTTTTCGCGCGAAAAGCCCACTAAGCAGGGAGGAACGCTCGAGAACCCCAGCCCCGGATCTCTGAGTGACCCGCCAGCAACCAGGGTTCGAGAGCAAGGAGGCTCCCTGCTTAGTGGGCCTTTTCGCGCGAAAAGCCCACTAAGCAGGGAGGAACGCTCGAGAACCCCAGCCCCGGATCTCTGAGTGACCCGCCAGCAACCAGGGTTCGAGAGCAAGGAGGCTCCCTGCTTAGTGGGCCTTTTCGCGCGAAAAGCCCACTAAGCAGGGAGGAACGCTCGAGAACCCCAGCCCCGGATCTCTGAGTGACCCGCCAGCAACCAGGGTTCGAGAGCAAGGAGGCTCCCTGCTTAGTGGGCCTTTTCGCGCGAAAAGCCCACTAAGCAGGGAGGAACGCTCGAGAACCCCAGCCCCGGATCTCTGAGTGACCCGCCAGCAACCAGGGTTCGAGAGCAAGGAGGCTCCCTGCTTAGTGGGCCTTTTCGCGCGAAAAGCCCACTAAGCAGGGAGGAACGCTCGAGAACCCCAGCCCCGGATCTCTGAGTGACCCGCCAGCAACCAGGGTTCGAGAGCAAGGAGGCTCCCTGCTTAGTGGGCCTTTTCGCGCGAAAAGCCCACTAAGCAGGGAGGAACGCTCGAGAACCCCAGCCCCGGATCTCTGAGTGACCCGCCAGCAACCAGGGTTCGAGAGCAAGGAGGCTCCCTGCTTAGTGGGCCTTTTCGCGCGAAAAGCCCACTAAGCAGGGAGGAACGCTCGAGAACCCCAGCCCCGGATCTCTGAGTGACCCGCCAGCAACCAGGGTTCGAGAGCAAGGAGGCTCCCTGCTTAGTGGGCCTTTTCGCGCGAAAAGCCCACTAAGCAGGGAGGAACGCTCGAGAACCCCAGCCCCGGATCTCTGAGTGACCCGCCAGCAACCAGGGTTCGAGAGCAAGGAGGCTCCCTGCTTAGTGGGCCTTTTCGCGCGAAAAGCCCACTAAGCAGGGAGGAACGCTCGAGAACCCCAGCCCCGGATCTCTGAGTGACCCGCCAGCAACCAGGGTTCGAGAGCAAGGAGGCTCCCTGCTTAGTGGGCCTTTTCGCGCGAAAAGCCCACTAAGCAGGGAGGAACGCTCGAGAACCCCAGCCCCGGATCTCTGAGTGACCCGCCAGCAACCAGGGTTCGAGAGCAAGGAGGCTCCCTGCTTAGTGGGCCTTTTCGCGCGAAAAGCCCACTAAGCAGGGAGGAACGCTCGAGAACCCCAGCCCCGGATCTCTGAGTGACCCGCCAGCAACCAGGGTTCGAGAGCAAGGAGGCTCCCTGCTTAGTGGGCCTTTTCGCGCGAAAAGCCCACTAAGCAGGGAGGAACGCTCGAGAACCCCAGCCCCGGATCTCTGAGTGACCCGCCAGCAACCAGGGTTCGAGAGCAAGGAGGCTCCCTGCTTAGTGGGCCTTTTCGCGCGAAAAGCCCACTAAGCAGGGAGGAACGCTCGAGAACCCCAGCCCCGGATCTCTGAGTGACCCGCCAGCAACCAGGGTTCGAGAGCAAGGAGGCTCCCTGCTTAGTGGGCCTTTTCGCGCGAAAAGCCCACTAAGCAGGGAGGAACGCTCGAGAACCCCAGCCCCGGATCTCTGAGTGACCCGCCAGCAACCAGGGTTCGAGAGCAAGGAGGCTCCCTGCTTAGTGGGCCTTTTCGCGCGAAAAGCCCACTAAGCAGGGAGGAACGCTCGAGAACCCCAGCCCCGGATCTCTGAGTGACCCGCCAGCAACCAGGGTTCGAGAGCAAGGAGGCTCCCTGCTTAGTGGGCCTTTTCGCGCGAAAAGCCCACTAAGCAGGGAGGAACGCTCGAGAACCCCAGCCCCGGATCTCTGAGTGACCCGCCAGCAACCAGGGTTCGAGAGCAAGGAGGCTCCCTGCTTAGTGGGCCTTTTCGCGCGAAAAGCCCACTAAGCAGGGAGGAACGCTCGAGAACCCCAGCCCCGGATCTCTGAGTGACCCGCCAGCAACCAGGGTTCGAGAGCAAGGAGGCTCCCTGCTTAGTGGGCCTTTTCGCGCGAAAAGCCCACTAAGCAGGGAGGAACGCTCGAGAACCCCAGCCCCGGATCTCTGAGTGACCCGCCAGCAACCAGGGTTCGAGAGCAAGGAGGCTCCCTGCTTAGTGGGCCTTTTCGCGCGAAAAGCCCACTAAGCAGGGAGGAACGCTCGAGAACCCCAGCCCCGGATCTCTGAGTGACCCGCCAGCAACCAGGGTTCGAGAGCAAGGAGGCTCCCTGCTTAGTGGGCCTTTTCGCGCGAAAAGCCCACTAAGCAGGGAGGAACGCTCGAGAACCCCAGCCCCGGATCTCTGAGTGACCCGCCAGCAACCAGGGTTCGAGAGCAAGGAGGCTCCCTGCTTAGTGGGCCTTTTCGCGCGAAAAGCCCACTAAGCAGGGAGGAACGCTCGAGAACCCCAGCCCCGGATCTCTGAGTGACCCGCCAGCAACCAGGGTTCGAGAGCAAGGAGGCTCCCTGCTTAGTGGGCCTTTTCGCGCGAAAAGCCCACTAAGCAGGGAGGAACGCTCGAGAACCCCAGCCCCGGATCTCTGAGTGACCCGCCAGCAACCAGGGTTCGAGAGCAAGGAGGCTCCCTGCTTAGTGGGCCTTTTCGCGCGAAAAGCCCACTAAGCAGGGAGGAACGCTCGAGAACCCCAGCCCCGGATCTCTGAGTGACCCGCCAGCAACCAGGGTTCGAGAGCAAGGAGGCTCCCTGCTTAGTGGGCCTTTTCGCGCGAAAAGCCCACTAAGCAGGGAGGAACGCTCGAGAACCCCAGCCCCGGATCTCTGAGTGACCCGCCAGCAACCAGGGTTCGAGAGCAAGGAGGCTCCCTGCTTAGTGGGCCTTTTCGCGCGAAAAGCCCACTAAGCAGGGAGGAACGCTCGAGAACCCCAGCCCCGGATCTCTGAGTGACCCGCCAGCAACCAGGGTTCGAGAGCAAGGAGGCTCCCTGCTTAGTGGGCCTTTTCGCGCGAAAAGCCCACTAAGCAGGGAGGAACGCTCGAGAACCCCAGCCCCGGATCTCTGAGTGACCCGCCAGCAACCAGGGTTCGAGAGCAAGGAGGCTCCCTGCTTAGTGGGCCTTTTCGCGCGAAAAGCCCACTAAGCAGGGAGGAACGCTCGAGAACCCCAGCCCCGGATCTCTGAGTGACCCGCCAGCAACCAGGGTTCGAGAGCAAGGAGGCTCCCTGCTTAGTGGGCCTTTTCGCGCGAAAAGCCCACTAAGCAGGGAGGAACGCTCGAGAACCCCAGCCCCGGATCTCTGAGTGACCCGCCAGCAACCAGGGTTCGAGAGCAAGGAGGCTCCCTGCTTAGTGGGCCTTTTCGCGCGAAAAGCCCACTAAGCAGGGAGGAACGCTCGAGAACCCCAGCCCCGGATCTCTGAGTGACCCGCCAGCAACCAGGGTTCGAGAGCAAGGAGGCTCCCTGCTTAGTGGGCCTTTTCGCGCGAAAAGCCCACTAAGCAGGGAGGAACGCTCGAGAACCCCAGCCCCGGATCTCTGAGTGACCCGCCAGCAACCAGGGTTCGAGAGCAAGGAGGCTCCCTGCTTAGTGGGCCTTTTCGCGCGAAAAGCCCACTAAGCAGGGAGGAACGCTCGAGAACCCCAGCCCCGGATCTCTGAGTGACCCGCCAGCAACCAGGGTTCGAGAGCAAGGAGGCTCCCTGCTTAGTGGGCCTTTTCGCGCGAAAAGCCCACTAAGCAGGGAGGAACGCTCGAGAACCCCAGCCCCGGATCTCTGAGTGACCCGCCAGCAACCAGGGTTCGAGAGCAAGGAGGCTCCCTGCTTAGTGGGCCTTTTCGCGCGAAAAGCCCACTAAGCAGGGAGGAACGCTCGAGAACCCCAGCCCCGGATCTCTGAGTGACCCGCCAGCAACCAGGGTTCGAGAGCAAGGAGGCTCCCTGCTTAGTGGGCCTTTTCGCGCGAAAAGCCCACTAAGCAGGGAGGAACGCTCGAGAACCCCAGCCCCGGATCTCTGAGTGACCCGCCAGCAACCAGGGTTCGAGAGCAAGGAGGCTCCCTGCTTAGTGGGCCTTTTCGCGCGAAAAGCCCACTAAGCAGGGAGGAACGCTCGAGAACCCCAGCCCCGGATCTCTGAGTGACCCGCCAGCAACCAGGGTTCGAGAGCAAGGAGGCTCCCTGCTTAGTGGGCCTTTTCGCGCGAAAAGCCCACTAAGCAGGGAGGAACGCTCGAGAACCCCAGCCCCGGATCTCTGAGTGACCCGCCAGCAACCAGGGTTCGAGAGCAAGGAGGCTCCCTGCTTAGTGGGCCTTTTCGCGCGAAAAGCCCACTAAGCAGGGAGGAACGCTCGAGAACCCCAGCCCCGGATCTCTGAGTGACCCGCCAGCAACCAGGGTTCGAGAGCAAGGAGGCTCCCTGCTTAGTGGGCCTTTTCGCGCGAAAAGCCCACTAAGCAGGGAGGAACGCTCGAGAACCCCAGCCCCGGATCTCTGAGTGACCCGCCAGCAACCAGGGTTCGAGAGCAAGGAGGCTCCCTGCTTAGTGGGCCTTTTCGCGCGAAAAGCCCACTAAGCAGGGAGGAACGCTCGAGAACCCCAGCCCCGGATCTCTGAGTGACCCGCCAGCAACCAGGGTTCGAGAGCAAGGAGGCTCCCTGCTTAGTGGGCCTTTTCGCGCGAAAAGCCCACTAAGCAGGGAGGAACGCTCGAGAACCCCAGCCCCGGATCTCTGAGTGACCCGCCAGCAACCAGGGTTCGAGAGCAAGGAGGCTCCCTGCTTAGTGGGCCTTTTCGCGCGAAAAGCCCACTAAGCAGGGAGGAACGCTCGAGAACCCCAGCCCCGGATCTCTGAGTGACCCGCCAGCAACCAGGGTTCGAGAGCAAGGAGGCTCCCTGCTTAGTGGGCCTTTTCGCGCGAAAAGCCCACTAAGCAGGGAGGAACGCTCGAGAACCCCAGCCCCGGATCTCTGAGTGACCCGCCAGCAACCAGGGTTCGAGAGCAAGGAGGCTCCCTGCTTAGTGGGCCTTTTCGCGCGAAAAGCCCACTAAGCAGGGAGGAACGCTCGAGAACCCCAGCCCCGGATCTCTGAGTGACCCGCCAGCAACCAGGGTTCGAGAGCAAGGAGGCTCCCTGCTTAGTGGGCCTTTTCGCGCGAAAAGCCCACTAAGCAGGGAGGAACGCTCGAGAACCCCAGCCCCGGATCTCTGAGTGACCCGCCAGCAACCAGGGTTCGAGAGCAAGGAGGCTCCCTGCTTAGTGGGCCTTTTCGCGCGAAAAGCCCACTAAGCAGGGAGGAACGCTCGAGAACCCCAGCCCCGGATCTCTGAGTGACCCGCCAGCAACCAGGGTTCGAGAGCAAGGAGGCTCCCTGCTTAGTGGGCCTTTTCGCGCGAAAAGCCCACTAAGCAGGGAGGAACGCTCGAGAACCCCAGCCCCGGATCTCTGAGTGACCCGCCAGCAACCAGGGTTCGAGAGCAAGGAGGCTCCCTGCTTAGTGGGCCTTTTCGCGCGAAAAGCCCACTAAGCAGGGAGGAACGCTCGAGAACCCCAGCCCCGGATCTCTGAGTGACCCGCCAGCAACCAGGGTTCGAGAGCAAGGAGGCTCCCTGCTTAGTGGGCCTTTTCGCGCGAAAAGCCCACTAAGCAGGGAGGAACGCTCGAGAACCCCAGCCCCGGATCTCTGAGTGACCCGCCAGCAACCAGGGTTCGAGAGCAAGGAGGCTCCCTGCTTAGTGGGCCTTTTCGCGCGAAAAGCCCACTAAGCAGGGAGGAACGCTCGAGAACCCCAGCCCCGGATCTCTGAGTGACCCGCCAGCAACCAGGGTTCGAGAGCAAGGAGGCTCCCTGCTTAGTGGGCCTTTTCGCGCGAAAAGCCCACTAAGCAGGGAGGAACGCTCGAGAACCCCAGCCCCGGATCTCTGAGTGACCCGCCAGCAACCAGGGTTCGAGAGCAAGGAGGCTCCCTGCTTAGTGGGCCTTTTCGCGCGAAAAGCCCACTAAGCAGGGAGGAACGCTCGAGAACCCCAGCCCCGGATCTCTGAG